>CAWUHX010000079.1:892895-1217717 GCA_963922205.1 Romanomermis culicivorax | reverse complement strand
AAGCAGTGGTATCAACGCAGAGTACTAAGCATGGTTTGCCATGGCACATCAAATATGCCCTTGTGATGAAAATTTGTCCATGTCTTCAACTGGCTTGCACAAGACAGTAATGCAATTATTAGAATTCTGACTACATGTTGACAAAAATCGAGGCAGAACAACCCACAGTCAACACAGCTTTTGTGCAATCTGACAATGCTGGATGTTTTCATGGCTCCCCAACCTTGCTCATGGTGCCAACAATATCTCAGAAAACAGGTGTGACTATCAAGAACTGGGACTTATCTGAACCTCAATTAGGTAAAGGCCCATGTGACTGAATTGCTGCACTAATAAAGAGGCAAGTTCGACTGTTTATAGATGAAAACCGTAGGTGTACAACTGCTGAAGAATTCATCAGGTGCTGCTACAACACATGCGAAGGTCAAGGGAATATCATTCATCACTGGCAATCTCAAAATCCCACACAAAAAGATGGACCTTAAAGCAGTTTGGTATGAGGAGCTACTTCAATTTGAGGTCACATCAACTGAAATCAAGGGGACTAAAGCTTACAAGGTTGGTACTCGGAAGCATATTGAAGAAGAAAATACTGAATTTCGAACAGTTACCAAAGCTTGAATCCATTGTGTTGGTTCATGAAGACTGGCCAGAGGTTGCACCCCTTCAAACATCACAATTCTGGATTGCTATTGATCCAAAAATCACAACCACGAACTTTGAAGAAGAATCTGAAGATCTTCCAGCTGCCACTCATGAGCCATATAAAATGGAAAGCTGTGCCTCCAACTGTCCTGAAGAAGACTGTATAAAGGCTTTTGTTCTTCATTGCAACTTGTTGCAATATCTTATTTTGGGTAACCACAAGCTAATGCCACAGCAAACAAGTTTATGTGATATGGCAATACAAAGCTATAGTAGAACACTAGAAAAGGTTGGATTGACCCCTGGCTTGCCTGAAGTTCAAGAAGCTCTTCAATTGTTTTATGAAACTGACTAGTTGGAGGTTAGGGGAAAAGGTTGGACTTTAAAGAAGCATAAGATATGCCGTCCTTTGACAGAAAAACAACAGTAATACTTGCTGAAAAATACAACAGTGGCATTGTACATCATCAAAAATTCAATGCTAAAGTTGTCGCTGAAGAAATGAGGGGGAACCCATCTTTTGTCAGATCTGACTTCCTAACACGAAAACAAATTACCAGATTCTGGGCTAGGGAAGCCAGCCATTATCGGGAAGAACCTACTACATTCTATAGTAGCAACCTGGAAGGAGAATGTGGGAGTTAAAGATGCAGAAGAAACCCTATGAGGATCCAGTGATGTTTGATCCTCATTTAGAATATGAAAGTGAACTACCAAAACAGATTGTTTTGAATAATTGTTTCAATAATTAGTGTGTAGATCTGACTCCTTAAAAATGTCATCTGGTTTAGAACAAATTTTTCTATCGGATTCAATAGAATTTTATGTTGAGCTCTTATGATCTGGAAATGATCCAGAGTATATGTCAGTTTTTGTTGAAAATTTGAACAATCTTTCGTCTTATAGTTAACCAAAAAGAACATGGCTTTTCTAGTTTTTTAATGTACAATGGGTGTCAATACTTTGATGCAAGCTGGTTGGTATGTTGTCACATACTGTGACTGCAATGTAGTCGATTCGAACTGGAATTAATAATATTTCAACTAAATGGAACAACAATTTACACCTGAAGTTTTTTCAACAATATCAAGAATGCATTTAACTTTGTATAATTTCCCATGTAAGGGATAGTGATATTATGATTAAACCTTATGGGTATATAGCAAATATGTCAGCCTGCAATGTAAAAAAGTTTTAGGTGGATTATTAGGGTTTTGGTGTAAATGACTGGGGTATATAGCAAATATGTCAGCCTTTTTAAACAAAAAATTTTATAATTTAATTCAAAAATGACTTCCACTTGTTTCACTGTGGCACACTCAATGGTTTTTTATTTTGATACAAACTTTGTGGGTATGTGGCCAAGAGTCCAGCCATAACATAGTTGAGTTTAATCAATGACGCTCATTATTTGACTTTTACGGGATACAAAAATGTGTGAATTTGAGTCATTGATAACTGCTAAAAATTGGAATTTAAAGTTTAGTGTAAAGCATAATGTTGATGCTACATATAAGTAATATTTTTTAAGCATGTACCCTAAGCATTGCAAGATATATTGACAAATAATTATTGATACACATTGCATACATGAACACTTATAGGTTTTCAATGATTGTGACCTAAAATTTCAAAAACTGCAAAAAATTTAAACTTCTGAATTGGTGTTACAAAATGACTTTGACTTTTAGATCAAAAAAATACTGGCATGTTGTTCAGTGCAAAAAACTGTACAAAATATGTTTTTTTGAGGTATGATTAATTTTTTACTTATCACAACCTTGGTCGAGTCTCAAAAAAATTGTGTCTTATAAAGCATATTCAACCCGTCCTGCTTCTGCTTCTAAAGCACTAACTAGTGGCCTTCCACCTACTATGATTTCAAAACATGCCAACTGGAGTCAAAACTCAAAAACTTTTCAACGATTTTATCACAAGAATATTGCACCCGAATTTCACTAATGCAGTTTTTGCTTATAAGGTATGTACTAAAGCTCTAAACAAGCCTATAGTCTGTTTTTTTCAAAATGCTTGTAACGTGAAAATGCTGAAAGTAAGTATGCATGCAGAATTTCGTACGAGATAATATCGTTGTTGACTGTATGTTAGGAATTGATTAACCGGTGGCGGAAAACTGTGACTAAACTCTTAACTAAACTCGATAACTTTTAAAAATAATTCCCGTCCAGTGCGAGAAATGTCAAAAAAAAATTCGGGCGGCTAAAAAAACATTCGCTCTACTCTGAGAAAGCTCAGCAAAGCACCATTGCTGAGGCGAAATGCGCCAAAATTTTGAGATTTCAACTTCCCAAAGCACACCAATTGTTTCACGATCTCAACTACCACATTTTTTCATTAAATGAGAACCATTTTCAAATTTTTTTTCTCATTTCCAACTTTTTTCCTAACTAATAGCCTTCAATTCCGTCAAATTTCCAATTGCCGCGTTTTTTCCCGTAATACAGTATAGTGTGCGCCTACGCGGTAATTAAACAAACAATGTATTCTTTATTTCATCTTTTTTCGGTTGCAAGCATTCAAAAAAACAGACTATAGTTAAATCGAACCATTGTTTTGTATAATATATGATTTTGCTAGGCCATTGGCCGAAGTGAAATCACTACTATACAATCATTATACAATCAATGGTGAGACTTAACTAGGCCCCACCCTCCGCGTCCCAAATTTATGAAGCTTTCTCGTTTCCTAGAAATCTAAGGTCGTGGCCGAATGCCCGCGCTTCATATCAAGCCAGTCGTAAACGTCCGTTCAATCATTAATTTTGTCGTTATTGGTTTCTTTCGTTTCGGGATCTGTGCGTTTTTGCACTAGTGAGCACCTTATTTTTATTGTTTTGATCAACTTTTGGTTTTTATTGGTCATTCATTTACAGGGCCTTGACGTTCGTGGTTATCTTCGTTTCGATCTCGTTTATGTCGCACTGGATCCGATGTCGCACAACGTTTCTTGTCGTCACCGTTTGAGTATCAATTTGTTTTTTTTGTCAAGTTATGTACATAAATAAATTCGGCATAGCAAAAGACTCCTCCACGATGACCGGCCCAAAAATGTTTGGATCATCTTCTATCATCAAGTTCTCTGTTAGCTTCGGACTCGCTATCGATCACACTGACTATTGAGTAGGTGTCACGGGCGTTTTTAGCTTTAGCTTAGAACGAGCTGTATGGCATACTGTACGAGAGCAAAGCCTAGTTAAGTCTCACCATTGATTGTATAATAATGATTTCACTTCGGCCAATAGCCTAGCCAAATCATCTAGTGCTTTGAACCGTAAGAAATGTTTCATTGCAAGATATCGGCATTTTAGTTTTAGGATACTCTGTTCATATGACTAAAAACAAGCGCACCATGAAAACATAAAAAATGGTGAGTTGGGTAACCCGCCACTTAGCTACGTTCTGTAATACATACGAAAACTAAAAAAGTCGGGTTAAATTTCAAAGTTAAACATGGGTAAAATCGTGAGTAAAACTTCGTGTTAAAAATGGGTAGAATCATGGGTAAAATTGTAGGTAAAAGGCGGATTAAATGGCGGGTTAAACGTGGGTTACTTTATCCGAGATTTTACTTTTACTTACTTTTATTTTACCCACGTTCTGTAATTTGGGCCTTATACATATTTATTTTGGAGAAGAACTCCACAATCGCTCGTAGATTAATTTCTGCATGCAATTTCTGTTGGCTCTTTTTCAAATTTTTGCTCTTCTGTAGCACCAAGGAATAAATACAGACACATTTTCGCTTTTTTTCCACATTTGTTCTTTTTCTACGCCGAGAATGCCCTCCACCTTCTGTTATATACCAAAAACTTCACCTTCCAAAAACTTCACTAACCTTGCTCCAGATTTATTCCAGTATTGCTTCGAAACTGCTCTAAAGTTACTTATTCCAATTATATGATTTGGTCTTAAAAGAAAAAATAGACATGCAAATAATACGCGGATGCACCAGCCGTTCTCGTGAATTAAACCGACTACGGCAGTTAGGACTGCAACTTGAAAAAAGAAAATGCTGACTTGTGATACAAGGCCATCTCTTGTTTATGAATTCCATTGAATTTTTTCTTATTCTGAGGCTCATTTGAAAATGAATGGATCATATTTGTTCAAAGAAAATGGCAACCTTATCTCGCATGGCACAACCTTTGTACCAAAAAATGTTGCTGACCAATGACATCCGTGCGTGATATTCGAACACCTGCACATTTTTGATCCTTGAAAATAATGGGAAAAATTGATAATGAGCAGTTCCTTTGCGTGATTGACGAGATTCTCTATCCTGTACAAAGAGTGTACAATGACGTGAAATCGAAAAAAGTTAACTCGACTTTTTACACTACAAATTGATGAGCATCTATAAATCAATCGGTTTGGAAAATGAGTTACCATTGAGGAACTATCTTTTTAAATTTTCAGTTTGTATACGTACCTAATAAACTTATTAGAAATTTGTCAAGAAAGATAGAGGAAGGATACCTGTAGTATCGAATAGAAAGATCTCATTGCCCTTTGAAACTCTTTATCTATGATGTGTGATCCAGCTGAGAAGTTGTAACTTTAGATTTTCAATGAGGTTGGTAAAACTTGTAAGCTGAATATCAGGTTAATTTTAGTAAGTAAGCAACTCACTATGGCGCTGTAGTTTGCTGTCGAAGAAATACAAAGAGTAGGTAATACATTCCATGTTCTGCTTGTTTATCCTTTCTTCATTGTCTTTCCTACTTTCATTTCATTTTCAGCTTTCTATTTTCTATTTTTTATTTTCCACGTATTTTGTTTTTTCTTTTCAATTTTAAATCAGACAGGTCGAGTTGAGACACTGAAAAACCTACCGCATTTAGTCACCCTACAAAGTGCGTTCAAAACACGTCTTTCAGTTCATGTGGGCTTTTAACCCTGCAACTCGCGATGCCGGGACCAAAGCACAAACTCGGTTATTCTTCGAGGATTTATAAATGTTAAAAAATTGGTTTTTTCGCTAAAGTTATTCTGAAGTCTACGATATGGATGTGCATAAGTCGATGTCAGTTGATGTAGGAGAGTCAATTTCTGTGAAGAAGAATGATTCTCGTGCGCTGGCAAATTAGGAGTACAGTAATTTACACGTTATAATTCACGCATTTCTGCACCAAATAAGGCAAATTGCATAAATTTTTGATCAACATTCGCAAATGACTGGATTTTGAAGTTCACATAATGTTTTGAATGCATCTGAAGGTTTCGTGTGACGTTCAGTTCAGTACTTCAGTACTAATCTCAACTTATTAAAAATATCAAAAACTTATAGCCTGTTTTTCTTGAAATGTATGGAAATAATAATAGCGGAAAGCAATTACCAAGTGGTTAATAACCCTTTGCTGGGGGGGAGCGAAATAACTGTAAAAATGAAAATATCGGACCCAATGTATCAACAAATAGCAATTTTAAGACACGATTTCTGAGAGATTCTACCTTCTCTATGATAAGTTAAAATAAATCATATCTCAAAATGAGTTATTCTGGGTAGTTTTGTGCGCTAAGTTTCGTGGTATCATTGGTTTTGCTTAAAAATAAAAATTCACACGGGTACAGTGTGCCAAAGTTTGTAAATTGACCAACTTTTGGCATTTTTCAGTAGTCTTGCTAGCCAAGCGATATTTGAGGATAGGAATAATCTTATTCCATGAAAAGATATTCATTTTGCAAAAGAGAGAATAAGCTATCTTAATGTAACATTAACAATAAAGAATTGCATATTAAACCTTTTAAGAGAATTTAAAGTGTCAAAAATGAGCCATCAAAATTGGAAAAAAATTTGTTTATGGTCACTCCCTAGCACCTTCCCATCGGATGCCGTAAAATTTTATTTTCTCATTTCGTAGCTCTTGCATTCTTACCGTATTGGTGAAATTTTCATCAAGATTTTGTACCATTTGGGGAGCTGCATGGGAATCGCCCAGAAGTCACTGAATTTTTCAGGTTGCCCTTGTCTACCCCTTGTAGTACATTTCTTATCTGTACTATAGGATGATCAAATAACCATCGGATTATAGTATAATGCATTAATTGTTTAACAAACGAACATTTTACACTCAGAAAAAAGTTTAAACTGTCGAAAATTAGAAGCAGAAAAAAAGGAAAATCCCGTTTAGGGGCACTCCGGAGCACCTTCAACTATGAAGCCGCGGAATTTTATCTTTTTATACTTTAGTTCATACATTTCTACAGTAGCCGTTAAACTAATATTGTCATTACCCCGCACCGTTTTGGCAGCTACAAATATTTGCATACACTGCACTGTCATTCAAATGCGTTTTTGAATCTGGATAAATGTAGTTCTGAGAACACAGGATGCATCTTTACCGAATACATTTCAAGAAAACATGTGGCTAGAAGTCGTGATAAATTTTTTTTTGATCTAATTTGGATGGTTTCTGAACGAACTGCTTCAAATGAAAAATCAAAAACTTCAAAAATTTTGTTAAATTTCGTCGAAATCAAGTGATTGTTTGAAATCCATATGCGGAAAAACAGCAAGAGCTATTAGAATACACTTTGCTTTATTGGAAAGGCACTGCAATCTATTACCACATGTTCTTTTTTCGTCGGCTTACATCACGTAGTGTGGAACAGGGTGCCTTCAACTGTAAAGAACTTTCGCACAGCTTATAACATAGTCAGACAGCCGACATTTGTTTTGTACCATTAAACTTGCAGCTTCGATTTGTTTCCAGTCGAATAACTGGAGAGAAATTCGTGTTGCATCTCTTCCGAGGCATTCTGTTGCGCAACCATTGTGAACTAATCGATGAAATTTTACCAGTGATTCGTCTCACATCTTTTCTTTTTATTCGTCTAATCCCAACGTTTTCAATGTTTCCTGCATCCGTTGATGGCATATTTAGTGGTATTAAACAAAATTTGTGTATAAACTTTCAGAATGTGCAGACACCTACAGCTCCCAAAACGGTACATTAATTTGATTGAAATTTTAACGCAGTCGTTAGACATTAGTGGCTACAGAAATCGCGAAATGCGGCATCCTATGGGAAGGTGCCCAAAAAAGGCCCCAAAGGACTTTTTCGGTTTATTTCAAATTCCGTTTTGACACTTTAAAATGGAAAAAAGTTCAAAGAAAGGGATTAGAAAATGTTTTTCATTCCTGCATATAGAGTATGACCATCTGCATGCAATGAACATTCGGCTTCAGAGTTGCGTCTTTTCTAAACTGTGATATTTCGATGACCGGAAAGTGCCAAAAAAATATAAAAATTTCAAACTTTAGAGTATTGTAGCTATGCAAATTTTTATTTTTATGTGAAATGAATGCTCTCACCATATGTAGCATATAAAACTACTTAAATGCCTCTTTATCAGATATTATAATTTTCAACTTATCATAGGTCAATGGAGCAGAAGGTAGAATCTCTCAGAAATCATGTCTTAAAACCAATTTATAGTCAATGCTGTAAAATCTATCAAAAAATCAGGGGGTCGGTTTCTCGAAGCTCCCGAACTTAATTCATCAGGGAAATTGGCGGTTCCTTTACGAAATTTCCGAACTTCGTTGACGAAATTTTTTTGGGTTTACTGAAGAAAATTTCTCTGAGAGATTTTTCTGACGAAATGTTCAGTTCGTTCACGAAATTTTCCAATGTTTTCCACGAAATGTGGTTTTAAGTTTCTCAAAGCTCCCTAAATATTTTCCAGCCGAAATTTCTGGCTCGTTGGCGAAAAAAAACTAGGTAGGTTCGAACTTC
The DNA here is from genome assembly GCA_963922205.1 of Romanomermis culicivorax. Lineage (NCBI taxonomy): Eukaryota > Metazoa > Nematoda > Enoplea > Mermithida > Mermithidae > Romanomermis > Romanomermis culicivorax. Next base: position 1,209,313 of record CAWUHX010000079.1, on the reverse strand, counting down.
TCTAACTGTTCATAACAGCTGTTTTTTAATGTACAAAGAATAGGACGAAAATCAATGGTCCTCTTTAACTATTCAATTGTATTGATTGATCAATTTTGTAATTTTTTTGTTTTCTGTGTTCCAATGTTTTAATGTGCTTCGCCACTTTTGTTCCTTTTTATGTATTTTTTTTTATTTTTTTCATATTTTTTCATCCTCTTCTTTTGAAAACATAACAGTATTTTTTCTTTTGGGACATGTTTAAATCATAAAATCAACAGTACGTGGTGTGACAACATTATGCAAATCCTACATTAGAGAAATGAAGTGGACATCTTGTTACTCCTTTTCCCTTATTTTTTTATTTTCTGTATATTTTTTTTTGTTTCCCTCTCATTCTTTTCTTTGTTTCAGTTTCTTCCTTTCTGTTCTCATCGTTTTGAATCGCACAATTCCGTGTCCCACTGCTTCTTCGTTTTATTTTCATATTGTGTTATTTCTGTTTGTTTATCCATTTTTGTTTCTATACATTTTTTCCGTTTCATTCTATCCAACGTTTCCGTTATTATGTTATATTCGTTTGTGTTTTTTTCTTGCATTTCAGTTTCTGTTTTGTACTTTTTTCTTTCTATATAGTTTCTTTCTCCTCTTTGACCTACCTTCCTCTTTTCCTTTTTTTAAAAACTAGCAGGTTTGGGGCATAGTCGTTCAGGTTACTGTAATATTTGTCTTATAGTCTGTTAATTTCTGATCCATCCTTAATTTGCTACAATTTTTTATGTTATATTATGATCTATAGCAAAGACACATGATATTTTAGAGCCACTGCAAAGCGACTCCTACCAACAGGCTTTTTTGATTTTTTTGGTTTTTTCTTCATTCCCAAATTTTTTTATTCAAAAGACCTCATTTGAGGGGAAAAAAGTGACGAATAGACGAAGAAACGAAGAACAAAAAAATCCAAAATACAGTAATTACTCTGACTAACCAGCAAAATCAAATGCCTTTATGTTACTGCGAATCACAAGTATTAATTCGTCAAGATACCAAAGTTCATTGACGAAATCCTTGACAAGATTTCATCAACGAATTAAAAATGGTTCAAAAGCTTTGGGAAACCCTAAAAATGAAGTTCCCGAAATGTCGTCAACGAACCGGAAAATTTCGCTGACGAACTGTCGCTGACGAAATTTTGGTCAGCTTCGAGAAACCGGCCTGCTAAAACAAGCTAAAAAATGCGTCAATTCAGTTGTATAAAAAAGTCTTTGATTCAAAAATTCGGAAAATACAAATGTGGCTGAAAGCATCTGGAGCCCGTTTCAAATGATGAATAGTGGAGAAGTTGTCGATATCAACCCCATATAAATACGACGTCAAAATTCGGATCATAATATGTGAAGCAGAACAATTATAACATCGATCTCTGAAGCGATTTATTGTTTTCTTTCCACGATCATGTCTGTCAAAAATACATTTTTCGGGCATGGAATGTAGCCACACTGCGTTCATTTTGAAATAATCGTTGCAGCGATCCCATGAAAGTAAGCTTATTATCGAAAAAACTAGTAAACTTTTAAATGTAATCAATGAAGAAAAAAATTTCGTCAGTAAGCGGCAAACAGAACAGCTGAAAATTTCCCTCAATAACCTGCGTAAGTTTTCTATCGACACAGTTCTGGCTAAATTAACAGTGGATAAGTATTCCTTTTTTCAGTGGTTTTGGCCTCTGCCATTTTCATGGAGAAATTGAGAATTTTTCTACACCATAAATTTTTTTCATCGTAAATCAAATTTAACCTACTTGTGGTTTGCGCTGCTAATATCTTGTCAAATTGAATTGGCTATAGTGATAAATTTGGAATGCATAATTTCCATTTTGAATTCTCTACTTCCTCAGCAAAAGATTATTGTCCATCCTGCACTATTTTATATTTTTACGATTTTTTGTTGAATTATTTGCCTCATAGGACTGAAAACTTGTGGGCGTTCTCTACTAACCTTATCTTTAAAAACACTTTATCGAAGGATTTTGACGACAGCGCTAGTTATTGTCAATCTCCGATTTACAAGCCCTTTACAGTTACATGTTATATGAATATTAGCAATGATCAGAATACTTCGTTTGCAGTTCGAATAATTCGAATCAAGTAACGCAACATTTTTAATGCTCGTAAATTATGGGATCGGAAAGCAAATATTATATATATTTCACTCACTTCCCTGCTAAATCTCATGAAACTGAAAAACTTACGAGTCGGAGAGTCGTGTTTCTTCAGCTTGACATATTTTAGGTGAGAAATTCTACAGTGAAATCTTTTATTATTGATTGAAGAAAAAGACTTTCTACACTCCATTAAAAACCGTCGTAGTGTTTGTAAATCATTGAGCATGGCACCGAGAAAAGAAAGTGAAATCAGATTTTGTGTTTATGGAACCCCTCATTATCACAAGATCAGCAGGAAATAGTGGAATTTTGTTTCTCCTGAAATGCTAACTAAAACGGAAGTACTTTAATATTGTAACTATTTTCTGCCAAGCTTAATCGACTGGATCTTTATGAATAGTCTCTGAGTAACGATGTTGACGACGGTGCTAATTTTTGTATTTCTTAATTTAGAAGCATTTCATGGAAACAGACTACGTTCATACCTTTCCCATGCGATCTTTTTCTCCAGACGGATGAATCATTATGACGAGGATATCCTCATTCCTTCCAGGCAATAAATGATGTGATTCCCAATTGACGTTTTTCGAGTTGAAAATGAGCACGAATAGAAAAAATGATCTGTTCAACAGGGAATGATTTTCAGGATACGTAAATTTGTCTCATATTGATTGATTTGTTTACCATAAATAGTATAACCTACATGATAAGAAAATGGTAAATAAGGGATGAGGGGAAAACAAAAGTGAGCTTACTACTGAAATAAAGCCCAATTCAGAAGTGCAGTCACCGATTGTCGGCGAAAAAAATCCTAGGATTTTTTCACTTCTGAATTGGACTTCCCGCAAATTGCCTATTCATTCCTTAGAATCGCCGACTGTCGCGGATAAAAGCCCAGGGATCGGCGACAGAAATCCTAGGTTTTTCCACTTCTGAATAGGGCTTAAGAGTAAAAAATGTTTCTATTATCAAGCTTTTCCTGACAACTCACTATCACAGTGATATTTTATGAGTTACAAACGAGTGTTATTGGGATGCCTATTCTATCTTGAGGTCAAATTTTCAACTGGGAGTACTGGGACTGTAGTCTCCAAGACGGAAAAAGATAATTATGCCCGTACGCACTTTGAACGAGTGAAGGGTGATTTTTAAATTCTCAACATCAACAAGTCCGAAAAAGTCATTTTTACGACAGGTTCGGACCAGACGATTTTTATCAGCGCGAAACAAGGCATTTCTTCTACATTGATTTTGATGGCTTCATTTGGAGATGCTTTATAGAGCATCGCTTTTCATATTCAACCTTCAAGCGTGATCGCTTTTACACTTGAATGATTGTTGTCGAATAACCTCTTCCCATAGCCCAGGATGTCAGTGAAAGTTAAGTTCGATCCGGGACTCGAGCTGAGGACATTTTGGCTAATGTATCATGCTCTAATTAATAGTCAGCAGAGAAATGCTATAGGTGCTGCTATTTTTCAACAGTTCGTGTTGTGGTACAGTCCAGCACACAAACAACGCCGCATTTGTATTTGAAATTCGAACGCTTCTCAGACAATTGGACAAACTTTACTCAAACAATTCTCAAACAGCACAAACAGTGTTTGAGACAATTTTGTTTGTCCCGTATTGAAAAATGTTTGTGACCCTTTCTCGAAGTGTTTGTGGATTGTTTGAGGCAGCAGTAAATAAAAGAAAAAGAACTGGTGGCGAGTGTCAGAAGTTGACAAGAAGATTAATGAACCTGCGAGTGTATTACGACAAAGGTTATACGAATTTGCGCGGGCGTTCCTTTATTGAAAAATATATTTATTTACTGGAAAATTATTGTTACACGCAAATCGAGCGATCCAACTGTGGGTTACTGTATTTTTATGTGAAGATTCTATCTATCATACATGTGTACCTGCAGAAAAACATCCAGACATTCAACAATTTGAAATCAAAAACTTGCAACAGAGTTTCATACTGTAATTGTCAATTTTGCAGATCAACAGTTAATAGAAGGTTCACTTAACTGAATGCTTGAACTATTATCAATTCATTTTGAAATGATCGATGCAGCAAAGAAAGTCAAACTATCATCGAAAATTATGGGAGGCTCGTTGGCCCTATTCAATAAACTTTGCCTTCATGGTACTGACCTCTTGATAATCACTCTTTCCAATCATTTCAAGATCATTAAAGTTGATTTGAAAATATCTAATAAAGTTGCGTTTGTCAAAACGAATTAATCATTTTGAAATGAACTTAGCAGATTACAAATGAAATATTCTACAGTATCAACGAACGTTCTGTCTGAAATCAACTTGTGCCAAATAAAATTTTTCAAAAATTAATGCATGAAATGCTCCAAATAGAGTTAGTGATAATCAAAGGACTCTCTTATTCTGACATCCATTGAAGAAAAGTGAAAAAATCCATGGCTTATTTTTGAAAATTAATTGAATACAGAAAGAATTTTCAAGTTCAGGACAATGTTGGGCCTCCCCTGTTCTCCAAATGTGGCGCTGCTTTAACAGCATGTTTGATGTACCTATGACACTTTTCGACAGTAACCTAAGTAAGATTCACGGGGGCGGTTTCGAATGCTTTCCTGCCCAACTTTGGTAAATATAAACTGTTCCCGTGATTTATGACACACAGGTGACATTTATATGCTTTTCGGCTCGACTATAAAGGACAAACAGTGTTTGAGAAATGTTTGTAAATTGTTTGAGCCACGAATGGCGAGTGTTTGAGAAATGTTTGCGCTTTATTTGTGGAGTGTTTGAGAGTATTTTTTCGTCTTCAAACCTTTCTCAAACAAAGCTCAAACAATCCACAAACTGTGTTTGACGTGTTTGAGGTTTGTAGGCGTTGTTTGTGCGTTGGACTGTAGCTGCTTTGGTCACTCACGACCAACGTGCTGCATCATTATAGCGAAATTGGAGAACACTTTTAGATTCTTCATTTGACTGGTTGTGTTTAGTACGAGTATAGTATCTATGTATGCTCCAAGACCGATTCCCATGATGATGTCCTGGCAATCGATCTAATTTTTTCAAACATTTCCAGTGAAACTTAGCTTGGAATTGTGCGAATGTTCATGCTACAACGTGCATGAAATGTAGAAAGCGTGGATCATGATCTTTATACTGTTTTCTAATGAAGCTGGTTTTCAGAAAATCTGTTGATCGTGTTTCTAGATTCTTCAATCATGACTTTTGACTTCTAAATTTACTGTGAGTTCTTTATCGCATCGATGAAAATTTTGTGTAGCTCCATGAGATAAGAGGCTGACCTGAGAGTTGAATGTTGATCGGATTTTACAGTTTAGTGACAGCGTCGGAATTATGGCTCAGGTCTAAATAATCAAGAATTTTCTTCTATGAAGTTGAAGCACTATTCATTTTAAGCATTCGTATTATCATCTTTACTTCATTTGATACACATTCTTTGAGAGTTAATCATGCTCAGTGTTCTTATCAGATTTTTCACAAGTAGTCGATGTGTGCCAAACTGCATTACATTGCGTCCTCTTTCATACTTCCCACACGAACAGATACAGTTTTCTACAGTTCATTTAATTTAAAATGATAGACGCGGCGAAAACTAAAAAAAGTAAATTTGATACCCAATTTCCACTTGATGGAAAGCTTTATACTATAGAAGAACGCTAAGTTTCTTTATGGGAATGAGAAACGCAAAAATCGCTGAAAAATATGCTTATTCAATGTCGATTTTGAGACAGCTGCGTCGATACCTGAGTGTTACTCGAGAGAAATTTTGACAACTTAAGCTTGTTAAGAGAAATTTCTGGTGTTAAATGTCGCTGAAAAAATCTTCAACTGATTACAGTAATAAGCTTACTAATTTTTTCTGTATTGAACTTACTTTCGTGAGATCGCTGCATCGATCATTTCAAAATGAATAGAGTATGGTTCTGTTCAGACAGTCTGATTTATATCATCGGAATTTCAATAGAATTTAGGCCTCGTTCAGAACTTTTACCCGTTGCTGCTCTGACCAAGTGAGCGTATTAAGCGAGGGAAAAGGCTTCCTGCTACAAATTACTTGGCAGCAGTTCGTAGCTGAAGCGACTGCTCTAACATACCACCCGCCGTCGAATTCGATGGATCGTTAAGGACGAGACAACCTCCTACACATTACTCACAAAATCAGTTAGGGTTGGGCTTCAGTCCGGGATTTGAACACGGAAAATTGCGGCTAACATCTGCATGGCGAGAAAAGCGCTATTCTGTATAAGTTTGTATGCAGTATATTCCACAGTTGAGGTACAAGTCGTAAAATGTGGAAAATGTGAAATTTTTTAAGACTGAATTATTGTTATTAAGTGTAGTAATGCCTGTACCAACACTTGATCTCTTATTTGTGAATGAGTAATTATTATAGTGTTCCTTGATCATTTGCAATATACGCTCTTTAAGTATGGCATAAAATATCAGACCTGCAGTTTTTCGCGATTTCGCTTACGTGAGGAAAAATGAAAAATTTTCCTCTCGTCATGGCACTAAGAATCGTGATCATGAAACTGTGTTGCATAACAATGCAGTGAAAGTGTGACCTTTTACGGGCATAACCAATGGTTCTGAGAAGTCAAGTCATTCCAAAAATTATTTTCAATTGGAATTCTATTCTTCATGGATCGAAATAATTGTTTTTTCACCTATTGCATGAAGTTTGCTTTTTTAGGGCCATTGAATTCCCAACCAAGGGTTTCGCACAATTCGTTCACCCAATATGTCCCTCTTGATAAGCATCGACACAGCCCTCACCACTTTGCTGACTATTCTGGGCATAGCAGCTAATACCTGGACAATCATGGTTTTCTTATTCACCAAACTTTTTCGCGAAAGCGCCATCATCACTATGGTTTTGTGTATGCTAATCTTGAATACCATTTCCATGCTAATCATCATAACTTACGCCACTCCGTCGTTTTTGTTGAATCGAGTTTTGTACTTCAATTTGTACTTCCCGACCACATTGAAATTATTTTGTTGGTTCGGCGAATTGTGCTTATTAATTATTACAGCCGTTTTGCACACATTTTTGATAGCCAAAGTTCATTGGCTGGAAGCGTCTTTTGACAATAAAAAGGCGGGATATTTGATTTTGGTAGCCAGTTTGGTAGCCGGGTCGATCGTTTTCTCCATTTTTTACCCAGTACCGAAATACGGTTTCGTCATTCCGGGATATTTTTTCGGTTGGACCAATCCAGCCGTCTACAGTTTTCCGCAACAGATCAACTTCAGTCTGCAAGGCATTGCAGTGATTTTGATCGTGATATCGGCATCGGTTCTCATAGTCCTAAGGTCAGGCATGAATTTCTGACATTAGAATTTTGTGCATAGTATATTCACTAAACAATTTTTTTTTCTGTCTCTAACTATGTTCAGTGCTATTTTCACTTGTTTTGCATCTGCGAGTGTATCATGCTGTGTTGCAGACTTTGGCCATACAGAAATTTTTTGTACCCTGTGCGATTTAATTAGCATTGATGCAGTGCTCCTGAAATGTACATAATAAAGAAATAACATTCAGATTCGTCAAATCTCTCAAAACCAACTATTTCTCTCTAATTACTCATGTAACGAGCCTCGGAATAAAAAAATCCAAAAAACTTCATAAACAGGAGATGGCCTTCCATCTCAGGCCAACATTTTGTTTGTTTAAGTTGTAGTCCTAACTGTTACAGTTAGTATGAAAAAAGTCACTGGATACGCAGGTTGTTTATTATTTTCATGGCCAATCGATAAAAAAGGACTATACTTCTAATACTATCACTATTACTATACTCCATTTTGAAACTATCGATGCAGCGAGGTCGCAGCAAAACTTTCATTCAAAATTATGGAAGACTCATTGGCACTATTCGATTAACTTTTCTTTCATGATACAGAGTCCTTGAAGATCAGTTGTCTCATATCATTACAAGATTATCGAAATTGATATCTCGATCTCTAGTAAGGCTGCGTTTGCCGCAATTTCAACCGCTGCGTCGATCATTCAAAAATGAATGGAGTATAATACTGCTGCAAAATAATACCATTGCTACTATCACTACTACCATTATTGACCCTACTACTTTTATTACTATTACTCCTACTACTACTATTACTACCACTACTACTACTACGACTACTACTAATACTACTACTACTACTTTAACTACTATTACTACTTTAACTACTACTACTACTTCTGCTACTACTTCTTCTACTACTACCACTTCTACTACTACTACTACTACTACTACAACTTGTAACTACTATTATTACTATTACCACTACTGCGTACTTTAAACTAATATTATTATTACCACTACTGCTGCTACTAGCTTCTACCACTACTACCACATGACTTCTACTGCTGGAGAATCATCATGTTGACAAACCTATGGATTACAGAGAGACTGTAACATCCCATTGTTGCACCTAAATGTCGGTTTTAGTTTAGAATGACCATTTCAGACCGCAAGGTTCGGATGCCAAAGCCTGAAAGATTTCATTTCCATTCATCCATCTTTCGTTATTGCTCACTCGACGGTGCCAAAACCAAATTGTGTCAGTCATCACGTCGAAAAGAAAGGAAGGACATATGAAGTTTCTCAGACGATGTTTACGTGCTAAAAATGTATAAAATACGTTTAGAGTTTTAAGCGACTAAAGTGCATGCATGGATACTTTTTTTAATTAAACGCTTTTAACTGAGAAACCGGGCCCAGTCTTCTTATTACATCGTCAGATGTTCACTCTTCGGATCGCTAGACAGTCGAAGGTTCTTTGCCCCTAATCTAGGATTTGATCGTTTAAAATTAAAATAGCCAGACTCATTCATTATAGCACTAAATCTATCACATCTTCAGAGCCAAATCCCGTCGACGTATCAATATGACAAATCAATCAACTGCTCCAGCTACATCCAAAGTTTTCACGATCGCCAACAAGAACGACAATGGCAAACAAGATGGAGGCGACAGTAATTTCCGGAAAACCCAACAAAGACTGGCCTACAGGTTCATTTGGCTGTGTTTGATATTTCTGATCAGAACGGCCGCCGTCAATACGTTCCCGTTGATCTTCACCAATGGGAACCCGTGGAGCACATTTATTTCACACCTTTTGGCGCCAATCGGTGACAGCAAAGTGGCCATTTCGTATTTAATGTTCAGTAATGACGTCCGCATCGCATCACGGAAGCTGTGGAAAAGAATTTTTTGCGTGAAAATTTGACACAGGATTGTTGCAAGAAAGAATAGCCTTTCAATCATACATCAGCGTAGGGGCTTGAGGATTTAACTTCATCCATAAAAAGGTTGATCTTGCCCAAATAGTTCGTTGGCTCCACCTGAATTGTAATTTTCAGAGACGAACAGGGATTTTTTCTTCCAAACGCAACAATTTGGGCATCATTCGACATCTTTCGATTAAATCTATTGAAAAACATCACCTGAAATAACGCATGCTCATTTTGACGGAGTTATTACTGGTTAAAATTTGGTCAAAATTTGGTGACCAGATTTTCTTTGCTGTCGATGTACGTTTCCAATGTGTATTAGGATGGACTTGGGTCTATTTCATAAAACTTATATGCCATATTGAAGTATCACTAATGTCATTATTAATATCTATTGGGAATAATAAAATGCGTTTTATAAAAAAATTATTATTCTTGAACAGGATTTTCTAACAAAATTCCTTTTGTCGTATGAATTATTCCTTAGTTTAATAAGAATTTTTCAAGTGAGACAAACAGCAGAAAAAGTTTTCGAATAAACTTTTTCGAACGAAATCCGGGCAATGCGGTATGGAAACATTTGCTTCGCACGAAAAGTTAAGGTATAGCTCAGCTGCAGCTTAACTCCTACACAAAACATATCGAGACAGTTAAGCTGCAGCTTAAGCTGTAGCTTAACTCTATATGTTATAGCATTGCCGTTAAGGTGCAGCTCAGCTGTAGCTTAACTTTCTCGACACGTTTTGTGTACGAGTTAAGCTACAGCTGCTGCAGTTTAAGCTGTAGCTCAGCTGGAGCTTAATTCGCTTTGATGAAACCGGCTCCAGCTCTATTCATTTTTTTGGAATCTGTAAAAAAATCATCTGAGAAAAATGACAAAAATGAGTTGTTTTGCATTGTTGTTTGCGAAAACTGGAACCTTCGATCTCTTTTGCCGTTGTTTGGTCAACATTAGACGTCCACTTTTTTGGAAATTTTCTATGTATGGGGCACGTTGTTATGAAATTATCTAATCAAAAATACGTAAATAAAGCGGCTTTTTAGGCCATAACTTGTCAGCAAAAGTTTTTCACCAATATTTCCCCGTTCGCGTCACTCTGCTCCGAAGTCAATACACAGTGACATCCATGACTTTTGAATGGCCAGTCGTTTCACTAAGAAGTTATAATGTTAGACGGAGAAATGAACACATCCCTAAAGAATTGATCGATCAATTCGACAGAAATTTACGCGATTTTGGTGCTTTATTTATCGTAGATCACGGTATAGACGAGAAAGTGTGCCAAAAATGTTTGAACGATTTCAAGGTATTTTTTCACAAACCGGTAGAAGAAAAGTTGAAATACGAGTTGTCGGACAAGTAAGAAATTTTATCTTGCCATTGTAGTGAAAGTTACTGTAGAAAAGATTGTCATCATTTGCAGAGTTACAGTTCATGTTCTGTAAAATGGTGTAAAGAAAAAATTACAAAAATTAATACTGTCATCAAAATCGTTTACATAAGCTTTAACCATAGATATTTCTACTAGAAAGATTAAAAGATTATTTAGGATCAGTAGGCTATCGAATTCTCGGTTCAACATGGTACGTGGTTCAACAGAATTTCGTAAGAATATGAAACAGTGCTTGCTAACTATTTTCCACAAAAATTTCAAGAAAAGTAGACCATAGTAGAACTCTTGATTTTACAGTTTAATTGAAATATGAATACAATGTAGACGACAGATCGTCGGACGTCGCTTGACGTTTTTTGAATTTTCTCACAGTGTCTTGATGAACGTGCAGTAATTTTTACAACTGCATAAACTTGATTAGTATCTTCGTAGCTTAAAAATAAAAAGTAATATATTTGATTCGGTGTTGATCGATTTCTGATCAAGATTCCAGCAATCGAAGAAATCAAAAAGAAATTTGTGATTTTTGTTCCCTCATAGCTTAACAGTTTTTTAATAGCAAAAGCAAAAATCTCGCGTAAATGAGTCCGAAGATATTATACTTAAGTTATTTTTATTTACAGTAAAGCAAGTACATTTTTAACGATTCCCTGCTATAAGCCGTATGTCACGTAGAACAGGAAATCTGTGAGCATATTCAACTAACTTTCGACAATTTTTCGGGTGAAAAGTTTCACTGTCAAGTCCCGTTTGAACGATTTTAACTACAGAACTCATTCTTTAATTTTTTTCGGTTCAGCGAGCAAATGTCTAATTAACTGAATTTCCGAATTTATCAGTGCTCGACGTGTACTTTTTGAAAGAAATGTAGCGTTAAAATTAACGAATGGAATATGTCATTTTGAGTAATTATCAAGTATTCTTGGCTTTCAAAATACAATAATTTCAAAAAGATTTAAATTTTCTGGATATTTACCGTCTAAAATTTGGCTGTAATATTTTTTCGCTAAATTTAATCAATTAGGCGAAGAGTTTTAGCACACTGAATATTTTAGAGCCATTATTGGCGCAAAGCGCAGGAGGGCTTCGCGGATTTTGGCCGACTTTTTCTTGTTGACCATTACCCTATGAAAAAATAGGATTTTTTCTCTATTAACCGACTTATACACACAATGTCGATTTAAGCAAGAAATTCGTTTATTAGAATATTTAGAATTCCTTAAAGACTGCTTAAATTGGTAATCAGAACTGATCTTTATGCATTGGAGAGACCACTTCTTCACGGCATGATTTTTGAACAGTAGAATTAGAAAATTAAGCGTATGTCTCATAGTTTGATGCGTTAAAAAATTCACTGTAACATTCATTCACCTGAAAGTCTAAATTTGCATAGCTACGGTATGCCAAGGTTTGAAGCTTTCCCAATTTTAAGCATTTTTAAGGGATTTTGCTTGGCATGGTATAATTCATCCCAGGAAAGACCTTATTCAGCAGACGAATATTCGTTTTACTCAATAGATAAAAAAATCTTCCGTCTAAAAACTATTTTTCAGTCATTCATTTTACACTAGTTAATCGGAAAATGCCCGGATGGGGCAGAAAAAGGGGAATATAATTTCTTGGATAGTCGTCAAGCTGTAAAAGAGGTGGACTAGAGGCTTTTGGAACTTGGGTGAGAAGTTACGAATTCTCACTCGGTAAAAGTAAAAAATGATTGAACTGCATAGCACTTAAAAACGTTGTGAAAAAGTGTAAAGTGATCATACCCATTGAATTCCCCATAACTAAAAACCTCTCAAACCCAAAAAATTACAGAACTACTTTTGTTTACACCCAGAACTATTTTTTGTGTAAAGTGACTGCGTTCATTGAATTCCCAATGGTTGAAAAGTTTTTCCCTCTGATAATCGTGGAAATACATTTGTTTACACTCAGAATAGTTTTTTAGGTAAAGTTACCGTATCTATTGGATTCCCCATGGTCATAAATCGCGAAAATACTTTTGTTTAGATTCAGGATAATTTTTTATGTCACGTGACTGCATCCATCGAATTCTGCATAGCCGAAAACCCGTCCCCCAAAATCGCAGAAATACATTCGTTTACACTTGGGATAATTTTTTTGTAGGGTGATCGCGTCCATTAAATTTTCTGTGGTCGAAAACCCCTTCCACCAAAAAATCGTGGAAATAACGTTTGTGAATACGTGGGATAATTTATTGTATAAGGTGACCGCATCCATTTAATTCCCAGCGGTCGAAAACCTCTTCCATGAAAAATTCGCGGGAATATTTTTGTTTACACTCAGGATATTTTTTCGTGTGAAGTGACCACGTCCATTGAATTCCTTGCGAACGAAAACCCCTTCATCCCAAAATACGTGCAAATACGTTTGTTTACTCTCAGGATAATTTTTTTGTAGAGTGACCATTGAATTCCCGCGATCGAAAATCCTATAGTCTGTTTTTCTTGAAATGGTTCTAAATAGTAAAAGTGGAAAGCAAGTAGTATTTCAGATTTTTACGATTTTCTAATGAACAATATGTCATACAGGTCTGGAAATTTCTGAGCATACTGAGCTCACCGTTAATAATTTTGTGGGTGAAAAATTTTATGGTAAAAGCTCTATGTAAACGATTTTGACGACAGTACTGATTTATTTTCTATTTGGAAGCAATTTGTAAAAAACAGACTATAGCACCCCGAAAATCTCAATAACACTTCTGGTTCAACTGAAACTGCAAAAAATTCTGGCACCGTAGTGACTGGAAAAATTATTTTTTAGAAACCATAAGTATTATATAACAAAATTGTAGATTTATAGTCAGTTTTTTATAGAATGCTTTCAAATAGAAAAGTGACACAAATAGTACTGTCGTCATAATAGTTTACATAGAGCTATTACAGTAAAATTTTTCAGTGGAAAAATTATTGAAGGTTAGATCAGTATGCTAACAAATTTCCAGTCCCAAATGATATATTGTTTATCAGAAAATCGTGGGAATCTGAAATACTACTTGCTTTCCACTTTCGTTATTTGGGAGCATTTCAAGAAAAATACACTATAGGTGGTTTTTGGAACGTAGGGCCATGGTATAATTGTATTGAGGCCATATTTTCAAAAAAGAAAAGAGAGTAATCGAGGGACACTGGGTAAATGCATGGGGTGAAGTATCGAGCTTGGGAATGCTACACACAATGTGGAGCTTGCTGGAAATAAAATCGCCAAAAAAGCCGTTTTTGTGGCACCACCGAGCACCATTTGTAGATAGAGGTCAAATGACCACATACACCCTATAGTTTGTCCTTAAGCCCAGAATTATGAAAAAAGCCCAAGGTTCTAACTCTTACCGTTTTGGCTCTAGAGGGGGAGATGAAATTTGGGGGTCAAGTATATTATAGGTTGACGCTATCGCGCCACCTATGATTTTCTATAACTGGTTAAAGTTACAAAAAGTAGGGCGAAAAAACTCCTGATTATAGGCACCGAAGTGCGTTTTCCCATAGGATGCTGCAAAATTTTATTTTTTTGTTAGATGAGACCTGAGCTCCTACATTGGTAGTAGAATTTTGATTACGATTTGCGTACCTGTGGTGGGTGCACGGTTTCACCCCTATTCAGCGAAACACACAACAGCGAAACTCAAAATGGGGAGACTCAAAACAGGGATTCTCAATACAGCGAAGTCTCAAAACAGTGATTCTCATTACAGCGAAGTCTCAATACAGTGATTCTCAAAATAGCGATATCTCAAACAGTGATTCTCAATACAGCGGAGTCTCAATACAGCGATTCTCAAAAGAGCGAGGTTCAAAACAGTGAAGTCTCAAAAGTAATTCCCAAAATAGCGAATTTTCAAAAAAGTTATCTTTAGAATGGAAGAATGGTGATTAAGCGGGATAGTCGGCTTGGTGCATGCATGGCCTAATTGGTCCTCCATTTCGATCTGGGGCATGCTGGTTGTTACACATTTTGACATCAGTCGCAAGATTTCTGACATTATGGCTTTATAGCATGTGACTTCACGACATTACAGCTTTTTATTCTGGTTTTTTTATTATTAACATATCTACATTTTTTGTTTCTTTTTTCCTTTATTGACTTATTTTTTTATATTCTTATTTTGAGCCACTTTGAGTTATTTTACTTTTCGTTTCTTAATTATTTGTTTTTTGTTCTGCCTTTACTGTTTCATTATTTTATTCATTTCATCTTATTTGCTTATTTCATTTGGTTTTATTTACTTTTTTTGTTTTATTTACTATTTACGCTGTATTGAGATTTAGCTGTATTGAGAATCGCTGTTTAGAGACTTCGCTGTAACGAGAATCACTGTATTGAGACTTCGCTGCAACGAGAATCGTTGTTTTGAGACTTCACTGTTTTGAGAAACGCTATTTTGAGTCTCGCTATTTTAAGTTTCGCTGTTGTGGGTTTCGCTGTATTTGGGGACACGCCGGGTGAACTGATCCAAAGTGTACCTTGTCTCCCAAATGTGCTTATTTGACATTTTTGCTATTCAGTCGATGAATGACCGTTTTACACAGCGGATTTATTTATTTGTAAAAAAACCACTTTACATTATTCAGGTTAAACACCTCGTATGAATATTCAAAAAGCAACAAATCTGACAGAGGAAAAATTAAAACATCTCATCGAAGGACAAAGCCGAACACCATCAAATGGGATGCCGCAAAGTTTTATTGTTTTGTTTGATTGCTTGTTCAGTCTAGAAAAAGTGTGAAAGTTTCATCATAGGTGGCGCGGTAGCGTCAACCTATAATATACTTGGCCCCCTAAACTCCGACTAGCCTCCCCCTAGACCAAAAACGGTTATAGATGAGGTTTTTGAGGTTTTTTGCATTATCCGCCATATGGGCAAACACGTTGGGGTGGCAAAGGTCATTGTGACTTTATATGCAAATTAGGCATGGTGGGGTGCCAAAAACATGTAAAAAACATGGCCCCAAGTTGCTGCAGATTCCTCAATTACTATGCATCTCTGGACCTTGACACTTTAACCCGTCCATATCAAGTATCCACTCGAAACGTTTTTTTATTTTGTCAAAATATTGATTTGGTCAAATTATATGAGTGACCAAAGTTCGAAAAAATCCCCTTCGGGTTAAAAAAATAATTTTTTGGTGAAACAGATGTAGTCATCCATATGAGTAATAATAGAAGGGTTACCATTGAGAATGTACCTGCTCCATCTCGGCTCGTCTTGTTTCTGCCTCCGGCTCCGCCACTATTTTTTTTGGGGGGGGGGGGGTGGAATTTTTCACGGAAAAATAATTTTTAGGTAAAATCAATGATTTTTGAATTTTTTTGGGAAAACGGGTATTGACGGTGTCAAATCTAAAGGGCATACTCCCACAATGTGAGAAAATTTTTTTGAGGACTTTCCACCAAAAAAAGTAATTTTTGGGTAAAATCAATGATTTTTGTAATTTTTCGGGAAACCAGGTATTGACCGAGTCAAATTTAATCGGCATACTCCCACAGTGTGAAAAGTTTTTCGGGTGATTTTCATGGAATAAGATATTTTTGGATCAAATCAACGATTTTTGAAATTTTTTGAGAAAATATGTTTTTGACCGTGTCGAATCTAAAGGGCATACTCCCAAAGTGTGAAAATTTTTTGGGAGATTTTTCACGAAAAAAGCAATTTCTGGATAATATCAACGAGTTTTGCAATTTTTTGGAAAAACGGGTATTGACCGTGTTGAATCTAAGGGCATACTCCCACAATGTGAATATAATACTTACGGCTTCAAAAAAATAACTTTTTCAACTATAATGCACTCCGATGCCAGAATTTTTTGCAGTTTCGATTGAACCAATAATGTTATTGGGATTTTCGGAGTGCTAGGATTATTGATCATGGTGTATTTAATGAACGCGGTCACCTTACACAAAAAAAATTATCCAGAGTATGAACAAACGTATTTCCACGAATTTTTAATGGAAGGTGTTTTCGACTCGCAGGAATTCGATATATGCGGTCACTTTACACAAAGTTAAAAAAACGTATTTCCGCAATTAAAAAACGTATTTCCGCAATAAAAAACGTATTTCCGCAAAATTCCGCGGGGAATTCAATGGACGCGGTCACTTTACAAAAAAATCAATATGAATATCAATAATAGTATTCCTGTGATTTATTGACGAGATTTTCGACCACAAGGAATTCAATTAACGTGATCACTTTACACAGGAAAATTATCCTGAGCGTAAACAAGCGTATTTCCGTGACTTTGGGGGAACGGGCTTCTGACCATGGGGAATTTAATAAACACGATAACTTTACATAAAAACTATCCCTGGTCTAAACAAATGTATTTCAACAATTTTTTGGAGGAAAGAATTTTCCACCATGGGGAATTCAATGAACGCAGTCACTTCCCACAAAAAAATGCTCCGTGTGTAAACAAAAGCTTTTTCTGCGGTTTTTTGGTTGAGGTGTTCGTGACCATGGGGGATTCCATGGATATGATAACTTTACACTCTATTTAAAACTTTTTCTAAGTGCTATGCGGTTTACACATCTTTTACTGTAACCGAAAGTGAGAATTCGTAGCTTTAAGATTGTTTCTTTGAGGTGAAGATGACCAAACTTAAAACTTCAATGTGCTTCTATGAAGGTTTTCATGCATGGTTGAGGTCCACTAAAAAGAGGTGGATTAGTTTTAGAAAACGCCCCGATAGGGCAGAAAAAAAGAATATACTTGATTGAATAGTTGCCAAGCTAAAAAAGGGGGGTGACTCGGTTTTTGAGAACTTGGATCATAGCTTAAAAAACCCAGTTTTGCAATACAGAATTTTCATTTTTTCTCAATAAAAAATCTTTCAAGTCGGTGAAAGAGTATATTCTGTGGCTGAGTGCATCAACACATTTTGCAACTATACATGTGCATCTTCGAAATTTTGAGGAGGGTAAAGGAGGTGAACCCTGTTTTTTGGCGTTTTTAAGACAAAAAATTCAAAAAAAGTTGTTCAAAAATTTTTTTTTCATAAAAAATTTTCCAGTTTCAAAATTATTGGGGTAGTTTATACTCCACATGTCCCCCTCGCACATGTGTGCTTCCAACTACTTTGAACTTTTTTACTAAATTTAGTGTCAATAAAACAGGAATCAACTGTAAGGAAGGACACATAAAATGCCACTCAGTTTTTTAGAAAAACCTACAGCACAAAGTCTTCTACGAATTAAATCTATTGTGCAGGATATATTCAATTCGGTCATTTTATATAACATATCGTATACAATTCACTCCGTAAATTTAATTGATTACAAGCTGTAAACAAATTTATTCTCTCAATATAGGTAGTCAAAACCAAGTTGTCACAAGTTTTTGCTGAAACTATTAAACAAAATAGCATCATTCACAGTTTGTGGATTTAAAGTGAAATTTGCAGAAAAGCGCTTTTTGTGGGATTGCAGACGGGGAGCAATGTCACCCATCCCGATCGCTCCCGTCCTGTATTCAAGAAAGTCGTACCGTTGCCGTGGGAGTGCGAGTAGGGCGTGGGAGAAGCGGGGACCGGATTTGACACACACCTCTAATATAGGCATGCCTGACTCAGGAGTTTTTTAATGGCATTTTTGTATGCTTTTTAGGAAGGAGAAAATGCACGATGTTGCAGAATATACTTTTTCAGACATGGAAAATTTTTTAATGAGAAAAAATGAAAATTCAACATTACAAAAGTGATTTTTTTCCAACTTTAACCCAAGTTCTCAAAAATCTAGTCCACTCCTTTTTCTAGCCTTGCAACTATCCAAGCAAGCATATTCTTTTTTATTCCATCGGGGCATTTTCTAAAAAACTAGTCATGGTTTGATTACCTCTTGTGGAGCTGCACTGTTTCAAAGAAGACATACTTACTCGACACGTGCTAAATATGAATAGCAACAAAGAATTCGTCAAGCTCAGCCGTGAAATTCGTGAAATTCGAAATCCGAAATATTCGAGATACTGTAAATCAAGTAACTGTGCCTTCAACAAAAGTAAATGTTATCTCATAACCATGTATAACACATTATTCAAGCTCGTATAGTCTAGGTATTATAATGCAACAGACACGAATTTTTCAGTGCAACATGCATTCTGCATACTTAATACTCGTACAACTCCGTCAATATCCGGCGTTCCGAATATCATTTTTGAACAGCTCAAAAAATATGTATAGGTTGGTATCACATTTCCATGATTATTGGCGGAAAAAATTGTTAATTTTTCGGACACAGTGTGTGTCATGCATAATTTTTTTCCATAGATTACAACATTTCGCAGGTCAACCAATAGATATTTTTGAGATCTACTCGATAATGCTATTCACATCGTTTTCGACGAAGCTATATGAGTATAGAGCCCTGTTCAGAAGTAAAAAATCCTAGGATTTTTTTTGTGACAGTCGGCGACTCTAAGGAATGAATAGGCAGTTAGCAGAAAGCCCATCAGAAGTGAAAAAATATTAGGATTTTTGTCGCCGACAATCGGCGACAGTCGGCGACTACACTTCTGGATAGGGCATATTGTTCTGTTGCATTAAAAAATTCGTGTCTGTTTGGATATACGAGCTTAAATAATGTGTTAACTATGGTTCGAAAGAACATCTATTCTTCTTCAAGGCACAGCTACTAGATTTAAAGTACCTGAGAACGAGAAATTCGTTGAGACTGAACTTGTTTAGTACATTTGGAGCGTAAGTACACTTTGAAACGGTGCAGCTCCTGAAAGGGTTGGCAAACCTTGATGAAACTTTCACATTTGTTGCAAAGCTGAACAAGCAATCAAATAAAACAATAAAATTTCGCGGCATCCTATTTCATAGTGCTCGGCAGTGAACTTAGATGAGATGTTTCAATTTATCTTCTGTCAGATTTGTGGTTGCTTCCAGGTTCGAACATTTAGCAGAAATGTAAAACGTGATAGTGTAAAGTATTTTTTAAAAGGAAATAGTTGTGCATCTGCTGTGTGAAATGATCATTCAACCACTGAATAATATTGGCTCTGAGCTGAAATATCTCTGAGCAAGCATGTCAAATCAAGCACATTTTGAAAGGGTAGGCGCTCTTTTGAGTAGTACAGCTCCCTACGGGATATGCAAATCGTAATAAAATTCCACTATTATTCATCATAATCAATTTCATCTAATAAAGAAATGAAATTTTGCGGCATTCTACGGAAAGGTGTTCGATGATGCCCATGATAGAGGTTTTTCCTTCCTTTCACCTAACCTGTTTCCTTTAAGCGGTTATAGAAAGTGTAAGATACGTGACTAAAAGATAGTTTTTAGACGAGAGAATATGTCCGGAGCAAAATGAACATTCAACTGACAAGCACAGATTTCGATTTTCAGGCTAAATGAATTTTACGGCGAAGTTTAGGGGCCGGTTGCAATAAACGAGATAACCGCGATTGTTTTGTATGTTTTGTGTGCAATGAGTTCGCGATCATCTCGAGCTCGGGATCATCCTGTTTATTGCAACCGGCCCCAGTTCTCAAGCTAAGTAACATATCTTATTTTTAGGTATGATTAATTTTTACTTATCATAGCAGAGGTCGAACTCAGAAAGTGTGTCTTAAGTCACCTATTATTTCACAGATCGCGATCGAGAGGCTACATTCCTTTCGAAACGTTGAACGTCCGGGCATTCATGGGCGAATTCGGTTATCCGAACGATGCTATCGAACGTTTTCTTTTGGGTCCTACGACAAACAGCCTGCAAATTTCTGACCCCGGAGACGCTTCCCGAGACTACATGACAGGTTGGGGACCAAATGTCTACCACGAATGTTTCCGGGAAAGCGCCATCAAATTCTATAATGTAAGAAAAGAAGGGATCCTGCGGTAAACTAGGACCGACATGAAGGAAAACGTCTACCATAGCTGTCTTTCACGCTTTCGGATCACTTCTAGAAAATTTGCCATTAGGCATTGGATACATGCATCGGCAGCTAGGAAAATAAGGGAGGACCATACAAGTTCTTGGGGCGGGGGTTGCTAGGGTTGTAACCCTAGGCAGAACCTCGGCTTAAACCTAGCAGATTTCCCATTTTTTGAGGCTTTTATACCAAGAAATGTAGAAGTAAATTTTTTCCTGAGGAAATGTTAAAAAAACAAATATATTAGGCGTAAAATAAGCATGACTTTAAAATAGTTTAGTGCACTTTTCTTTGAAGACTATCGTATAAAAACTTGGGAATTTCATGTAAAAAAGTTGAAAATTATCAGGAAGAAAGTTCATTTTTTTTCTTTGAACTGAAAGAGCACACTGAGAAAGATCTGAAAACGAAGTTTTAAACATTCTGATCATTTTCGACCGGGTTTTGAGCTTTTTAAAAAATGATTTGTTGTTGATCCCCCGAAATTTCTATGCTGTACATTCCTGTCGAGGATTACATTTCAACCCGGCACTAGCGACATATAACTCCGTCGAAAATCGGGGTAAACCATTTAAATCACATTTTTGAATAGATCTCATGAAAGCATATCAATTGATACCCAATTCGTTGCGTTTTGACACAGAAAAAAATTTCTCTTCGTCTTAAAAAGTTACTACAAGGGGTGGGGTCATAACTCTGTCAAAAATGGATTCGTAAATTTCAAACATATTTTCCGTTTGATGTCAAAAAGCTAATTCTATATTCGCGCGAAAAAAATAAGATATTATTTAGGAAACCGTAAAGCTATGTCACGTAATCATGCAAATCATGTCCTCGGCTATGGACATGCCGCCTAATTTCCTGCACACTTTATGCGGCGAGGACGACCACAGTATGAGCGTGGCGCATTACCCGGTTGTGGAGCACGTCAAAGAGAAGCAAGATCGAGCCGGCGAACATAAAGACATCAGTTTGTTTACTGTAATTCTACAGGACGAGATCAAGGTGAGCAAATTCATCATATATCTTCGATGTGGCAGATCTATATTTACTGTCAAAAACATCACTTCAGCAATTTTTAAATCTTTAATCAATATCCCGACTATCCTACGTCAGCTAGAATAAAATTTTCTTTTGGACAAAGTTAATTTGGCTAGCCTGAATTTAAAATAGTTCTACCATATTTTTTTGTTATAAGGGAATGTTTTTCAATAACTTATGTTTCATGTAGCTATTTTGATTATTTTTTTGCTCCATTTCCGCTGGAAAAATCCTGCATCGAATGATCATTATCAAAAAATTTCGAAAACTAAACTTCGTGCTGGAAATCGGCACAAAAAAATGAACAAAAAAGTGAAAAATCAGATTTCACAACACACAGAAAAAATACACGTGAATTGCGAAAAACGGTTATAGAAGCCGAAAGTTTGCCGAATTCTAAAAAATTTACACTATTCGACTTTTTGTTGAAAAATGTACTATAATTTTCTTACATTATTCAATTTTTTATTGAAAAAATGTATCATATTATATATATATATTATAAAGCTGTTTTCCTTAATCTGGTTATAACGCGAGTGCGAGTGCTAATGACTGCATCTTTTATTTTTTGGCGATATTCTACACGTCTTGATTCAACTTTGAGATTATTGACTCGTCGGAAACTTTTGAGTCGTTTTCGCGTAAAAGTATTTTCCCAATTCGTCATGTTTTTTAGAACTTTACCTCAGTTTCCATGTACAAATTACGATTCGTACTGCGTGATGAAAATTTTTTATCGCAAGTTTTTTCATTGCGTTCAGGGCCTTGAACAGCTCCACTTAAAACTACGTCTCGATTGTTTCAGGGTGCCTTGAAACTAAGAAACTCGCTGAATGAGCTTGTCGCCGCCAATTCCCCGTCGCCCGACGCTTTCTTGTTGCTGTTGGGTGAACCGTTGCAAATTATAACCAACGATTTCTGGCCAGCTTTATCTCACGTCGTACCCTTGAATGGGAGCAATGACGACGTCGATCAGTCTTTTAACAAATGGGTCGAACGCACGTCGGTGCCGTTTTTTGTCAAATTGGACAAAAACGCCCTTATTCAACCGTCACCTAAATTTTTGATGGAAAACGGCGGTTGTGCCAAATACGAAGCGATTCCTTTTTCGACTTTCGCTCATAAAATGCAGAATCTTTACAAAAAGTAAAAATCACGTTATCGACAAATGAAAGTGTATTTTCATCTTGAAAAGGCTTAATATGCATATTACTGTAGGTTCAGTTTTGTGTTCACTTTTTGCCACGAAATAAAAAAATAATGGCGGACGACAAGGGCCATTGAAGAAATTGGTACCGTTGATACTTCAGTTTGATGATCGGATCCTGAAAGAATCGAGGAGTAAGAATCTTTTCATCGGTAATATTTTCAGAATAATCTTGAAAGAAGAAAAAAAAATCAGTGCCGTCTTGAGAAAAAAAATCTAAATGACCCACTATAGCCTATTTTTCTCAAAGGAAACTTATGAACGCCAAATAATGCGCAATCAAAAAAAAAACATTTGAGGACACCTTTCGCAAACTAAATTTTTTTAGAGAAGTTTTATTCCACTAGGTGGTAAAATAAAAAGACGAGTAGTCATTCTTTTATGGTTTACAAAAAATCAACGAAACAATGCACAATTTACCCCAATATCTTGAAATTAAGTTATTAAAAACATGAAGAATACATTAAGTGCGATTCGAATTATGAAGAACATGATGCGAAAAAAACAAACGAAGAAGCTCACACATGAGTGCTGTCTATGAACATTTCCTCTACGAAAGTATTTGAATTTGAGAATTAGTGCTCAAAAACATGGCTCGTAAAGCATTGAAGAATGCACCACGGATTTAAACATTATTAAAAATCGAAAGAAAACGCACTGTTAGTAGCATTTGGAGCTAAGCAAGCAGCCGTTAAAAATTTAGGGCCATATGCAAAAAGGCCGCTAGCTTTAACACTTGTTAAGTCGTTAACACATGTTAGTTGACTATCTTAACCCGTATGAATCCGTTGGAGCCTGTGAGACCCTTTCTGCAATGACACATCCGCTTTGCACCAGACACTGTTTTTTTGTGTTCAACAGATTCTTCGTCGTTTTTTACCCCAGAATTCTATCAGGCTGGTGCCAAAAGCCCTTCAAACGTATGAGATATTGCGGATACCCAATCAGACGAATCGTACATGCCTCTGGTACCGGCTAATATTTCAATATTTTCTGCGCTGTACGCTTCGGTATAATAAAACATCAAATGCTAAAAAAACTAGAAAAAAACGGCTGGAGCCTGTTGAAATGAGACTTTGGTAGAGGTTGAGAAATGTAATAAAGGATTTGATACCAAAAATGGACCTAATCAGCCACTAGCTAATTCACCTAATCAGGCCGAAACCTTAGGTAGAATCAGTTTGCAACAGTTCGGTCAGTCTCAAAATCAACAAAGATCTCCTGCTTTCGTCCCGAAGAACTGCAGAAGATAAGATAACACCCTGAGCTCAAGTAACTTCAAACCAGGGGCAAAATCAGAAGTCAAGCCGAGAACTGAGTTGTAAATGTAGACTTGCACGCTGGGTGGCTCTCCAGAAGTCCGGGGTCTAACCTGCGTTCCCTCCGCTGCGAGTAATCCAACTGATGTCCGGCCCGGGTCGTTGTATTTGGGCGGAATCGCTCCACCAAAAAATAATATACAATAATAAAAATTGGCCTACTGGCCCACCGATTTCTTTCTTTATTAAAAATAAACAAACAATCATTGAATGACCAAAAACATAGACGACTGGCATATTTATGCACGGTGTCTATGCAAATCGGCGTCGACGCAAAACGCGTCGACTTTGGCTATTTCTTCACAACCTGGAGATAGACTATGTCCATCCCTGACATCCCTCGAGCCTCGAAACTGACCAACGGGAGGTTAAAAGATTCATATTACGCCGCAATGACAATTTTGGAACCTTTTCAGGCCCTAATACAGTCAAAGCAGTTTTCTGAACCTTTTTGGTCATTCATGCCCCCTTGCGGAAAGCTTTCCGAATGACCACCCTCTTACGTCAAGTCTTTTACCAGGCATACCGGAATGTCCACAAGGCCGTCCGCTACCTCTTGGTCTGGACGCCGACGGATCGACAACTCCGCGTCGGCTTGACTTTGTTGGCGTACCGCCGAATCCAATTTGACCTGCACCAGGGCCGAGGGTCTTCGGTTGCCGTCCATTTCGTGACCTTTCCTTTCGTGCTTTATGCTGGACGCCAGGGACAGAACATTTGTCTGTCTATCTCTTTCCGGTTGCGTGTTTCGCCGTGAAGTTTCCGCCTTTTTCCAACCTTGCCCTCGCCAAAAAAGATTTTCTATTATATCTAAATAAACTACAAAATATGTACATTAGTACGAGTATCACAAAAAAAACATCCAATATCCTGGCGTATCGATTGAGCAAAAAAAAGAAAAAATAAGGCGAGATTATAACCGAGATTAAGTGAAAAAATAAATTTTTTACATGCCCATTTTTTGGCAATGCGAGGTACGAAAAAAAAACGAATAAAAATTTAAAGCAAGCAACAATTAAAAAAAAATTTTTTTTTTTGTGTATTTTGTATTTTGTATTTTTTTTGTTGTATTTTTGTGGTTTTATATTTTTTTTTGTATTTTGTGTTTTTTGTGAAAAATAAATGCGAAAAAGATATTTTTTGGCCAAAAACCTTGCGGCTAATTTACTGTTGCGGCCTGCCACCTCCTTGCGCCCCTCTATGGGCTCCTCCACGACCTCCGTAAGGTCTCCATACCCATTGGCTCTGCTGGCCTCCTCTACCTTGCACCTGAGGCGCGGCACCTCTGCCACGCACTGCTCCACGACCACCCCTGTTGGGGTTGTGGAACTGAAACTGGCCTCGGCCTCGGTTACCAGTCTTTTGCACCTTTCCTTGCGTACTCGGAGCTATTTCCTGGCTTCCTTGGCCTTGAAACTGGCCTTGAGGTCCGGGAACCTTCAAAGTAGCACCAGTTTTTCCGTCTTGAGCTTTACTGAATTTAACAGAGCTTTGCAAGTCTGAACTGGTGCTTCTTTTGGCTCCCATCACTCCGACCTGGTGATTGCTACTAAGCATCACAGATCGAAAGGCCGTTTTGTATTCCAAGGGGGTATCGTGGTTATTATACACCCTCAACAGTCGGTTATTCACCGCCACCATCGCCCTGGCATAAATGTTTCCAATATGCATTGGGGATAGCGGGGCGCATTCCAACACGAGGAATAGCATCAGGTGCTCTCTCCGACTTGAGCCACCTGGGGAGAAAGTCATACATGACTCTTTCCCAGAGTTCTTCAGGTAAATTGGTCCAATCATAGAGAAAAGCTCCCTGGACTCTGAACTGTTGTTCATAGTCCTGGTAGATTTCCCTAACGGCATCATTTACCATGAAGAATACTCTTTCTGACTCAAATTGCTCGAAAGCAAAATACTTGGCCACTGCACTCGTAAAAAATGATATTGGGCCAGATTCTCTGGCTTTTGGTTGACAGACATCCCAGAAGTCCAAGAGACTGTCCTTGAATTTTTCCGCAGTCACTTCCGGCGTTTCAGTTACCTGAGCAGCCTGTGCCTGCTTAATTTTACTGGGACCAGCCACTTGCACTTGACTAGCTACCACTCCTGGTTTTTGGTCCTTGCTGGGTTTTGCCTGGCCTTTCGGCATCGGTTTCCCCATCGCAAGGCCTATTGCGCCTGAAGTTTGACTAGTTTTGGATGTACTATCTTGAGTTGCAGTTGCCACTGAAGATGTAGCCAATGACGGTGTTCCAGTTGAAGTAGAAGTAATTTGAGAAGTGGGGGTAGTAGTAGAGGTAATCGTAGAAGTTGAGGTCGATATGACGGACGAAGTCGCCGTCTTACTGTCTTCCTCTTTCTCTTCTGCTTTTGCTCCCTTAATACCCTTCTTCCTCCTTTCCTTCTCCTTCACTCTCATTTTCTTCTTCCTTTCAGCCATAAATAATATTTTTTCATCGTTCCAACCCTTTTCTCTCATACTCTGAACGACTTTGGCTGAATACAATCCTGGAACACCCCCATCAGCTGAGAATGCTATTACCTCCTTGCTCTCCGTCATCTCCGAGTCGGGCGTTTCTGCTTTCATTTAGTCAATAATGAGCTTATCGGAGGCCATATCGTCGTCTACCTTCATCGGCGATGATGGCTCTAATACGACAACCTTCGTTTCCATTTCGGGCGCTGCGGTATCGTCCTTTTGGAGTCCGAATTGAATTGACATTTGGCGAAGTTTTTCGTTGTAAATCGCCGCATTCTTCGCAAATTCTTCCTCCATTAATTCGCATTGGAGCCGAATTCTTTCCTTCGCCTCCTCTTCCATGTTTAGAATAACTTCTAATCGACGCTGGTTGTTGAGTTCGGACTGCGTCTGAGCAGTTTGAGCTTGCATCAGTTCCGTTGCCAGAACCGATTGCTCTTGCTGCTGCTCTTCTTCCGACAGCTCAGTCACGTCCTCCTCCTCAAGTCCTTGGTCTGGCGATTCATCTTCAGCCGGCAGTCCCACTGCATCGCTGAAGATTTCGCTTTCCGACGTTTGGACTTCCTGACCTGAAAGTATCGGAAATTCAACAACACCTACATCAGCTTGCTGTTTGTCCTCACCTTTCAGACTATCAGTCTTGGTGGGACTAATCTTGCCAGCTAACTTGGTGACAACACCTTCATCCATTTTATAACTAAATGTGTGCAGAATTCCCGGTAAATCTGAGGCCAGAGGTCTAAGGTCAAAGATCTTTGTAGGGAAGGCTATACTATACTCCCTCTTTTCCGCCAATGACCCATAGACGTCTCCAACCTTGTCGATTTTGGTTTGCCAGGTTACCCCATATCTTAATGAAGGCATTCTTTGTGCTAGCTCGATATGGTAGAACCTAACATAATAATACGGATTTGAGCTATAGCTCTTACTGTCCGTAGTTATTGTGTCAGGGCTGCCAGGGATCGGTGTGCACACATCAGCATTCTTCCATAATCTTAATCGAATCGGCATAAATCCGAATCGATTCATCCAAACATATATTCCAGCACCTTTGCGGGGTACCTCATACTCTATGTTTGGAAGAGTTTTCACCAACAAAAGATACTGGGACAACCTTTCATCTGACCGCCAAGCCATTTCTTTTATCTTGCCCTGTAACTCTGGGCTGAACGATGTAATGAACCTGTAACTAAACATTTCGGCCATTACAAAGTCCAGTTCCTTTCTGCTATGGGGCCAGATCACGTGAAAGGCCAGCGGGACTAAGGCACAAGCGGCTTGCAGTTCCGAGAACCACTTTTCCTCAAATGCCTTAGCATACTCCGCCAGCTGAGGCTTCCAGTGATCTTTGTCAAAATAGCCCACCCCAGGATCAATATCAATAGGCACATGAACCAGATGCTTTTTTAGGGCATCCAGTAGTGCTTGCTTTTGATGATCTTGGGGTAGTTTGACAACTTTCCTAGCTGTGTCGATGAACCAAACTAAAGACGCTGGCTGCGTGAGCTCATGATACTGCTTCCCTTGCGCCATTTCCTCTACTAACTGTAGGCGCAACCTATCCTTGGCCGACAAGCGCTGTTCAGGCTTAATCATTTCGTCGTCATCGGGATCACTTGCTTCATCATAGGAATTGGGCTTTAATTTTTTACCCTGCTGATAAGCACCTGGATAGATGCCTCGCCACGGCAAATTTTCTTTCCCTTTCCTAGGATTGCAGATGTCCTGATGGCAACGAAAATTAGGCCCTATTTCTTGCACTTGTGTGGCCCATCTTGCGTACATTTCTTGGCGCATCATGCGGTAGGTGGCCTCAGGCTGCCTAACCACAATATCAGGTGTACCCACAAAGTTACGTAGTTTATAGTCCGTAACTATATATGAGTAGAACTGATATAATTTATATGAAAGAATTTCAATCTGGGATGGATCGACTATATCGTGAGGAAAGTAGGCAACTCCCCCACATAGCTCAATCACATACCCATAATGAAATGCCCCCATAAAAATTGCCAATGAAAAGTACCCATCCATACCAGCGTACTGCAGCATCTCTTCGGCGACTCTTTCTTTGGCAACACTTTGTCTATTACGTAAAAGACTGAAATCAGTCTGGTGAGGACCGATGTCAGCCAAATACATTTCGGCAAAGAGGCCTTTCAACTTCAATGTCTCAGGGCAGATACCTGCTTTCCTGGATTTGGTAATCTCGCTTCCCATGATCTGCTTTGCCGTGATGCTTAGATCATAGTATCTTCCTAGATTTCCATCTTTGATACTACATCTAATCGCGTCAGACAAGTCGCGACCATCGGTGCTTTTTCCGCATCCACGGACATTGATAATTGAAACTATGTCCTCCAAAACGGCGTAACCGACTAACAACGTCGCTGAGCGTAAAAAGTGTAACAAGATGTTCCACTCTTGCTCTTGCAGCAACGTTAAATTGATTACGAACGTTTTGCCATTTAGATGGGTGAATGAAACTAATCTCGCAAACTGGTTGCCTTTTTCGTTTTTGAACCCCCACCTAAACAGCTTTCTAGCGTCCTCGCCGTTCACCTTCTCTACATCGAAGCCGATAATGCTCATGCCTCCGAAAGTGCTGCTTTCTAGGTGTTTTACCACCCTTTCCACACTTCCCGTGGGAACAATTATCGGCTCGATAGGGTTGGTCGGCCAGAACTCAAAAGTGGCAAAAAACCACCTTTCCAACTCTGCTATCCGCATTGCCCGATGGATATTGTGGTCTGAAAATCCAGGAGAGATATAAATTTTAGACAGACATACTCTACTAACTCCTTATGTGCATTTTCGTGACCCTTTTGAACTCTTTGGGTAATTTTACCCACTATTACTCCTTTAACCTTTGGGGAAAACTCTAGCACCTTTGTGCAGAACACCGTTTTAACTTTTGAACTTTTGAAATTTTTAGAGCGGGAACTTGATTTTTAGCCTTTCTGGCCGTTGGGTGTCCCTTTATAGAAACCAAAATTGATAGGCAAAAATATGTGAAATTAGGTGTTTTTTCACTCTAACCCAACACACTCTTGCTACTCGATCAGCGCTTAATCGATCACAACCTTGATCTCCGCGACTAACTCCTGCTAATCCCCTTCTTCGCCACTTTGCGGAAACCAGAGGGAGCGGGAATGACAAAAACCTCCCCTAATCGGATCACCTAATTCGACCGAAGTCTTTTTCGGATCACCTAGGTTCGGCCCTTGCCACCCCCTTCTACCTAAAAATTTTTTGTGTTTAATTCTCAACTCCCAGTTGGTAGCTCGTCCGAGAAAGGGCACAGAAACAGCCTTACAAAACACCCCTGACGAGCGTAACCTCCGCTCATTTTCTTACCTAACTATTTACAAATATAAAATTATTGCTTACTGTCGACCAAAAAATATCGATTATTCTGCCGTGGGTGCGGCTCCCCAAACTGGACGTCGTCGTCCGTCGCGTTGTACGTCCAAGTACACTCGTTCGGCGTACCCATTCGAAAAATTTTCTGGGCCCGATTCTTTGCACCGAAATAATTTTAAAATTTTTAAAACCGGATTTGCAGCCGTGAAAAGTAGACAGATGTATAAAACATTTACAGTCTATTCCCTTGCGGCTGCAAATTACCTCACGGGAGGGTTCTTCCCTTCACAATTTTTTGAAAAGATTTGAAAAATGAAGAGCAGACGCGGGACACAACTTTTGAAAGTTTTGAATGATTTTGAAGTGTTAACCAAGAAGTTGTAAAATGAAAAAATGTACGAAAACGGGTCTTTCGCTTTAAAAGCTTTTCCCCCGCTTCGTTAAAACACAATCCTACATATCAAAAAATATGAAAACGGATTTTAACCGTTACAAAACACAATTGGAATAAATATTTATTAAATATACAAAATAAACACACGCAAATCGGCAGATTTTGCCGCTACGAAACTACACCAGGTGTCGCACTACTCTCCGCTGATTGCGAAGGTACAGTAAGACGATTCAATCGATTTTTTACGTAGTTCTGCCATCGTGTAGTCTCGTAGCGAAAAATTTTCAGCCTACTTGCTGAAACCTTTTGCCGTAGCAAAAGATTATCATAACGTGCAATTGTTATGACATTATCTTCTAACCTGGAAACATCAGTTATAATGAAGGGTCCTTCCCAAGTTAAGCCTAGTTTCTTTTGCTTATCAACTTTAAGAAGTACCCAATCATTTTCTTTAAAAACCGAGGTTTTAATTCTCTTGTTGAAATATCTTTTGCTAGCTTCCACTGCTTTCTGGATATTTTCGGCAATAATACCATAAAGCCTGGCTAAGTGGTCTGTTAGGATGAATTTGTATGCCTCATAATTCATGGGCATTACTATTTCAAGGGCTTTTGACAAATTCATCCCGAACTTTGCCTCATGGCCCCGTAACAACGCAAATGGCGAGGCCTTCGTCACTGCGTGTGGGGTAGCATTGTAGGCAAAGACCACTGATTTGAGATATCTTGGCCAGCTATCGGGTTCACCGATAGCTACTTTTCTCAGTTGCTTTATTAGAGTTTGGTTGAACCTCTCTACCATACCATTACCCTGAGGGTGGTAAGCAGTAGTGAAGATCTTCTTACACTCTAATAAATCACAAACTGATTTCATTAAATCCGAAGTAAAACAAGATCCATTGTCACTTGGGAGTTTCGTTGGTGTTCCATGCCTAAATATTATAGCTTCTAAGAACGCATTCACAACTGAATTTGCTGATTGATCTGGGATCATTTCAGCTTCAACCCAATTTGTGAAATAGTCCTGAAAAACTATAACATAAGGCATTCTTTCTCCCAGAGGCGAAATTCCTACTATATCCACAGATACAATGTCGAATGGACCTTGTGGCACAATGGGTATCAACGGAGGAATGGATGGCTTTCCTGCAGTTGCCATTTGACAGACAACGCAGTATCCATTCCCTGACATCTTTTTCCATGCCAGGCCACCAATAGTGCAATTTCATGACACTCAGAGTTCTTTTGAAACCCTGGTGTGTCATTATTACAGCACCATGATGCTGATGCAGTACAGAATCCCTGAGGTTTGCGGGTACGACCAATTGGTCTTCGCTTTCTACCTCAGTTTCCCTATACAATACACCATTTTCTTCGTAGAACCCAGTGTGATACTTCCTGGTGCTATTTGCACCTAATCTATCCCGGATTGGCTTTAAGCTTTCGTCTGCTTTTTGCAGTTTGCTCATCAAGTCATCTGGGATCAGGCCAATAGATATCTCTGTTTCTCCTGATGTTCCTGGTTTATCAAATTCCTCCTCCTTTCTAGGGTGTAACCACTGCACATTGTCTTGTTTCTTAGGTATCGCAGATTTATCAGTTTCCTGATTTTCTTTCTGCACCTTTTCCGAAACACGAGCTTTGCTTCGGGTTACCACCGCTTCTACTCCTTTAGAATGCTCTCTTTCGTCCTCAGGACTAATTCGAGCATCCTCTCCTTCCTTTTTATCCTTGTGGGATTTATTCTTTTCGGGGATGTTGTTCCTCTCGGCCACCAAGGAAATTTGTTGTTGTTCTTGTTGTTCTTTTATTATTCCTTTGACATCGGGGGAAACAACATCCGACTTGAACATGCTTTCCCACTTCGGTGGTGATTTCACCACATCCTCTGGCTCATCCTTTCTAGAGAGAAAGTCAGCCATAGCATTTTGTCTACTGGGCACATATTCTAACTTGTGTGGTTGTATTGATTTATGATCGCATACCACCGTTTCAATTTGTCATTTGTTGTAGTATTGCCTTTCATTGATAACAGTGGTCTGTGATCTGTCTTAATCAATACTTTCTGCCCCAATAAATAGTGCCGATAGATTTTGAGGCCGTAGATAATCGCGAGGCACTCCCTTTCGGTTGCGCACCACTTTTTCTCGTCCTCCTTTAGCACACAGCTATTGTATGCTATGACCCACTTGTCGTCTCCAGATTCTTGATACAGAACAGCGCCTAGTGCTGTTCTACTGGCATCGGTTTGTAGAATGAATTGGGCTGAGCCATCCATTACTGGGTACCTAAGAAATGGAACCGATACCAGTGCTTCTTTCAAAGCATTAAATGCTTTGTAATGATCCTCTGTGACGAGCCATTTATTCCTTTTCTTGGCCCTCAGCTTATACAAAGGTTCTGCGTGCTTTGCCAGATGTGGTATAATTTTTTTACACCACTGGAGCATTCCGAGAAACCTTTGCATACGCTTGACCGAGTCCGGGAATTCAAACTCCTTAATAGCTTGCACTTTTTTCGGATCGGGCGAAATTCCGTTAGAATCCAAAATATGACCAAGAAAATGAACCTTCTTTGGTAGGAATTCACATTTTTCCGGTTTAAGTGTAAGCTGGGCTCGTCTCAGAGCATCTAGGACCAATTTCAAATTTTCTATGTGTTCCTCGAACGTATTCGAGAACACTATGATATCGTCTATGTAAACTAGACATATCTTCCAAACATGAGGATGAAGGATTCTTTCCATCATCCTCTGGAACTCGGCTGGTGCATTTTTCAGTCCAAAAGGCATTACTTTGAACTGAAACAACCCTTCTTGACACAGGAAAGCAGTCTTTTCTTTACTGCCTTCTTCCATTGGCACTTGCCAATAACCAGACTTAAGGTCAAGAGTCGTATAAAATTTTGCTCTCCCGAGGCAGTCCAGATAATCATCCATTCTTGGTATTGGATATCGATCATCCTTCGTAACCTCGTTCAAGCCTCTGAAATCAACAACCGGCCTGAGCGACCCATCTTTCTTCCCTACTAGGAATAATGGCGCCGCCCAGGGCGATCTTGATGGCTCTATGACTCCTTTGTCTAGCATTTCTTGCACATGTTGTCTGATATATGGTCGGCGTTCAATGGCAGCTCTGTAGTAATGTTTTGCCACAGGGCTAGCATCACCTGTATTAATTTTACAAGTAAGATGGGGAGTAGTTGTCAGAGGATCATGAGGTAGGCTAAATACATCCCGGTATTTCACGAGTTGCCATATCGCCATCTCTTTCTGTTCCTCTGACACCGTAGCTTTGGAGGTCATTTTGTACAATGCTTCCAGAAACACAACTCCATCGAATTTTGATTCCTTGGCATCGAAAATGCCCTCTAGGCTACTTTCTCCACTATTTCCTGCCTGCAAAATTGATACACTTGATTCTCCCCGAAATACCGAGTTACAGTAGCCAAGAACTTGATTAGGTTCTATCAGGCAACCGGAACCCGTATTATTGGAGATCATCAATACAAAGTCTTCCTTTGAACCGTCAACTATAGTATCATCTATTCTGAATCTCATTTCTGAATCATCTCCTTCTACGATGATTCCATTTATTCTATTTGCCGAGGATTTATTCCACAATTTAGCTTTCACTAGCTGATCTGTTCCATGTGGAATGTAAATTCTATTACAAGCCACTACTGGAACTAGATCTTCCAGTTGCTCGATTGTCGAACATTGATCTTCTTCAATAGAATTTTCTTGTATTGATTCTGCTATCATCGGATTATGCATCCCAACTATTGGAATTGCTTTCTTATCAGATGTTAACAAATCAATACTTTTCTTCACACCCATCATAGTCATTGAACCTTTTCCAAAATCTATTACCGTATTGACTTCCGGATGGGCTAGGAAGTCTGTTCCCAATATCAAATCTTCTGCGGACCCTGGTATTATGATAGCTTTAACTGGAAAACGGCCATAATCACATTGCATTTGAAATTGAATGTAACCATGTGCACTAACTACTTTACCATTGGCGACAGTGACTTTTAGGATCTTAGGGTACGCTGTATACTCCAGTCCAAGTGATTTTTTCAAGAAATCACCCGACATCACCAAACACTGAGCTCCTGTGTCAATCAGTGCCTTTGCAGTAGTAGAACACACAGTTACTTTAATGTGAAATGGCTGTGTTCTAGGGTATTTTGCTAACATATCCAGTTCCTCTGCAGTTGCCTTTCTACCATACTCGGCACTGCATTCCATTTCTGGCACATTCTCTTCTTTCTCCATGGCACAATTGTGTAACCCACACAACTTCATCTCCATCATTGGTTCTTGCTGTACACTATTGACACCACTACTTGGCGGTTGGTCTGTCTGCCCGGAGGCTTGCGACGGACAAACTACCTTTTGCGGAACCAACAGGGTATTTGAACTCTGATTTGCGATTACTGGTTGTTGGTCCATTAGATTTGGTCCTGGTAACATCAGCTGGGTGGTAGCCTGTAACAGTCTCGTCTGCTCCCTGAGCTTCTTCAACTTAACGTATTCCTGAAACTCGGTATATTCTTGCAAATTTTCTGCCTCGTCGTCAGGAAACGAAACTTGATAAGCTCCCCTTTCGCCTTCGTTACCAAAACCTCCTCTACTTCCTCCGTAATTTCCTCTGAAATTACCTCTGAAATTTCCTCTACCTCGGAAATTTCCAAAACTTCCTCTAGGACTTCCTCTTCCAAAGCCTCTTCCACTATTTCCACCCCTTCCACAATTTTGCAGACCTTTATAAAAATTCAAGGTTCTACAATCAATCGTGTTGTGAGTGTTATTTTCGTGGTAAGTACACCATTTTCGCTGCTGAACCTCTTGTTGACTTTTTGCTTTCACTTTATCAACTTTCTGAGTTAAAGCAGTTATGGCTTCCTCTTGAGCTTTGGTCGAGTTCCTAATCTCTTCATAACATTGTGCCATCTTGATAAACTCCTTAGATAAAGCCACCATGAGGGAGTCCTTTTTTGGCTCCTCAACAGGCTGTTGCCGAGGCATTATGGCCTGTTGCGGAGGTACTTCAAGTACTTCATCATCTGCTATATCTATCAATTGATTTTGCGAAGATTGCGTTGGAGTTTGCCTTTCTGTGTTTGGTCTTCTAAAGTCCCTATTGCATTTTTGGGCGCTTTCATAAGGTCTTTGGATTACATTCACATCGGCTTGCTGCTCCTCAGCAATTTCCGCTTGTGCCGTATTTATCATCATGGGCTGCTCTCTTGGCCCAAATGTTCTAATCGCATTCCGGTACTTTAACTCTATCTCATAGACTGCCTGCGAAAGATCATACCAATTTTTGAATTTAGCTATGTCTTTCTGCAGTTCTAATTGATAAGTCAAAGAACTCCTATAGAAAAAGGTTTCAATGATTACTTAATTTTTAAACTCCTTTGTTTCACTCTGATAAACGAGATTCACATGTGCTCGAATCCTTTTTAGAAATTTGGTTGCCGCTTCATCGGGTTCCTGCTTAATATCTAATAAATCTCGTTTGAGCATGTCCAGGTTACAATCTGGAGCACAATAGTTCAAAATTTTGTCTCGGGCCTCCCTATATGTCGTTGACTCTTCGGCCAATTCTTTCGGCAAGTCCCTTGACAAACGGGTTAATGCTTCTAGTTTCACCTCATCGGGAGTATTCTTTCGAAACTCACCTTCTAGCTCCACTAGAAAAGCAAGAACCTGTTTACTTGGCATGTCAGATTGCAGTAATTTCGGTTTGATCGCCCTTTCAATGTTATAGACAGTTGGGCCTACTTGAGCCGGATTGACCCATAAAGCTGGATCAATCAGAATCATTGTAGGCATGACCTGCTGCCTGACACTTGGGGTCTCTCCCCTAATACAACTGCTCTGTTGTGAGATAGTTGGATTTATCAGACTTGGGTTTTTTAGGCCTTCATCAAAACCACAACTACTCACCCTCTGCTCCACTTTTGAGGTAGTGGGCAAATGAGGCATATACTGCTCTTTAGGACCGAGACTTGACTTTTGGTCTTTCCGTCTACAGTCTTGCTGAAGAGTGATACCATCATTTTGCCACACTAACTCTTCCTGGCCCTGCTCAAACTTCAATGCACCACCTTGTTCCAAACAGCCAGCATTGCTTTGCCTCGGTTCATTTGCCTTACTGGCTTTCTGTGAACCTGTATTAGCAATGTTGGCGAATATACTATCATAAACATCTAACCTGTTCATGATTTGGTCCAGCTTATCCTCCAATGAGCTCTTTCGAGGAATTTCGCGGTGTTCTTCCCCCTCATTGTCCCAATATAATCGATGGTAAGTATCAAATAATTGGGCGGGTTTATTAATCGGCCGGCGCTGCTGTTGATCCAAAACCGGAATGTTCATCTTCGGTAATGGATGCGCCGGTCCCGTAATAGGCGGATGTAAATATTCGCCTCTCTTCGGGAAGTTCATCGACCACGGAATTTTAAATATTTGATCTTCGTTGGCGGATAATATCGCGTCGTCGTCCTCCCTCTCGACAGCTGTCGAGGTCGTAGGTCGATTGCCTTCATTTTCCACCGATAAAGGCCTATGATCTGAGCAATTGTCCTCTTCAGCTGAAGTTTCAGCTGAAGTTAAGACAATTAACTTTTCTGTATCACAGGCCTTTTTTCCCGTTGGTGTTCGGGGCAAACCGAAACTCTTGAGGCCACCTAGGTTGTCTTTACTCATTTTGTAACCTCCCAGTTCTCTATAAAAACCAATAGGTTTTTTGACTCCTCGAGTTTGCCTCTGATTTTCCGTTACTTTGAGAGTCAGAAGCCACCACTTGTTGAAATGAGACTTTGGTAGAGGTTGAGAAATGTAATAAAGGATTTGATACCAAAAATGGACCTAATCAGCCACTAGCTAATTCACCTAATCAGGCCGAAACCTTAGGTAGAATCAGTTTGCAACAGTTCGGTCAGTCTCAAAATCAACAAAGATCTCCTGCTTTCGTCCCGAAGAACTGCAGAAGATAAGATAACACCCTGAGCTCAAGTAACTTCAAACCAGGGGCAAAATCAGAAGTCAAGCCGAGAACTGAGTTGTAAATGTAGACTTGCACGCTGGGTGGCTCTCCAGAAGTCCGGGGTCTAACCTGCGTTCCCTCCGCTGCGAGTAATCCAACTGATGTCCGGCCGGGGTCGTTGTATTTGGGCGGAATTGCTCCACCAAAAAATAATATACAATAATAAAAATTGGCCTACTGGCCCGCCGATTTCTTTCTTTATTAAAAATAAACAAACAATCATTGAATGACCAAAAACATAGACGACCGGCATATTTATGCACGGTGTCTATGCAAATCGGCGTTGACGCAAAACGCGTCGACTTTGGCTATTTCTTCACAACCTGGAGATAGACTATGTCCATCCCTGACAAGCCATTCCGACGCGGTAAAAAGCCTTTCGCACCTGAATAAATACATCTTTTACTTGTTTCAGACGTTTTTTCTAAACTGACAGCGAAAAACTGACTCAGGGAGACAAACTGACAAAAAAAATTTGACGATGAAAAGAAAAATTAAAATTATCGATTTTAGATTACATTAAACTTGATTCGTTGTGAGATAAAAAGATCCAATTTTTCTTGCGCATCTAATGCAAAAAACCCTTTGTTATCTTCAATAGGTAAAAAGTTACGGGGAATTCATTGAGACATGCGCTTCTTGATATAGGATATATACGGATTCAAGCGCTTCACTTTCTCTCATGCATTAAGGTGATGCTAAGTTAATAAGAAAGTTAAAATCATTCAGCTCGTGTTACTTTCCTGTTGCAAGATGACAAACAGACATTTCATTCACTCATCTTAAAGCTTGTGAAGCCGAATTTGGCTTTAAAATTGAATGCGAGATATTCTAATTTTTATGAATTTGCGTCTTCATACAGAAATAATCCTGATAATTCTTGAGCGAAAAGTTTGGAGAATTATGCACATTTTATTATAACGGTTCTATTTTTAAAATAGCATGTATTATTTAACTCTATTTAAGAAATTTTTGATTTTTTCGGCAGTCTAATTTATCTTTGGTTTTGACGTTGTTTTTGTCTGGTTCCAAATATCACACAATTAGTGACTATTTTCGACCGAAATATCGTTTGAAAAAATAATTTCTGCAATACGCGAGTTTTCTAAGAAAACTGAATTCTACCTTTTACAACATGCAAAAATTTCGTATGGAAAAAAGGCGATGACTTCAAACGAACTAACATAAACCAAGTTTACGGTCCAATAAAAATTGCATCTGGAATGAGAGATCAGTCTCAGTGTTTAATTATCGTTCCTCCCACAAGCCAAATAGAAAGATGATATTTTTCATAATCCTACCTGACTAAGCACTTGCAGCAATACTATTCAAAAACAATTTTTTCAAATAAATATTTCCAGATTGTCGCCGGAAATGCTCAGAAAATATTTTTCAGGCGGGAAGATTCAGGAAAAAATCAAGGGGTGGGTGTAAAAACCTCCTTCAAAACAATTTTGGCAAAAAAACCTGACATTATGAAAATTTCCTATAGTTTAGGTATTGGTGAGTGAACACTTTTTACCATTTTTGAAAGTTCACGCAGGGATATTTTTGGGACGCCAGGTAGAAGGTTTTGCCGCTGCCACCTATATTCATCCACGGTCGGCCTTACAACGAAGTTTTCTCGAAGATTTTTTTTTGAAAAATGTTTTTTTTGGGAAATGGGTGAACAAAGACCCTACTTAGGCCTGTAGGCAGGACGGGTTGGGGGGGCATGCCCACCGAAATGTTTCAGGTGTTAAATAAGGCGAAGGTAGTTTGGTATTTTTCTTCGAGAAAAGGTCAAGTCAGAAATACCATTTTTACAGTAAATTGAGTGGAAAAATGTGTGGCTCTCGCTCTAAAAAAATTGCTGGCTACAAGCATACATGCACAACATAGAAATTATGCTGATGGTCAGCCAGGACAGGGGTGGAATACAATTTTTTTCATTCTTGATAACGAAAAAAAGGTATTCTGACATCCAAGCAGCATATTCTTCATTTTATATTAGTCAGATATGTGAAATTATTTGCTTCGACTGCACTTTTTAAAGTTTTAATTTTACTTTTTTGGAATCAAGTAGGCTTTGTTTAGAAAAATTGTTCAACTACAGCATTATTTCCATTTTTATGACGACTTTTTCTTCTCTCTTGCTCATTTTCCTTCGCCATCTTCTCAATCATTGCTGGGGGTCAACAAGAACCTGTTGTGGGTCAATCAAAGTCTGCTAGTGGGTCAAAACCTCCCAACCCCCACGTGCATGTATGGCTACAGGCCAGCGTTGAATATAGTCTTTTTTCAAATGAGCCTCAGAAAGTAAAAATATGAAAAATATAATAAAATGCTTAATAATAAGGAACGACCTGCATACAGGGGCGCCCTTTTCCTCAGATTGACCATATCAGTTAGGATATTAACTTCAAAACTTGGCTTGCGATGCATGATCATCTTCTGTTTACGCATTTCTTTAGTTTTTTGTATTCCAATGCTGATTGGAGCATAACGGTAATGATAGCTGACTTTAACGATTCATGAAAACATTAAACATTTCTAACATCAGACTGAAATGAAACGTTATTTTATTCACTTCACACTGTTTGTTTCAATGTATGTAGTCAAGGTCTTTACAATGCACGAACTTTTTGAGATGATGGACAAAATGTCCAATCCAATATTCCAATGAAGCTGGTGCGATGAAAACCTAATATTAAAAGGCAAGATCTTCTTTCCAGACCGATGTTCCATAAAGATAGACAGAGCTGTGCAGAACAGTTTGGATTTTGTGAATTGAATACCACAGTGCAAATGTCTTTTTAAGGCCGTCTTGATCTATGGTGATTTTTTTAAAACCAACGCACAGAAAGTTGTTGAATCAATTTAGTTGAGCAACTAAATTGAGATAAAAAAGATTCTGGCCTGCGATACAAGTTTACCGTCTGCTCACCAATTTCTGTGGATTATTTTGCTTTCCAAGGGTCATTTGAGAATGAATAGACCATGTAGAATTGTGGTCCGTATGCCTTTCTGCGGTTCGTGGGAGACTTCCGACTTGGTTCTGAGCCTGACGCCAACTGAACTGACAGAAGTACTTTATACAAAACGAAACACTAATTGGACAAGCAATGTTCATGCACAAGTGGAGAAATAAACAGGAAAAAATGAAAAGTCTTCTATAGAAGAGAGACCCACATGGTAACATAAAAAAAATGATGCACCAAGGTGGTGAATTATCTAAGAATGACGCTCAAAAGAAAACATGTCAAGAAATACTTTTAAACGATTAATGCAAAACTTTGTCAACCAAAAATATTGATTTTGACTAAACATGTATGTTGACATAAACCTCACTAAAATATACTTAATGAAAACTGGAACCACTTTTATAACAAAGACTTTTTGATATAAAGAGGATGATAAGAGAGCCATAGGTCAGAGGAATTGACCTTCTGACATTCCTCCCTCCAAAGGCTAGACTTTCCCGCCAGTGGAGGGAAAGTCAGGACGTTCCCCAGGAGCACCACTCCAATGCAACAATAAGATGCCATTAATCCGGCATACCTGTGGCATCCATCAGGCGCCACACTGTCCCGTCAACATCTCAATCGGGCCAAAGACAAAAATACAAAAATAAATTTGTTCAAATAACATTGGCCAATGGTGATGAATGCTGCCCCCAATCATTGCTTGACGATAAAATAATAATGATACAATTTTGTCCACTAAGGTCCCGTGAAAATGAAGATTGTCCATTCGAACAAAAATAAAAATCACCTGGTGCACTCGGGCCCATCACAACAACTGGCGACCCCACAGTTGCCTATATATTGCACCAGGCTGCCTACCACTGCCATCAATGGATATCATGTCGAAGGCTCCTCCTTCATTGATTTTGGCCTTCATCTTCATTCTCTCTGGAGGGGGGTTTTCTCCGGAGGGGGATCAAAAAATATCTCGCATCTAAAGCATCCAAATAATCACTGATTTTTGGTATTGGGAATTTGTTACCATCTGTGACATGATTTATTCCTTGGTAATCTACTACCTGTGGTCAGGTTCCATCTTTTTGACTGACAGAAACAATGGAGGAGCCCAAGGGCTTCTAGACTATTCTATGACACCTTTATCCATCCTTTCTTTTATATGCTCATGTATAATATCTCTTTGCATAATTGGCACCTTCTAATAGTGTTTTTGAACTGGCAACACATTTCCTGTATCAATTCTGTATTCGGCTTCATAAGTTAAGATCAATTGATCGTTTTTAGGCTGAATGAATGCCTATATTTAAGTAGAACATTCATTGATTTCTGTTGACCTTTTACATCAATAATTGAATCTTTGACTAATTGGGTGACGATTTTTATGAATTCTAGTTCACTCCTTTGATGCAATTGGTTTTTGTTTTGCAAATA
Source organism: Romanomermis culicivorax (assembly GCA_963922205.1). Taxonomy (NCBI): domain Eukaryota; kingdom Metazoa; phylum Nematoda; class Enoplea; order Mermithida; family Mermithidae; genus Romanomermis; species Romanomermis culicivorax. The sequence goes on along the minus strand of CAWUHX010000079.1, from coordinate 1,167,390 downwards.
ATGGATGTTTTGAGCCAATAAATTTTACCTCTAATTTTCCAATCAATTCATTTTGGCATAGACATATTCCTTGATTCATATCATTAATTTTTATTATTTCAAAGTTATTGTCCTTCATATCAACTATTGAAGCATCGATATCGAACAAAGTTTTCTTTCCACTTTCTTCCATCACTATAGGTCCATTTGGCCAATTTTTCTGTGGCCAGACTCCAGCTTGAACAAAAGATGTGGTGGTTGGAGGAATATAAGTTCGAGTTTTCATCCAAATAAATGTTTCATCTTCCATTTCTGCAATTCTCATCGTGCTTTCTTGACTATCCTCATCAACTGTCTCTGAAGTATTTCCCCTCTCTTCATCAACTCTCTTTTTGATACACATCTGATCAAGAACCATTGGTTTACTTGAAATCAGTAATTTTGGTGAAATTTGAGCATCATGAATAAAGTTTTGCTAATTATATTCTTTCCAATATTTGCTAATTGAATGTGACCCATTCCAAAATCAATGGCTGTTTGAATATTAGAATGGCTAAGAAAATGTAGACCCAAAATAATACCTTCATTCAAATTATCTAAAAGTGCAAAATGTGCCAGAAATTCTCCAAAACTTCTTCCGACATGAATGAATTTTGAGCCATAAGTTGTGACTCGTTTTTCAACAGCCGTAACTATTGAGTTTAATATTGAAAATTTTGACTTTGGCATATTTAGTAATCTTGATGCTGTATCTGTTGGCATAAAGCTGAACCGCATGCCTGCATCAATCAAGGCTTTAAACTCTTCTCCTCGAATTCAAACAGGAACTAATAATGGTTGGTATTTTCAAAAATTTTCCAAAAATATTTGTTTATCATCTCTTGCTAATCTCAGCTTTGCTTCTGATATCGAATTTTTTACATTGGTCAAATTGAGGTCTTAATTTCCGATTAGAACTATATGGGGAGTGATAATTTCGGAGTGTTGTAGTATTTAATTTCTTTGGGAGTTTGGAATTTGCATATTTTCTTGTGAATTTATTAAATTTACCAAATTTCTGGGAAGATTATTTTGACGTTGATGGCTCTGCTTATCATTCTGTTATAATAAGTTCATTCAGATTTTGACAATACTAATAAGAAAAATTTTGATTTGATTAGTTATTATTGTTATTATAGACTAGGTTCATGTCACGATGCTGGCCAAAATTATTAAAAACAGCTCGACTACGATTTACATATCAACCTGGGTGGTCGAAATTTCAATTATTTTTGTATATATTGTTATTCCGATTCCAATATGTGCAGTGGTCCGATGCCTGCTGGAGCTCTGGATGAAGAATATAACAATTTTTCGATGAATGTCCATTCGATTTGTGATACCAACAATAAGGACAACCATAAGGATGACCAAAATTTCTACCATGTATATTATTATTAATAGTTTGAGGAAGATTCTGGTATCCCCATCAATTGTGTGGGCATACTTTTTTTGTACGCACTAGTATTTTCAACCTTTCAAAAAGTTGGATTCTAATTCCTCAAGCCTTCATTGACAATTTTTACAATATCTTGGTGTATCAGCAAATTTTGAGAGGGAAGTGAAGGGAATTGCATACATTGAGATCAAAAATTCTTTCAATTTTGTGTAGCTTCCTGATTTTGAATTTGTTGGTTCTGGTTCCATGATTTCACATTATTTTGAGCTGGTCCTTGATTTTCACAGAATCAGTTCAACCTTACCTTCTTCTCCATCTTCTTGATCTTGCTAAATTCTTTCCAAACTGTTGTGTCAGCCTTGAGTTTTCCACTAAAGTGGTGATATTTTTGAATTGGTGGAGCCTTCCCTCCATTCATGTTTGAATATATATACTGGTGCTTTGTGGAAATAAATTTCAATTATGATTAGGTTTCTTTCACTTTCTGATGTTTCTTAAATTAATAGATGGACATAGACCTTTGTTCTTTACCAAAAAAAATCCTTTGTATTTTTCCCTTTTCATTTTCTCAAATCATGGAGCTTCCTCCTAAGGGGGGGTGATCATATGTATCACACTGGCTTTTCCTTCATCATATGTTCCATTTTTATCAACATAATTCAATGTTTCAAAATCGCAGCATCACCAAAGGACTTTGATCTCAATTTCTTCTGTGTCTTCAGGACTAACTGTGCCTTCCAAACATGTAAAAAAATGAGAATTTCTGATGCTTCCATGCTTCCATTTTGCCTGATATTTCTTTATTCTTCACTCAACTCAGAATAGTTTTCATACTTTTTCTGGGTCTTCCTGAGGTCGAAAATATTCACCTTGATTCGTCAGCACTAATCACAGTAAATGCTGAAGTTCTCATATGTTTTGCCATGATGTTGACAGTTGGTCTTGACTTGCATATTTCTCAGGGCCATTTTGAGGTGGTAATAAATGGTTGTCATTTCCATTCCAATCACATTTCCTATCAAAACGTTTTCTTGATTATCTTTGGCAAATTCAGGTTGAGGCAAATCACTGTCAAATGGGTAGGATATTTTTTTCCTCAAATGGAATTTCCGATTTTTTTTCAATTTTCTCCAACAATTTATGCATTTGTTTCTTTAAGTCTTCCATAATTTTCTTAACATTTTGTTGATCCCATTCCCGGAACTTTTCTTCTAACAATATTCTTTCTGCATCAATTGATCAATAATTTCTGGTTCTCGAAGCATTGCTTTTGTTCATTCAATATTTGCGGCATTAGTTAATTTTTCCACCATATGATGCATTGATTCCTAGATGGCCAGAGTGGAACATTTTGAATATTTCCTTTCTTCATTTGTTCGATTTCTTTTCTAACTTTTATTTCAAGATCCATTTTCTCATCAATTTGGACTATAGTTGGCATAAGCCAATTGTTTGTAATGGGTAGATAATTTGTATCCATCTGTGGATTTACTCTGCCAAAGGATGATGCACGATGAGAATCATACTATTCAGCATATGAAACTTGTTCAAATATGTCATTTTTTAAAATTTAAAATTAAAAAAATTAACTTTAAAAAATTAATTAAGGGAGAATTTAAATATGACAAATAAATGGAAAACACTACAAACAAAATCAATAAAATCTATGAAATGTACTGTCTGGTCGTCTTCATTTATACTACTGACTTATCTGAATGTCACATTAAACAGACAGGGTCTTTGTCACATTGATGGAAAAGTCCATGTCATATTCATAGAAAAATATGACCATGTCACAGTGAGTGACATGCTGCGACCCCATTGGATGACTCCTTTGTTTCGGGAACCTAACTCCGCTAGTACTGGCTATAGAAGAAACTATAGGTACTCTGGTGCTGCCCTGGGGTTTCTACTGTAGAGTAAGGATAATGCCGCCAGGTTAGGGGTGGCAATCCCTGGTCCCATTCAGTGTGAAAGATGGACAAGGTCATCTGTGAGATGACCCAACTCTGGGACCTGATTGTGAACCAAAGATCTCTTTTTAGCCCCAACCTGATGGGAAGGAGCCCTAATTTAGTGGTGAAAACTCAGGGAGGAAAACTGACTTAGAAAGGGTTCCTCAAATTACCCTCAATAATTACTCAGTGAAAAGACTCACCTAGTCTGGCTACTACCAAATGATTCGACGAACAGGCCACGGGGTCCCACCGTTGATGGTTTGCCTGATGAAGGGGAGGGGGTGGATCGGACGTGAGGGTGGCTACTCTTCGATCAAACGGTGGGGGTGATTCTTTATTCGACTGGGCCCAATAAATGACAGATGAAAATTAAGCAAATTGAACGGCAGATGCGGCATTGAATGAAGATGTGCAAATTTAATAAAACGGCAGCATGGGGGCTAAAAACAAAGAAGATGGGAGCAAAACCCACAAATGAGCCCAAAACTAGATCAACATGTCCTTTTAAGGACCTTGTCGGCTACAGTAAAGCCTGGGCCAAGCTCACAACACCCAAACTAACTTCTGCAGAGAAAAGCGGTGCAGAAGATGCCTATGGTCACATAGACATTTTCCCAGTTCGAATACGGTTAGCATTGAGGCCGACTTTAGTGCCTATGCTAAACATAAACGTCTCTAACAAAAACTTATCACCTAGTTATTTTGCGTGGCAAAAATGACGCTAGTTTTACTGATAAGAGGGGCATGGAGTGCACCTAAAATAGTCATGTGCATGTGGAGCACATTGGCAGGAAGTTTTTAGCTAAAGGAGCCTACTGTAGCCCATGTGCAAAAGAAATAAAATAAATGAAATACAATAAAACAGAACAGAAAAATGCATGTGCGAATAATAAATGGATCGAAATGAAAGTAAATGATTATGAAATGAAAAGTGGCAAACAAAAATAAAATATCAGCATGATGAAAATCACGTGACGTTGGATCGGCACGTGACATGAATGTCTAATCTTAAAATATTTGTCATTAAATCCTCCCAATCCTTAAATTTAGAGATGTTGAGGACAACTTTACCCCCTTGTCCTTTTCTTTCCTGATCCTTATCAGGTCAGGAACTCGAGATTAAAGATCAGGTTTATTGATTACTATACATCGGCCTTAAACCTGCAAAAGTTAGAAGATGAGTTGAAAAATATCAAAAACTGAAAATATCAAAAGTTTTCAATTTTTGTCTTACAGTAGCTATCTGAGTTTTGACTTTCCGACGAAATGAATATCATTTTCGTTCCTAACGCACCAAGTGTACTTCAAATATGTGATTTTTGGGTGGAGTTGATTTTTTACTTATCACAATTAGGTTGGATCCTACCAGAAGTTGTGTCTTGAAATCTCGAGTTGACTTAACACAACCAATTAAGGTTAAAGTCCCTGCTATACTTCACTGGTCGGGCCAGTCTTAGGCATGTGCATAAAGTGCAACTGAACCGGGGCCCCATGCCCCAAAGGAGCCCCTGGGGTTTAAACCAAAAGCATTGTTTTTACAAAGCGTTGTTTTAGTTTAGTCAAAGCCTTGTCACATAAATAAATCCATTCGACATTGATTAATGAACTCACTCAAATAATCTGTTGTAATTTTTTTAAATTTGAAATGCCTGTGATGACTATCTATAATTGTGCGCTTTTACCGTATGAAATTAAATACATGCTTATCTGATACGCAATCAGAAATCACATGGACCGGGGTCCCCATTTGCTCAAAACTGGCCCTGCTGATCGAGGCCAGCCAGTGCCAGGTGATTTTAGTGCCAGCCGGCGATGATTACATAACAGTTGTTGTTCTTCTTCAGCCGATGCTGCCCGGCAAGGGACAGGTTGGAATGGAGTTTTCCCTTCTTGTTTCTATTATGATTCAGATTTCTTGGATGTTCTGATAAAAAATTGAGAATTAAAAAAATTTTTTTTGAAATGTCCAAAAAACGAAAAAACATAACGTTTTTGATATAAAAATTTGTATTTTCAGTCAAAATCCCGAAAATTATGGTCAAAATCATGTCTGGGAATCGATAATTATTTGCATCCTATGTTATAATAAAAGGGTACCAGTTCAGAAAATTTTGATTGAGTAAATTTTTCAAATCAGCCGGCGTGCACAAGACGAAGTATGACAGCTCATAACTGGCACCTGTTCTGAGCTTCTACACTATAGTCTGTTTTTTATAAAATGCTTCCAGATACAAAAGTGACACAAATCAGTATTGTCGTCGAAATCGATTACATAAAGTTCTTACTGTAAAATTTTTCACTGGAAAAATCGCTAAAGTTTAGGTGAGTATGCTCACAAATTTCCAGCCCTATATGATATTTTGTTTATCAGAAAATCGCAAAAATCTGAAATACTACTTGCTTTCCACTTTCATTATTTGGAAGCATTTCAAGAAAAACAGACTATAGTACTCTAATGGCCGGCCGGCGAAGTACCTTAGCACGTGTTAAAATGGTCGACTTAGATTTAATGCTAACTCCCCCTTTTGTACTAATTGCTCTGCTCAACGATGCCGAAAAGGGTCAATTGATCAACGATTTTTCGATCAAAGCAACTCATCACAGTTTACATCACCTTCTTTTGGTGTTGCAAGATTTATCTTATGAAAGATGGTATTTAGTAACTAAATGCCTTGAAATTAAGCCAACATTGCTACCGGATATTAGATCATCAGTGGTTCCTGGAAACGAACCCATTGCTCGTTTTACGGACACTGCATCCAAGTTGGTCCCACCGCCTTTATTTGGTTCAGCATTGTTGAAGGATTTAAAGGATTTAGGCCAAGGTGACAAGTCGCTTCGTGATGCAGTATGTCTCCTCAACAACCAGCCTTTGGTGCCTAGTACATCTTTTCGTCGCAGTCAGCCTTATGATCACAATAGCCATGGTTCTTATCGCAACAATCGCATTTCCTTCGATCGCAACAATCAGGATACACATTGTAACAATCAGCGTTATTCAGACCACAAGAACCTTCACTTTTCAGATGAAAATCAAGGAAAAAGGTATCAACTTGAAACACTCACGTTTTCTCACTACTCCACACTGCATGACGCTGTCGCAGGTCATTTACACTTTTTCGTTAACAACTGGAAACTCATAACATCAGATGCTTGAATCTTACAGTGCGTTTTGGGCTATAATCTCGAGTTTGCTTCACGGCCCTCCTGTCAAGCAGTCAGACCTAACCAAATTGAATTTAATGTAAAAGACAAAGTGCAAATCAACAACATCAAATTTCTAATTGGCTGAAAAGTAGGCGGAGCTTGACTTTGAGGAATGGCTTATTTTATGTTTGGCAACATCAGTAGGAAGGATATATGTGCAACTGCGCTTTTTATCGACAGAATTTTCGTTTTCGAGCAATTTGGATTTTTGTCGGTGAAAAATTTTGTTTTTTTCTTTATTTCACTCAAAAAAGTTTTTTAAATCAAGTTTTTGGCTTTTGATTGTAATAAAATTCTCCATTAGGTAATAAAATGTGCTGATTCTGATAGTTCTTACTGTTTAGACTAAATTTCACTTCAACATGATTTTTTCATGTAGATGACTTTTTCATTTTGATGCCCTACAACATCAATGGGACATCATGACGTGAAATTTTATTTTCTTATTTTCTCGATAGTATTGAATTTGTTTTTGTTTATGCAGCTTGTCTTTCAGATTTTAGTTATTTTATGATACATTACTCTTGCAAGATTGAACACAAAGTAGATTCAAGTAAAAATAGTTATCAGCCCTTCTAATTGAGAGATTATATTGAACAGATTGCTCGCCAGGAGAAGTGCACCATACCATCGAACCACACAAGCAAAAATACACAAATTTAGGCCCAACTATAATCGCCTACTTACATATATTTGATATACCTTCTTCTGAATGTACTGAAGAGGACGGTTAGGACAGTTTGGACAACATAGGATGGTTTGGTCGGTTAGGACAGTTTAGACAACATGGGACGGTTTGGTTGGTTAGGACAGTTTAGGCAACATGGGACGGTTTGGTCGGTTAGGACAGTTTAGACAACATGGGATGGTTTGGTCGGTTAGGACAGTTTAAACAGCATGGGACGGTTTGGTCGGTTAGGGCAGTTTAGGCAACATGGGACGGTTTGGTCGGTTAGGACAGTTTTGGCAACTGGGACGGTTTGGCCGGTTTGAACTAACCGTCCTAACCGTCCCGTCTAAAAATAATGAGGGATGTGATAAATTTCTTTCATTTGGACGGTTAGGATTTTATGTTTTTGCATATCACAAACTTACCTATTCATTTTCTCTACTCATTTTTTTGATTGTTTGTGTTATCCCATTGACTGAACTTTTATTTTACACTCCATTTTTCCATAATTCTATGTTTTTGACTCTTGTCTTTCAAATTCTTCACTTCATTTTATACTCCTGTTTTCTTGTCTCATTCCATCATAATCTATCATCTCCATCATTCACACCTTTCATACTGCTGAAATAACATTTTAATATTTTGTCAAACTTATAACACTGCAAAAAAAAATTAAAAATATTATAATGTTTCACTGAAGGATAGCATGGCTGTCAAGGATGTCCAAATTGATCCTGCATCATCCTTGTGATTCTGCCGAAATGAAAATTCGTCTATGTGAGCTGCTAATCTTTCCATACTTTTGAGACCATGCATGGCAGAGATCCGTTGTTTAAGTAGCCCCCATAAGCCTTCAATGGTGTTGGTATGCGTGCCATCCGACGTGACGAATTCCTTGTTGTGCAATACCACTTTATGATTATATCCTAACTCGTGCAAATTATTATATGTCGCAAGTCCATCGTGATAAATCGTAACATTTTTAGGAATATGCTTCTCAATTTTCGGCATCAGAATTTCGCGGGAGTTAGTAGGTACGAGATAAAGTACACATTTTCGATTGTTCTGTTGCACAATACCAAAAACCAGTGCTGTTTGTTTGCTTGTACCTCTTCCATTCTTGGCTTTTTTGCCAAAAAATGATTCGTCTATCTCAACTTCATGATTATTTTGTGCAAGAAACATGTCTTCATCAAAAACTAAAGATTTCTTGATCATCATCTGTGACAGCATATCGCGAAACTTTTCATACCATTCTAAGATGGTTGAATAGCCTATGTCCGATCCAACCATACGTTTTGCCAAGTAAGCAGGAATATCATTAGAAAAAAAATATAGCATTATCAGTCCATTTCCCAAGCTCAAAGTTGTGCGCACAAAAAGTGAAGAGTGTCTTATTGTGGTCTGTGTTTTACAGCCATTACAATTCCAAACATGACCGTCTGTTGTTTGACTTTTGACTACTTGTTTCATCTGCTGATGGCATTTCTCACAAAGCATCTGTCTCTTCAACAGATTATGATGTTGTAAAAATTCAATTGTTGAATCATTTTTCTTTGCTATTTCACAAATTTTTGACACATTCATCCTGAAGTAGACTTAATAATAAAAATTTCATGTTGATCACAGAAAAAAGATAAGTTTCAGACAATAAAATTAATGGCATGATGAAAAACTCACTAATATTATGAAACTTTATTCAATGGAAACATGTATATATGTAAAAGGTAGGAACCATCAAAAGCAAACTAAAAAATCAACTCAAAACTCAAAAACTCAGAAACCAAAACTCAAAACTCGCAACTCAAAAAATATGAAGGAACATTGAAACAACTTTTCCAATATGACCTGGTCAACTTATTATGAAGCAGTACTGGTACCAGCAACTGCTGTTTCATCATTTTCTTGTTCTTGATCTCGATTTTCATCAATTTCTTTCATGATTGCCTTGTAATAAGAAGGCCAATCCATACCTGTAATTCCACTATACGGTGGGTTTTGACTGATATCTTTTCCATACTGCGTTTCATATGTACAACGAGGAACTTTGATTTCCATGAACAGTGCTGATAAAATTTTTTCTGGCGGAGCTTTTATGAAACAATGGGTAGCATTTCTGTGGAAACAAATTTTTTTTATAGTAACCCATGAATCCATTTTCGTTTTCTTTAAATTTGCCAAGTGAATGCAAGGAAGTTGCACATTGGACAGATCGTAATTTCCGATTTTTTCGAAGGAGCATGCGAGCCGTCACAAATCGCCCAGGAGACTGAGCAATTGTCTCACGTAAATCTGGCTCATTTGCTTCGTAAATGGCAGTCGAGAAAGCTGCTGCATTGATTGTTGATGGCACATCTGTATTAAGAAACAGGGAAGCTTGGTAGGAATTCATTTGTTTTCTAATTATTGTAACCAATTCGCAAGCATGTGGAAATGTTGTCTTTCCAATTTCAATGGGTATGTTTCCATCATGGATCCTGATGAAATGAAAAAGCATGTAAAAAACAATTCACAATTATAGTTAGGAGCTAAAAAACATCCCACCCATTTTTCTCCAGAACTCATTTAAGCTCATCAATCTTGATGAAACTTTTTCAGTAGTACTGCAAAAGAACGGAAATTGTTGATAAAAACTCCAATTTAAAATTATGCATGAGGAAGCACAGTGAAATTATGATCGACATGTGCACCCAAAAAATATAGTATTTTTTGACCAATTTGTATTCAATATGCAGGGACTGTAAATGTAACCCAGCTTTTCTAGAGCCTGTTACATGTTTTTAAACTGCCTTATTCTTAGTTCTGTTGAAAACTGCCTTTCTATCCTCTGATCCATTATTCAAAAGTCCCTAGCCAACAGAATGAATTACTAATTCTCTCATATCTCATTATTTGCAATAGTATTACATTCTTACCCCAATGTGTGCAAAATTGAGTATTTGCAAATATGGTTGAGAATGGCCAGTCTCAAACTGTTGTCAATGTCTTTGCTTGCTGTCAAGTCCTGTGGAATATTGACATTTTTGCCACTATTGTGCAGTAAAACGCCTTCAGCTTCACGAAAAATAGATTCTTCTTGTTCTTTTTCAATTAAACGCAATTCTTGAAGTTCTTCCAAAGCATCAGCATCCAATGTGTATGACTTCTGTACGGCGCCATGATGCAGATCAAAAACATAAGATAAGCACTTTAATGGCCATTCATTGCCACATGTCGAAACTACGTCAGTGAACTGTTCTTTTTTAGAATCTAAATAAGGCGCGACAGAAATCTGCAGGAATCTGTCAGCCAAACCATCACTGACGGAACAAATCTTCTGGAATAAATTGCAAAACGGTTCGGGCTGGGTTGACCGGGCGATGGAAAAAAATATATCCGTAACATCTGTGGTATCTTTGGAACCAAAGGCTTTTGATATACCAGCACCCGAATAAAAACTGTTCAAAATGGCTCTGAAACCTTTCCATTCTTTATCGTTTCCACCGCCAACAGCTTGAGCTAGTATGGCTCCAAATTCATCTGAAGCCCATAATAAAGAGCCATTGGTTTCAGTTAGGGCTCTCATCAATCCAGCTTTCGTAAAATCTTGATACATTATTTTGCCGATTTTCTTTTGTTTCTGCAAAGTTGATAATGGATCCAATAAATATTTCGAAAATGCTTGGGATTTACCCCCTCCACTTCGGCAAATCGAAATTAAAAATAATGTCCGCTTCATTGAGTATTCTGAATCGGCGATCTTGAAAATACAGTAAAGATCAGAAAGTGCATATACATTACTACAGTCTTTTTTCAAAGTGATCCTTGGAAAGAATGAAACGGGAAGAGAAAAAAGAAAGAAAGATAATAAAACAATGGACTTAAGTGACAAAAACAGAAAAGGAACTCGTAATATCATGCTACCTACTTTCATATTTAGTTTCGTGTCTGGTGCTGTCATGATAGATATAGCTGGTAGGAGGTTCGAGAAAATCAATTCCGGCTTCGTATTGTGACGAATAGAATCACGTATCAATAAATCGTTAATCTGGAAAAGGCCATTGATAGAAATACTGTATAATGTTCCTGTCTTCTCATTGGTATTGCAATATTTTTTTCTGAATTTCCTTCCTTTTCTTTCTTTTCTTCCTTTGTTTGTTTGTTTGATTGTTTGTTTGTTTGTTTGTTTGTTTGTATCTTTCTTTCTTTCTTCTTCCTTCCTTCCTTTCTTTCTTTCTTTCTTTCTTTCTTTCTTTCTTTCTTTCTTTCTTTCTTTCTTTCTTTCTTTCTTCTTTCTTCTTTCTTTCTTTCTTTCTTTCTTTCTTTCTTTCTTTCTTTCTTTCTTTCTTTCTTTCTTTCTTTTTTTCTTTTTTCTTTTTTCTTTTTTCTTTCTTTTTCTTTTTTCTTTTTCTTTTTTCTTTTTTTTTTCTTTTTTCTTTTTTTCTTTTTTCTTTTTTCTTTTTTCTTTTTTCTTTTTTCTTTTTTCTTTTTTCTTTTTCTTTTTTCTTTTTTCTTTTTTCTTTTTTCTTTTCTTTTCTTTCTTTCTTTTCTTTCTTTCTTTCTTTCTTTCTTTCTTTCTTCTTCTTCTTCCTTCCTTCCTTCCTTCCTTCCTTCCTTCCTTCCTTCCTTCCTTCCTTCCTTTCCTTCCTTCCTTCCTTCCTTCCTTCCTTCCTTCCTTCCTTCTTCCTTCCTTCCTTCTTCTTCTTCTTTCTTTCTTTCTTTCTTTCTTTCTTTCTTTCTTTCTTCTTTCTTTCTTTCTTTCTTTCTTTCTTTCTTTCTTTCTTTCTTTCTTTCTTTCTTTCTTTCTTTCTTTCTTTCTTTCTTTCTTTCTTTCTTTCTTTCTTTCTTTCTTTCTTTCTTTCTTTCTTCTTTCTTTCTTTCTTTCTTTACCTCAGAACATTCAAATAACTTTTCAAAATCGATTTTTTCAACGTAAGCCCGAATAAAAGCAGCAGTGCATTCTTGTTCAAGAATTTGCTTGTCTTTTGCTTTAGCCATAGCAGTGTTACAATAATCAAGGACTACAATTCCCAGCTTAACTTCGCATGTACGGAAAATTATACTGAAAATTTTTTTCTGAACTTTCTTATGGTCATTGCTGAAATTTGATACAGCACAGCTGTGCTGTCCAGCCCTGGGGGGACAGCAAAGCTATGCACGTTGTATGCCTCGTTTTGAACAAAAAAGTGTATGAGGAACTTTCCTTGTTGTCTTTTTTCGATATACTTACTAACTATCTTAGAGGTCAACAGCTGTTGTGGTTTTTAACTACACGAACATGGTAAGGTTTCCAACTTTCTTCGCTTCACAGTTGTCTTCCTTAAGAAATACAATTGGTTTTCCATCAGAAAATGTATGTAGCAGATCATGAATTATTATTATTTTTTATTTGTTTTTCCGCGAATTTGCTACTATGACGATTATTATATATACAAAAGCAACTAGGCGATGAACAAACTGTACAAAATGACAAAATTTCAGTTTTAACTGTCCTAACCGTCCAACAAAACCAAAATTCAGTTTTAACCGTCCTAACCATCCAACAAAACAGAATTTCAGTTTTAATCGTCCTAACCATCCAACAAAACCAAAATTTCAGTTTTAACCGTCCTAACCATCCAACAAAACAGAATTTTAGTTTAACCGTCCTAACCGTCCAAAGCAGGTAATTTTGTTTAACCATCCTAACCCTCCAGGTTGAAAAATGTGTAGTGTCTCTGCTCTTTTTTTTTCTTGGCCAAGTAGGCGATTAGAGTTGGCCCCAAATTTAGTATTCTTCAGTATGGTTAGAGTTGTTGGAGTAAGCAGACAGGAACTAAATGTTGTTTGTTGTCAATTTCGAATACTCTCTCAGGCCACTTCAACAACGTCTATTTCCATTTTCTGATACTTTCCATTCTCAATGAACAAGTCTCTGTTGCTCAATTTTGTGATATTGCACTACTTGTCTGGAAAGTAGATGGAATCGATTTTCAGCACCCATCAAGTGATCAATTTGATCACCTAATCTATCTTAATAGGCATCTATCGCACCTAATCTATCTCAATATCTCTCTGCTTCAAAGGAAAAATTATGTTTTACAATTTACTTTTCCAGGAGTAGATTATCAGCAATATGAGGAAAATAGTACATACAGACTAAAATCCAACTGGTGCATTACATTTATGTAGGAAATACATACTGGGCACAAAACAATGTTGCATTTGAAAATGGGTGCAATTTTCAGTGGTGCTACAAATGAAATTAGAACGTATGACTACTACAAATCACCATATGATGTTGCTAACTGAACTGCATGTTCATGCTTCTACGAGGTATATGCACAATAGTAGATAATTTTGTCTTCAAACATCCTTAATAAATTGTTGATCGAAAATACCGGAGTCTTTTATTCCCATTGATGTTCTACAACATCAAATGACCACTGGTCAGAAAAGGTGTTTTTTTCTCAAACTTTTGATATTTTAATGTCAATATGAGTCCCTGCAATCAATTTTTTGAATGAAAAAATTTTTCTCCTCACATTTCATAATTCGGGAAAGAAAGGGGTGAGTCGCTTCTTGATAAGAAAGCTATTGAAACGGTAATTGACGAATCAGAAGTACTTTGGGTGTCTCGTATTTTATTTGTTCCCGAGAAAAATGGCCAATTAAGACCTGTCATTAATTTGCGGCCTCTGAACAAATCCCTAATTTATGAACACTTTAAGATGGAAGGTCTTTTAATGTTAAAGGATTTGCTTCAAATCAATGATTACATGGCTAAAATTGATTTAAAGTATGCATATTTTTCCATCTCAATCTTAAAATTTGATGGTAATTATCTGTGTCTTGAATGGAAGAACAAAATGTACCGTTTCACATGTTTGCCCTTTGGACTTTCACCCGCTCTGAGAGTCTTCACAAAAGTGCTAAAGCCTTTTGCAGCTGTCGCTCGCCAACTTGGCTTACGAATTATCATTCATTTAGACGATATTCTTGTATTTAATTCATCTCAAACTAAGCTGATTGAAAATATCGCATTACTAAAAACACTTTTAGGGAACATTAATACAGAAAAATCTGAACTTGAACCAAGTCAACTCATTACTTTTTGGGTCTATATATTAATTCAAAGCAAATTACATTCAGCCTTCCCCAAGACAAAATCCAAACAATTCGTAATGAATGCAGAATACTTTGCTCGGCCAACTCTGTTTGTTTACTGGACTTGGCTCGCTTGCTTGGCCGATTTAATGCAGCCAGCCTTGGGATATTTGATGCCAGCTTATTCATGTGGAATCTACAAAAATGTCTCATTGATGGCTTAAACAAAAGGCTTAATTATGGTAGGCACATTTCACTAACACAAGATGCAAAAAACGAACTAAGCTTATGGGCTAACACATTTAGTAAATTGGAATGGCAAATCTATTCTCCCAACAAAAACCACTCTTACAAATTTTACTGATGCTTCTAACTGTCAAGGAGTGCAAAAATTTGTATAATTTTTATGTAAGTTTTCGCAAAAATATTTATTCCTCATTTTCTCATCACATGTACAATAATTAGAAATCCATTAGTGTTCTCTATTGTTTTCAAGAGTCTGGGTTCCTAGTTGGAAACCAGACTATTTTTCAAGTACTTTGTTATTGTCACATATTTTCGTACTCGTAATTTACTCAGCAGGAAACGAAAAGATTTGCACATGCTAAAAACAAAAAACACTTTTCCTCAACATACAAAAATGGGTTCATATGTTTTGAACCCTCCGACAAATTGGAAACTAATTACGCACAGCGGGGCTCCCAGAACCACGCCCCAAGAAAGTGGATGTTGACTCGAAAATGGAAGAAGAGTGGTTCTTCTTTCAGTCTTTTGGTTCTGCAGTTTTTGAGTTGGCTGGTTGGACTTTACGCGATTACGCTCGCTGCTTTAGTTTGCTGGTACATTACGCGACTTCGCTCGCTGCTTTGGTTGGTTGATCTTTACGCCACTACACTCGCTGCTCCAGTTGGTTTGTCTTTACACGACTTTGCTCGCTCGCACCTTACAGTCCGTTGGACTTTAAAACGATTTACGTTTTGGTTTGAGGCAATTGCGTTGCCTATACTTTACGGGACTCGGGCTTCGATACCAGCCGTTTCCCTGCCTCCCAAATTGTCATCCAATACCCAGAAAAACGAACGTTTATTTTCAAGTAATTTGTGCCAATCTTTTACGCCCAATCGCTACGCGCCACCCTCGCGCCTTTTTGTCATGCCTTTGTAAGTATTGCCTTATCCACCTTATTTACTGTAAGTTATCTAATAAATATCAAAAAACCCCAGTTTTACAGTAATTCACTTAAACTCAAGAAAGGTTGTGACATAACTTGGGTTGGGGAGCATTCTGTAATGGCATCTTCAGATCTGGTAAATGGACTCCCGAAGAGTACTTTATGCATATTAATTACAAAGAATTACTTGCAGCATTTTTCAGACTTAAATTACTCGCCGAAAATCTTAAAGATACAGCAGTTGCTTTAATGTTAGATAATTCAGTCGCAATAGCCTATTTAAACAATTGTGGCAGTACAAAAAGTAAATATCTCTGCGACCTTGCGGTTAAGATATGGACATGGTGTCTTGACCATCACCTGTTCATTGAGGTAAATCACTTGCCAGGCAAAAAGAATGTAGAAGCAGACTGGCATTCTAGGCACTTCTCTGATGCAAGTGATTGGAGATTAAATCGGCAAATTTTTCTTGAAATTAGCAATATCTGGGGCCCTTTTCTCATAGAAATTTTCGCTAGTCGCACTAACACTCAAACAAAAGATTTCGTTTCTTGAAAACCGGATCCTGATGCCCTTGCAGTAGACGCTTTCTCAATTGCATGGAAAAATGATGCTTGGGCTTTTCCTCTCTTTTATCCTCTAGGCAGCGTTTTGAACAAGGTACACCGAGACGAAGTACAATTGTGCCTGATTGCCCCAGTTTGGGTCACTCAACCTTGGTGGCCACTGTTGTTGGTACTGAGCATGGACTTTCCTTTTCTGCTTCCACAACACAGCAGCTTATTGACGGATCACGAAGGTAATCCTCACCCTCTGTTAGAAAATCACACACTCTATCTTTCAGCTTGGAAGATATCAGGAAAGCTTGGGAAAGCAAAGGAATTTCACAAAAGGCTGCAAAAGTTATGCTTTATTCCTGGGCAGACAATACCGCAAAACATTACAACACAGCCGAAGATGGCATCGCTGGTGTCTTGCACAAAAAATTAATCCCTTTCAGATTTCTATAGGTCAATTTGCAAATTACCTTCACCATTTATTTAGTATTGGGTTGCAGTATCAAACGATTTCTGGTCATAAATCTGCCCACTTTTTTAGCCAAATTGGGCGTAAAATTTGAAGAAAATTTGATTTTTCGTTTTATGAAAGGTGTTGCTAGCGAAATTCCCGCAAAACTACGATACGTTTCAACTTGGGATGTGGCACAAGTTTTAACTCATCTTGATTCACTGCACTTCGACTTAAAGTCGAATTTCAAATCTCTAACGTTCAAAACAGTTAAGGCTCTGTCATACTCCACCGCGCGGCGCCGGTAAAAAGCGGCGCCAAGTATGGATAGGTTTTTGTGATTTTTGCGGCGCCGCCATCACGTTTCAACTGAAACGAAATTTTCGAACATGTGTTAAAAAGTTGCAGCATACTGTTGTTGTAACACATTGTTGCATACTGTGACATCTATACATGTAGTTGAATCATATTTTTCACTTGAATGGTGAAGTCTGACACGTCAAATTATTTGACCAAATTGATTGCTTAATTTTCCATGAAGATTTACTAAGAAGTTGATCATTTAATTTGCAATGAAGAAATTAATGTGTAAAAATTATGAATATGCAAAGTAGGTGTAAACATGTTCCTACAGCAAGTGTACTCGCACATTTCGATTGTGTCTTTATTCCCCCAACGTCCCTTTTCCGCAAATATCCAGATTGTCCAAAATTCCAAATTCCCCGTAGGTTCCGATTCCCCGAATAATGAATAAATTTCCTATTTCCCCGAGAAATGCATTAGTCCCTTTTCCCTGAACGTCTCGATTTCCCAAATACTAGATAAAGGAGGGATCCACTTTGAATCTGGGTCCTGAACAGCAGGTTCAACCGGACCCAGATCAGATCTGGATCATGTATATAGCACATATGTGAATGAATAATCGTGTATATATATTCCATTTTTCAAAATCAATTTATATAAATTGATATTTCTTAGCAGTTCAAGAGCTGGAATGAGAAGCAAATTGAAGCAAGAGCCCAAAATCTTTAGACTAGGCTTTTTGCAAGCTTCTATCTGCATTGTGCAGGAATGATGATTTCATTTTTTCTTTTGCGCTTTTCATTTTTTGTTGCATTTTTTGTATTTCGCATTTGTCGAGACGAGCAATACGCATTTTTTGACAAGAGCAAAATCCAAAAGTAAAAAAGCGGCGCCGCTTGTTAGTATGAATAGGACAACCAGCGCCGCGCGGTACCTCGCGGCGAAGTATGACAGTGCCTTTATGCTTCTCGCTCTGTTGTCCTCAAAGAGTTTCAGAAATACAAAGAATTGACGTAAACCGTATCTGTTTCCTTGACGATTACATCCAGCTCACAGCAGCAGAACGTACAAAAACATCTCGTCTTGGTGCACCTTTGATAGAAAAAATATATAAATTTGATCAAAATAACAACCTCTGCCCTTACAGGCACTTGAAATTGTATTTAAATGTAACAAAAAGTCTGTGAGGCACGATTGCACGCTGTTTTTTATCCTTATCAAAACCAATTAAAGCTGTCACGTTATCGACCATATCCAGATGGATCCAGGCGGTTTTGCAAGCCTCACTATTTATAAAGCACATTCAACCCGTTCTGCTTCCGCTTCTAAAGCACTAACAAGTGGCCTTCCACTTACTATGATTTTAAAACAAGCTAACTGGAGTCAAAACTCAAAAACTTTTCAACGATTTTATCACACATCTATTGCTTTAGCCTTTATCATTTCTTTGGACAAGCCGAGAAAGCTTTCAAACTGGTAATTTCAGGCTGATTTTTTAAAAAGTTTTCCCAATTTCTATCATGTACATAAAAAAAGCTTTGGCTAGAAAACGTAAAGTGATTTCAGCTATTCTGACTCTTTTGTATGGACTAGTATTTTCAACTTCCCTGTCTTTTTGCTTTCCTATTATGTAGAAAGAAAAAAATCATAAATTTTTGTTCCTCATTCTAATCAGAAGCATAAGGTTCATGGGTTTTATTTTTGTACAAGTACATGAACATCGTCGTCTTTCTTTCTGAGGCTCATTTGAAAAAAATGGAGTATGGTTCGATAATTTCAGAGAATTGATCTTCCTATCAGGGTTCGGCAGTTTAGTCAGCTATAATGATGACGTCTGCGGATTGGGCCGATTCCACATGGAAGAGTATAGTTGCCATGAATGATTCTGTAGTACCGTCTGCTAAAAACAGCTACAAAAACAAAAAAAACATAATCTCAGGAAATGTAGATAACATACAGACCTGCAGGAGGGGGGTTGGGGGCCATGCCCTCCCCGGAAAGGCCAATTTTAGTGAAGTGTAAAACGTGTGCCCCCCCCCCCGAAAAAAATCCCTAGCCACAGGCCTGATAACATGTGTAGTAAAATAACTCGTTGCCTGACTCGTTATAGGATCGTTAGCCTACTTGTAGTCTGCTAAACGTCTTGTTTATTTGCGTTACGAGCCTTAAGGAGCTATGAAAACAGCGTACATAATGGAACACTTGCTCAATACGTACACACAATACAGTAATGAGGACCACCCAAGGCAGGCAAAAGCTTACAGTACTGTAAATTATGTGACAGCCATACAGACAAACTAGTCGCAAAGCCACAAAGTTGTAAATTACCATCAATCTGCAATTTTTTCGGATTTGTAGATAACATTTTGCCTTACTGAAATAAATTGTAATATTTTCCACAGAATGTTTCAGGATGCAAGCTGAACCTGCTTGCAGCTTTGATCGCTTCATTAATCGATCAGCTGCCGTATTTGGAGAAAGAAAAAAATTGCGCTAGAAGAAAGAATGCTCTCGTAGAAATATTTCTTTGCTCACTTCATAAATTATTATTAGTACATGGATTTCCAGATTTCATCATTTTGACTTTTTAAATCAAGTAAAATTTAGAAAAAATGTTTACTTTCCTGTTTCCGAGGATATTCCAGTTACAAAGGCGCAGGTCCATGTAAAGATACGATTACAAACTGCAAAGAAAATAACGAAAATCAAAATGGTGAACAAAGTAGAAAGAAGCCTGAGGAAATGGAGATGCCGCAAAAAATTCTGTATTTTTGTAATTTCAGCCGATTCTCACCTTTTTGTATTTACAGGTGCAGTTGGCGCCAGACGTGCGCGACAAGAATTTTCCAGCAGGGAGGATCCTTGGACTTTCTATCGGGGTTGGTCGGGACAGGAGGCAGGTGAGCAAAAAAAACAAAAAGTTCCAGAAACATGTTTTTCATACAAAACATGCATAAAAATTAGCGAAAAACTGTCTTGAAAAAAGTTCAGGGGAGGGGGTGTTTGACGATTTTTTCGGGCCAAGTCTCAGGTAGGAGGGTTTAGCCCTCTGCGCCCCGATGTGCATGTATGGTTGGCACGTTATACACAGAGCGCATTTAACTTATTTGAAAATCGGTGTAAGCCGCCCGGGTCGCAAATAGGAAAGCGCAAATGAACTCGGCGCTATTGCTATAAGCCGCTCAGAAATTGTTCGACTCAAGTAAGGGTTTCCTGAGTTTTATACAGGTCCATGCCGCGCGATTTCCCGGCTCCCTGTCTATATCGTTCAGATAGAAGAGACGATGCAAACAGTGCAAAACACGAACAGTACAACTAAGGACAACTAACGATGACAACACAAAAAGATAACATTTTCGATAATTTAAAAACACAACCATTTTTGACCATCTCAACACAATACGGTGGTGAAAAACAGGGGGAAGGACTTAAGACGGTACGTCGGCGTCTTTGCCTACCTATGTAAGTTTCCTTTTTCAAGTCGAGCAGGGATTTTTTCCAAAATGTCATAGGCATTTAATAGATTTCGTCGAGATTTATTAAAATACATCATTTAACCCTTAAATGCAGTAAGTAGATAGCGACAACTTCAGCCAGATTCTGGATATAATTAAGACGGTTTCTAAGAGATTCGACCTTGTGTTCATTGACCTACGATATGCGGAAAACCAATAACATATGATAATGAAAATATTTACGCAGTTTTACACGCCGAGTATCATGGTAGCATTCATTACGCGGCAAAATTCGCATAGCTACAGCGCTCTAAAGTATGGGATGTTTATATTTTTTGGCGTTTTTCGGTCTGTAGACGCGTTTCGGAATATCACAGCTCAGAATAAACGTGACTCTGAAGCCAAAAGTTATCGAAGAAGTCAAAATTAACCGAAAAAGTCGTTTGAAGATGTCGCAGAATTTTTTTCTGCATTTTTGTAGCCACTAATATCCAACATATCGCGTTTAAATTTCATTCGGATTTGCTTACCATTTTCGGAGCTGTACGGTGTCTGCACATTCTGAAAATTGATACAAAAATGCTGTTTAATATCACAAAATATGCCATGAACGAGATGCTGCAAACAGTGAAAACGTTTAGATCAGACGAATATGATGTAGAGCATTCTCTCATTGTTTATAATATAGGCCGGAGTAATACAGCCGTCTACTTTGTAACATCAAACTTCTTGATTAAAATTTTGACACAATACGTTAGACACTAGTGACTGAAGAAATAATAAACAAAAAATCCTACGGGAATGTGCCCAGAAAGAGTTCCAAAAGACTTTATCGGTATTTTCCAATTTTTTTTTTGACCCTTGAAAATATCGTTAACAGTGAATTAGGTTGTCTTCTTTACGCTTTTGATATTTTGAATCGCGTGCATATAATATAAACTGCTAAAATATTGAAAATTCTATAGTTTTGTCTACTGTAGCTACGCGAATTTTGACTTTCATTCAAAATAAATTCTGGAACGATACTCAACATCTAAAACTAAATACTTGATTTTCAGTTATGGTCAATTGTTAGCTTATCGCAGTGAAGGTCGAACTTCTTAGAAACTGCGTCGTAAGAACGGATTTTTTGCTAAAGTCAATGCTCCCAAATCTATAAAATGACAAGGATAAGTTGATAGAGGGAGAAGTTTTAACACGTTACACGGAATAAAGGTGGGGTACCGATTGAAAAACAAAACCAGTCAAAATCCAAAAAAATTTCCCGTCGCTTTGCGTTAATAAAGACCCTAAAATCAATGTTTCTTTCTAAGCACGAGTCCCGTTAGCACGGATGCTAACTTTCCTAAACTTGTACTACTTTTTCTCAGCATGGCTAAAATTTCCGCTAGCACCGACGTTCATTAGCACCGTGATAAAAAAAGGAACCATGCCTAAAATATTCACAATGCACTTAAGCTCTGCTGTCAATTGTATGAATTTGGCGATAAATATCACAGTCATATTTTAAACTGTTAAAATTCAAAAATTTTCAAATTGTTTTCGAAAGCTTGTGGATTTTGAATGCCGATTTTCAAAATAACATGTCATACTCGTAATTATTTTCTTGCAAAAAAAACGTATTAGGAGAAATATTGTTATTTTATGCAGGGATAGGGTTTTGAAATCAAAATATTTCGAGACAATGCGTTCAAAAATTAAGATAGGGTTAAAATTTCGATTTTAATTTCCGACGGAATTTCGGGTGGTTAACGTTTGGTTACAAATTCGTAGACTATCCTCAGACTTTCCTCGCTTCCGATGTATGATGTTGGCTTCACGACATAAATATTTTCACAATGAGAATTCTAGCCTTTCGTTCGCCGTCAGAACTCGCCAATTCGGTGACGGTCGATTTTTCGACGGCCAATCGAAATCGTTCACTTTATCCCAAAAATTTGTCCTTAAATTTAAACCGGCTTTTTCGTACGTCGATTTTTCGATTTTTAGTTCGTAAGGCGCGAAACGTAAATCGCGGCAATTTTCAACGATAGCTCGCGACGTAACCAAAATGTAAAAATCACATTTTTCGCTATCGTGTATACGGAACTGTTGGCCGGCTACACAAAACGTACAACTTTTAGAATTTCGTACGAAAATCGACGTACAAATCGGTAGAGAAATTATCGTACAATTTTTTAAATCCGAAGCGTATAAAGTGGATAAGGTAGCCGAAATTTTTAGGGTACAATCAGCGAGATTCGATACGGTTAAATCTTTGAAATCGTAAGACGAATCGATCGATATAGACTGATTAACGATATGAGACATTTCGCAGTTTTGATCGAAGTGGTCTAGATTTCTCGAATCCATTTTTTCGTCACGGCCTACTTTGAAAAAATTGTAAATTTTTCTTTTTGACAAGAACGTATCAAGATATGAATTTTGGTGCATTGGATAACCCACAAAAGCTCATAAGATAGTAGTTTCCGTATCGCAGGCGGGGCTTTTTCCGCACGTCTTCATGCGCACCGTGTGGAAATGACCCATAATTTTCCCGCACACGAAAATTTTTTCCGTTCGAAGCTTAAATCATTTGAAAAATATGTGAAATGAGCGAAAATTATAGATTGCTAAGAAAATCATGGAAAGTATCTGTTTTTCTAGCTCAAAAACATTATTTTAAATTGATTGAGCAAAATTAATAGCTGCTGCTGTCATTTCTGTGATTAGAGCTGAAGATTTATATAGGTTTCAATCGAAAATTGATTCAATTTCGAGATTTTGATATTCTAGAATGCTAAAAATGTGTCTTTTCAACCCTTATCTCTAAAATAGAAGGCTTGCATTTTCAGTCGAAAATCGTGTAGTTTCCCAATGACAAAATTTGTGTTCATAAATTTCAGAAAACTTCAGGTGAGGGGAAGAATTCATGAAGATCAATATTAAATCTCAATTTTCAACAAAATCTGAACCAAATACTGAAGATTATCAATTGATGAATGAGAGGAGGAACTTCAAATCATGAAAACCATGCACGCTTAAATGAAAAGGAAAATGTATTCTAGAGATGATTTGTAATACTTTCGGTTTAGATTTTCCTTAGAAAAATGATGGTATTAAGCATACATGTAATGGAGCCCCGAGGTATAGGGGGGGGGGGGCGTCGGAAGACCATTTTTCTTCAAAAATTGACATTTTTCATCAAAAAATTAACATTTTTCAGTATTTTTCCGACAAAAAGGCGGTCGTCCAATGGCTAGCCATATGGTCGACGATTTCTGGGAGGGAGGTTCCCGTAGCACTTTCCCTTCCCAATTACATGTGTGATATTAAGTAAATGTGTGGAGAAATGTGGGAAAAATCAACAAATTCGTATGAAAATTCCAATTCACTCACACTATAAAGTGACGAGTTTTACTCACTCTAGCATAGGGTTTTTTTTATACATGACCCATTTGCAAATGGACAAACGGCAGCCAATATTTCATTTGTACAATTTGTACTAGCAAAAATAGGTGTAAATAAATAAAATGTCTTCCTCTACGTCATGGCCAAAGACTAATAACCAAATCAGTGTAATTTTCAAATTTTATTAATAACTACGAAGAAATTCATTAAAATTGAGCAGAAAATTGAAATTTTCGAGTTTCAAGTCTAATTTACAAATTTTCTAGAAAACTATCCAATAGCATAATGAATTTGCATTAGATGATAAATCGATGGTTAAGTCCTCTATGATGACAAGTGAAAGCCCAAAAAAGATGTTAATCTTTCCGGCATGGAGCGCCGGAAAATTTTTTTGTGTATTGACATTGGGCGCGCTGGAAAATCAATTTTCCAAACATTTATTTCAAGAATTAGATTCGAATTTTGTGCTCAAAAATCGTAATTTTTAGAGTTTTATTATTTGAAAAATTTTAAAACCAGTAATTTATTCGTTAACTCGCATGAGCTTGGCCAAAAAGATATGAGTGGAAGAGCAGAAATTTCCAAAAAATACTTCCATGAATCTTCCGAATTGATTTTACGTTAAGAAATGAATAATCGCTTCTAAAAGTTTAGAGACTTGACGTATTGATCCTTCTCCAAAAATGTTTCAAGGAAAAACTGCGAGTCTTCATTAAATATCAAGATAAAATATTGAATATTATCACCTAAAACATGGGATAATAAGTTTGAGATGATGAAAACTATTATACATTAAATGATAGGTAAAGGTAGACATTCTGAAAGCCGCGTCTGAACTAGGTAATACATATCAACGATTATTAAAGTTATAACCGAAAAATTTTGAGATTATCAACTTCTAAAATGCACCAAAATGCATATTTTCTGTACCTTATCCCCAAAATTTTCTTCCACAAATGGAGAAGAGCCGTTTGTACATGTACAAATGACTACCTCAATTTCGTTTGTCCCCAAAAGTTTTCATTTGCCTCCGGTAAAAAAAACTGCTCTAGCAGAGACATAGAAGATTGACGGAAAGAATCAAGGATAACCGAGAAGTCAAGCTAAACTTCTTTCTGGCTGTTCTTCAGCTTAGTTGTAGTGAATATTATAAATTATTTTCATTGCTGGCGCAGAGCGCCGGAAAAATTTGAGATTTTGACCATCTAAATTGCACCAAAAATGCACATTTTCATCAATGCCAGCAGTAGAAACGCCCAAAAAAATTTTCGTTCTGTGCGGAAAATGCCCAAAAATTTTTCCGCACAGCCCAAAAAAGTCCGCATTGTGCGGAAAAAAACCCTGATCGCAGTCCTTGTTTACAATAAATTCTGCATAAATGTGATAAACAATAAAAACTTTGCATACGATCGATCTCAGGAACCACAGAGGCATGCCCAAAGGCAAAACACGCATTTGATAAGACCACCTTATAAACTTCAATAATGTTCAAGTGATTAATGATGAAAATTACAAATTTCGTGTTCTGCTTTTTGACACATTTTTTATGACAAGTAAAAAAATTTTAGGCAATTTTACGACTTATAATGATGATTTTCTAATTTTTTGGACAATTCAACAGTTGACGTTATCAGAACATAGCAAATAGCTAAAACAATGCAATCAACTTTTAAGAAAATTATAATTTGATTTGAATTATCAGCTGCGTTTTTTTGTATGAGACAAACCTTTTTGGCTCCGTGCAAAGATTTTTATGATAATCTTTGTCATAAATGTAATTGGTTGGGAAGCATACATGCACATAGGGGGGAGGGGGGGGGTAAATCCCTATACCTGAGACCCTGGCCAAAAAATTCGTCAAACACCCCCCCCCTGAACTTTTTTCAAGACAGGTTTTTTGATGATTTTTGTGCATATTTCTAATGAAAAACAGGCTTTCAGAACTTTTTTTTGTTTTTTTCTCACCCACCCCCCTACCCTCCTGGAAAAAGTCCATGGACCCTCCCCCTGGAAAATTCTTGCCGTGCATATCTGTTGGGAAGTACTATAGGAACCGCCCCAAGAAATCGTCGGCCATTAACAAACCATTGGGCGAACTTTCCCCAAGATTTTCCAATCATATGGCTAGCTATATGGTAGTCACAGAAACTCGCATACTCATGGTTGAAAAAATACTGAAAAATGTCAATTTTTCGATGAAAAATTGGTGAAAAACGTCAATTTTCTTGGAGCTTCGCGCCATGAATGCATTTTTTATGTTTTTTAAAGACAAAAATCACAATTTTTTGAACCGTTTTCGGACCTTTATGATGAAAAAATCAATTTTTTTTTCTTCACAC
Source organism: Romanomermis culicivorax (assembly GCA_963922205.1). Classification (NCBI taxonomy): domain Eukaryota; kingdom Metazoa; phylum Nematoda; class Enoplea; order Mermithida; family Mermithidae; genus Romanomermis; species Romanomermis culicivorax. The sequence continues at coordinate 1,141,407 of CAWUHX010000079.1, read as the reverse complement.
TCTTCCCCTAAAATTTTGAGGAATCTGGGACCCCGGCCCCGAAAAAGTCGCCCGACCCCACCCCCCCCCCCCCCAAGAGCTCGAGATCCGTTACATGTATAATCTTCGTACAGAGTACAAAGAGATTTTATCGACATTATCTGCTCAGAAAACGCTTCTTCAGGCTCTAGTATCAGAAAACACCGAAAAAATTTTCCGCGCTTAGCACCGGATTTTGATTTATAATTCTTTGCATTGGTCTATCCACTATTTTTCTACATATTGTGCTTTCTGGAGGAAAAATTTCCGGAAATAGGAAAAAAATATTGGCGGTCCTGTATGGAAAAGACAGAATTTCAGAAGGTCAAAATTCATTTTTCAAATTTTTTTGTAACTAACTTGAAGTCGAGTTTGGATTAGAAGCATCATGGAAGTAATTTCCAGAAATTTCAGGTTTAACCTGAAGCTTTTTCGATTTATGAGAGTATGAGTATATTTTCTTAATTTGTAAAGTAATTATAAAAGGCATGAACTCGAGTGCAAGCAGGAAGAAGGTTTGTGCGGAAATACACGAAAAATCGTAGTTTTTTAGTGTACAAAAAAATTCTTCGTACAAAGATTTTTTGGCCGATCTTTGTACAGGTACAAAGAGACTTGTACAAAAAAAAGCTGATTATCAGTTACATTTTCAAAAGTCGACGAAACATCTAAAACCACACTCTGAAATTCCTACATTTTTTGGAATTTTGAATAATTTTCGACATGTTGCAAGTATTGACGATTTATTTGGCCTGTTTTTCTTGAAATCCTTCTAAATACTAGAAGTGGAAAGCATGCATGCATGTAACAGAAGTCCGAGGTCTGACGGATAAAACAACAACTTTTGGAGGAAGGGTCATCTGTTGCCAAAACTTTTAGGAGGCTCAGTGGACAAAAAATAGATTTTTCCGCCTAAAAAGTGCAAAAATCGTAAGTTTTGTTTGAAAAACAGTAAGAATATGTATCTATTGCGAGAAGCTACAAAAAAATTAACACTTTAAACCGCTTTTGTTCAAAAATGATAATTTTCTACTAAAAATTGGCATTTTTCAGTTTTTTCATGCCGAACAAAAAGATGGGATTCCTGTTCTAGCCCATTTCAGGCATATGATCGGCAAAACTTGAGTAGGGTCACCAGATGGCCGACAATTTAGGGGGGTTCTTATAGCACTTCCCTCAATGCCTTGAATGAAAGCAAGTATTGTTCCATATTGTCATGATTATCAGCTGAGCCATATGCCACATACAAGTAAAACTTTGTGAGCAATTGAGTATCAGGGTTTTTTTTTCCGCACAGTGCGGACTTTTTTTGGGCTGTGCGGAAAAATTTTTGGGCATTTTCCGCACAGAACGGAAATTTCTTTGGGCGTTTCTACCGCTGGCATTGATGAAAAGGTGCATTTTGGTGCAATTTAGGTGGTCAAAATCTCAAATTTTTCTGGCGCTCCGCGCCGGCAATGAAAATAATTTATAATATTAACTACAATTAAGCTGAAGCACAGCCAAAAAGAAATTTAGTTTGATTTCTCGGTTGTCCCTGATTGTTTCCATCAATCTTATATGTCTCTGCTAGAGTGAGTAAAACTGGTCACTTTGTAGTGTGAATTGGAATTTTCATATGAATTTGCTGATTTTTCCCACATTTCCCCACACATTTATTTAATACCATCATTTTTCTAGGAAAAATCTAAACCGAAAGTATTACAAATTATCTCTAGAATACATTTTTCAACATTTCAGTACATCCTTTGTTCAAAAATTCTCTGGTGTGACGCATCAGAAGTTAAGTGTGCATGGTTTTCATGATTTGAAGTTTCTCATCCCATTCATCAATTAGTAATCTTCAGTATTATAGTCTTTTTTCCTTGAAATGCTTCTAACTAATGAAGGTGGAAAGCAAGTAGTATTTCAGATTTTCACGATTTTCTGAAAAACAATATATCATATAGGACTGGAAATTTGTGAGCATACTGACCTAACCTTTAAAATTTTTCGAGTGAGAAATTTTAAAGTGAGAGCTCTATGTTAAAGATTTATATGACAGTACTGATTCGTGTTACTTTTTCAATTTGGAAGCATTTTGTAAAAAACGGACTATAGGTTCGGATTTTGTTGAAAATTGAGATTTAATATTGATCTTCATGAATTCTTTCTCTCACTTGAAGTTTTTTGAACTTTGTGAACACAAATTTTGTCATTGGGAAACTACACGATTTTTGACTGAAAATGCAAACCTTTTATTTTAGAGATAAAGGTTGAAAAGGCTCATTTTCCAGCATTCTAGAATATCAAAATGTAGAAATTGAATCAATTTGAAAATCAATTGAAATCTATAAATCTTCAGCTCTAATCACAGAAATGACAGCAGCAACTATTAATTTTGCTCAATCAATCTAAAATAATGTTTTTGAGCTAGAAAAACAGATGCTTTCCATTGTTTTCTTAGCAATCTATAATTTTCGCTCATTTCACACATTTTTCAAATGATTTAAACTTCGAACGGAAAAAATTTTCGTGTGCGGAAAAAATTTTGGGTCATTTCCGCACAGTGTGGATGAAGGCGTGCGGAAAAAAAAACCCTGGTGAGCATACTTCAACTTCAACAACTTTTAGGATAGCTTTCTGTGAACTGGCGGCATCACTAATTTTTCTCTTCTTCAATTTACGATTACTTTGTAAAAAGCAGAGTAGTAGAACATTGCTGAAGGGCAGGAATGGAAGTAATTTTGAGTCTTAACTACATACAAGACATTGACCTTCAATTACCTGTTTTTGATTAATTTAATTCGAAGACCAAAAAGTTTTCATTTGTATGCTTTGGCAGTTATGGCAATGTAGAAAATTAGTCAGTGATCGACCGGGACGCTGAAACAAGCGTATACCAAAATTTAAATATGTTAATAAGGGATGTCTCAGGAACCGCCTCGGTCGCCATTTTGGCACTGGTAATTTTTCTACGCATACAAACAGCGTCAATCATGTGCACTGTAAAACTTAATTCGTTATAGAAATGTTTAATCGGAGGCGTATTTTGCGCAAAAATAGCATGTAATTAAAAAGCTTCATATTACAACTAAGTTTGATGATAATGCTCAATTTTCCGATTTATTATCCAACTTTTGAGCACTGATGAACCCGATTTCGGCATCACGGTTCGGGACAAACACTATATACGTGTTTTAATACCAACTCACCAGCAATTCTGAGCTAATATATATAATGTGGTCCTAACGCAACGCACTCCTTCACTTCACTGCTAACATATTTTTCAATTTAAACCAAAATTCCTAACATTCCGGCTAGGTTTTCAGCGGTAATCAATTGAATTCCCCTGTCCTAAAATTTCTTCAATATTCAACAGCCAAGAAAAAGTAACATCAAAGTGATATAATCACTGTTTTTCTTAGCGCAGCGCTAATAAAACATGGGCCGCGCTAATGAAAAATTTTGGTCATTAGCACGGAGAGTTTTTATTTCGGAATTTACAGTGATGAATATACAAGGCCGTTGGGCTTTGTCATATATCGATTTCGTGTTTCTCACAGAGAAAAATCTCAAAATTTTGCAGCGCTTCGCGCCGGTCAATGAGTATAACGGTCATTGTTCTTTATCCGACATGGCCATTAGCATATCTACTTCCACTTACTACTTAACATTCAGCAGTTTCAATCAACTGAATTGTACCTCATCTCTTTTTCATTAGCTACAAGAAAACATTTTGCCCATAAATGATATTTTCCATCAATGTTTATAATTTTTTCTCTCATCTCTTTTTTTCTCCTCAATGCGATCTTTTAGGGCACAAAATTTCGAAATAAGGAAAAAATTTTGGGCATTTTTTTCATAAGAAAATATTTTTTTACTTCAAAACCGAAAAGATTCATTTTGGTGAATTGCAGAAGGTCAAAACCTTAAAATTTTCCGCCCGTCATAAGCATAACACTCATTGCTTTCTATAAGGCGCGGCCGTTAACATATCTACTTCCACTTATACTCATTAACCTTCATCAGTTTCTATCAATTGAATTACTTCATCTCTTTTTGACTAATTTAGTCAAGAATTAATAATTTGCTTATAATTGAGATTTTTCATCACTTCTCAGAATTTTATTCTCTCGCTTCGTTTGGAGTTTTCCAACGTTTTGAAACGTGAACCTTCCCAATCTGCGATTGAAAGACGATAAAAACATCATTACAAGACTGTAAATTTAGAGCTTCTATCCAGGAATAATTGTTTGGAACATACATTTTCCAGCATTTTGGAACACAAAAATCCGAAAATTTAGAAACGTATTATGATGCATTGGTTTTTTTAATTTTTTTAATTTATTTATATTGTTATGAAGATTCATTTTCCAGCCTTTTAGAATGTAACTGAAAATTTTCCCAGCGCCGGGCGCCAGAAAAATTTTTTTGCTCGGTTACGGCCCTGTGAATATAGGTGGGTACGTTTTAAAGAACGCTGTCAAAAAATACGTTTACAATAACACATTTGGCAATAATGCTTAATACAATCACTAATAACTTGATCACTATTGTGAAAAGAAATAAACTACTGTGCGCTAATAAAATTTTTTGCGCTAATGGAGTCAAACTGCCATTAGCGGCACTACTAATGGGTGTGCCGCTAAAAAAACACTGGATAGGGTCATACTCTATAGCACGCAATCAATGTTTCAAAAACATCAGCTTATTACAATTTTCGGTATTAAACCGATAACCGTGTTGGTTCATTAGCAACATTGCTTTGTAAATCTTGATTTCTGATGGACATATTTGCTGGTCATTTGATTAGGATTTATTTTACATATAGTCTTTGCCTGACTCCTGACCAGCATCAGCTCCTCACTCAATGTACCAACCAGGTGCCCTGAAAGTTTCTCAAATTTTTATAATCAAGAGTAATATCAGTTTACTTGTGTCACAAGTTGCATGCATAATTCAAATGTCTAACGGTTCAGTGGTTATACCATCACGTATTACTTTTCTTTTTATGTATACGTGGGGTAGAAATTGCTTTTCCTGACAGCATGTCCAAATCTTGTTGTCAAGTTGCATTTAAAACCAATGCTTGCTCCTCCGTGTCCCACTCTGGTTTCAAGGACATTTTTATAAGCATAAAAGCTAAACTTATTCAACTTTTCCATTAAACCTTTGATACTGACTTTTTACTGACCAGTAACCTTGTCAACAGCCATGTATGTTTTGGCTGCCAAACAGCATATAGCTGTTCAATCATGTTCCACTTTCAACAGACCAGGTGTTCTTTTGGTCTCTTTTGACATAACAACCCAGTTTGGACAAATTTTTTAAAATTCATCCCCAAGCTCTGGTTTTACCAATTCAACAAGATTAGTTGCTGACAGTGCCAAATATATACTGCCAGTGTCCGTTTGCATGCATTGATAATCAACTAGATCAATATACTTCTGTAGGACACCATTAAAAAATTACAGCAGTCTAATTTTTGCCCAGTTATAGACAGACAGACCAACAACTATTGGCAAGTCCATTTTTATCTCATTTTTTCTCATGTGCACTTCATCGCAGTGCCAGACATGCACGGCAAGGATGGGGTAGGGGGTGGATGAGCAAAAAAACAAAAAAAAAGTTCTGAAAGCTTGTTTTTCATACAAAATATGCATAAAAATCATCACAAAAGCTGTCTTTAAAAAAGTTCAGGGGGGTGTTTTACGATTTTTTCGGGCCAGAGCGGGGGTTGCCAGGGTATCAGGTATGGGGCTTTATCCCCCTACCCCCTATGTGCATGCATGAGCAGTGCTATACTTCAGTGCTTCTGGCATCCTGCCAGATATGAAAATTTTTGTATGTTTTGTGTGTGGCAAAGCCCCAAGTTATGAATGACAACCCCCTCCTTACATTTCAATTAATTTTTGAAAAAATTTAAAAGATGAATACGATAAAAAATGAAAAGTGTGGTTGTGGACCCGTCAGGTACGGCCGTCCCAGTCGATCCCTGACAGGAATCAAATTTATGTAGACAGGTTCAGGATCAGTTTATGAGTAAGAAATCTTACCACCCGGATCACAACTGGCAGAATCACAAACATCGCTGTCCTCTCCCACTGCGTCGAGGGTTTGCGTTATCGTTGGAACATTTTTTAAATCGACACGATTATTATCGTCGGTGACGGCATCATTGCTCTTCAATTCTAAATCTTTCAACAATTTTTGATAGCGGGTTTTTTCGTATTTGGATAAAATTGATGCCGATTCGGCCAATATTTGTCTCAGGTCGTTCAGTTTTCGATTGATTTCAACTTTCATATTATTATCGCTTTGACCATTTTTGAGTGTGAAATTTGAACACACTTGCTGCAAATCGGCCGACAATTGATTAAAATTTGATTCGAAAACTTGAGAAGGTGTGAGCGATTTGCTTTTTAAATGTGCTGATCGATCGACGTTCCGCTTATTCAGGCGTGCCAATATTTGAGCTTTTTTGTCGGCCATTTTTCGCAGAGCAGCCCAAATACTGAAAAATTTACGAATTATACATCAATTCTAATTTTTGTCGATAAAAACCAGGAACTTCATCGTAATAGACGCAAGACTTGATAGCAAAGTTCTTGGGATTGGAAATTTTAAAAACGTATTTTTGAACGTCAAAAATTCAAAATTCTCATACAAAAATCTAGGATATGACATGACAGCTCTAATTTTACTTCTAAAGACTTATTCATACTTTTTGAACTGTGACGCGCTGTTACAGGGCCGTGCACAAGGGGGGTGGGGGCGACCGCGCCCCCCCCCCCATTGAGGCAGTATGCACACAGTATATCCGCGTAAGATCAGCATTTTCTGGGGCTATTCAGTGAAAAAATCTAGTCCGCCCCCCATAAAAAAATCCTGCGCACGGCCCTGAAACATAGTGATATTTATGGTGACAAAGCAAAAGTATAATTTAAAATATTTAGATGACCAAACAACTTTCGAACCATTTCAAAAAACTCGAAATGCATCAACTCCAAAATCTGACTAAGTACATTTTCTAAAACCACACTTAATTACTCAATGATAATTTGTTTTTAGAGAAACCGAACTTGCCCGAAAATACATCGGCTTCTTTATTGTTCAGTCCACTATCAAACGGTACCTTGTAGACACTTTTGAACATTTATATGTGATTAAATGCTAAATTAATGCATATAATAGTACAACAAAATTTATAGGCATTGTCTTTTCCATCATTGACTTCAATGTTTGAAAGTATGTAATTTTGTTACAAAATTTACAGAGGAATGATATCTAAAATTTTCAGAAATGCCCACATCATCAGCGTCGGCCATCAACGAGGTTACACCATCGAGACATATGATGACCAGTGTCATCAAGTATCTTCAGATGGTACATGAGAAAAAAACGAGTCGAAAAAGTCCAGAAAACGTCTTTGTCATGTGCTTGGCCAATCTTTGATGGAACCGGAAGTTTTTGCTCAACTGAAGGAATTGAAAGAAGCGAAAAAAGCGAAAAAGCTAAAAGCACTAATGTGTGTCGCATTTGCCATATTCAATGGACAATTTACAAGAAAAAGTACAAAAAAGACTGGGCGTGCTGTGATGGATGTGATAGGCGGATATGTGGTAACTGTTTGGCTGATGATTTTGATCCCACTTATTTGTCAAGTTTTTGTTACTCATAACAGAAAATCTTCCTTTAAACTTTGGTTAATCTCATGTATTTTGATCTTGAAAATTCACATTTATCATTGTTTTAGTTTACCTCGTATTTCTGTGTCGTTAATTTTTTTTCGTTAATAAATTTTGAACGATTGATATTTTTATTTTCATTCATATTGATATTTTCATGTACCTCTTAACTTGCTGTATATGAATAACACAATATTTTTCACATCAGGCACTTTTTCAGGTCAATTGACCAAAGTTACCCACCATAGGGACAGCTGGGAGTAGATTTACGAAAACCTTTTTGCTGTTGATGATATTCATTTTCAGCTGAAATTTTGTGACAATAAAGGTCGATAGTTATATTACCTCATATCCAAAATTTGGGGTAAATTAGGGATGGTGGTGGCCACGCCGAAATTTCTCTGACGCCGGTTTTTGGGGGTTTTTATGATGAAAGGAAGAAAGAACAAGTGAAATTATGCACGGGAAAAGCGCCAGGTAAATTAGGGGTGGCAGTGGCTGCCGAAGGCGTTCGGCGGCCACTGAGCATGGATTTCTGTGACTAGCGAGTAGACATTAATTTTTTCTTTAAAATTTTCCTTAGGCTTAGGCTTAGGGTACAGCAGCTGCGCCCAAAGGGCGCAGCGCTGTTGAGGCTCTCCCAAATGAAATTGTTTAGTTAAAATAGTATCAAGGGTCTTAAAGAAATTCTTTCTAATTTTGACACTGCATAATAATTATGCAATTTTTTCCCATAACTTCGCTTTGGCGCTTTTCCCATGCATAATTTCACTTGTTCTTTCTTCCCTTCATCATGAAAACGCCCAAAAACCGGCGTCAGAGAAATTTCGGCATGGCCACCGCCATCCCTAAAAATTCCAAAATTTGTTTTGCTATACGTTCTATCTGTGGTGAGATATAATGATTTTACTTGTCGAAAAAGTAACTTGAACAGAAATTATAATGGCGACCAAAGTTGACCACCATGGTGGGTAACATTGGTCAAAAAGTGAGCTCTTTTCAGCAATCAATGGTAGGTTAAATCTGCATGCTACTTAAGAAATGACATGATATGTTTAATCGATTTGTCTGACATTTTTGACATATGAGTTCCATGAGACATTTTTGCGAATTCCCCATGTATAACAAGTTATATGTTGGAGAAGTCGAATTGACTCGATTTTGACAAAAGTTACCCCACTTTACCTTACTATACTAAAATGCACCAGAATGCATATTTTCTATTTGAAAACACCAAATTTTTTTCACATTTAATAAATGTTTTTTGCACGGTGCAAAAAATCCGAAAAAAAAGTTTTGCACGAGCGGAAAAAGTTTTGCACAGTGCCAAAAAAACACTGCATCTTTAAGTTAATTTTTACATCGTTGTTAGGAAGATAGCCGAAAATTAAAGCAAAATATAAATTTCCTGTCAAGTTCTATAGAAATAGCTGAATTCTCGTAAAATTCGATTTCTTTTCGAATCGTATAAACTGTTTTGCCAGTTTTTCTTATCCTACTGACGTGGATAAAAAAAGATAAGGCACGACTTTTATGCAAATTAGCGTGGTAAAAGTACCTTAATTTTATCAAACTATTGGCATAAAACTTTTTAAGTTTTCAGTATTTTTATGAGTGCAAAAATTTTTTTTGTGCCATTGGCACAAATTTTTTTGGCCCTTTGTGCCAAAAAAAAAAAATTGCCAATGGCACAAAGGGCCAAAAAAATTTGTGCCAATGGCACAAAAAATTTTTTCACTCTAAAAACGTACTGAAAACCATAAAACTGTTTTGTGCCAAAAGTTATAACAATATGCCCCGTTTTCGATCCAAATTGAGTCATTTTTTAAAGCTCAATTCGCACGTGCTTTTGTCATGTCCATGAGCTTTTCTGTATTATTCATATTTACTCTTGTAATCCTTTGCATTTAATACATTTATTTTCTTTCTTTCTTTTAAGTTTGATAAAAACTAACTAAAGATACTTTCACCGCATTCATTTGCATAAAAATCGTGCCTGCTCTATTTTCTCTAACCACGTCAGCGAGATAAGGAAAACTGATCTAACAAACGGTTTCTACGATCTGAAAAGAAATTGAATGCTGCGAAAATTCAGATATTTTTATAGACTTTTTGTCATGAAGTTTTCCTTTACTTTTCGGCCTCCTTCCTAACAACTATATATTAAAGATTAAATTAGGATGTCTTGTCTATAATTGTTTTCTCCTGAAAAAGCTAAGTTGAAAGTCGCTTAGCGTAGATTTTTGGTTGAATAATTGTACCAAAAATGTCAATTTTTTTGTTTGAATCAATCACCAAAAATTTAAGTTTCGGTTCTCATTTCTCAATCCAACTGAATGAACAGAGGAACATACCTGTACTTGGGGGGTGGGTTAAGGGGACCACTTTAACTTGGCCAACCATGTACCCAACATCATCCAACCTCCCCAGTTTGGAAAAAATTCTTTAGCCGGTCATTGACAATCTCAAAGACTACACTGTCTCTTGGTCCTGATGATCTGCGTGCCTTTTTCCTGTAAAAATTATATCTAGTTTTGGCAGAACCTTTGAGAACAATTTTTGAAATTTCATTTAGAACTGGACAATTACCAGATATTTGGAAAACAACGAATGTGGTACCTATTTTCAAAAAAAGGACCCAGCAAAGGTAGAAAATTATAGACCAGTTTCTTTATGTTGTGTCTCATGTAAGGTTATGGAAAGTATTAAAAATGTAGACATGATGGCTTATATTGAGTCAAATAATTTTCTGAATGATAGACAATTTGGATTTAGAAAGAAAAAATCTTGTGTCCTTCAGCTTTTAAGTTGTAAAACATTATGGGCTAAAAATTCGGATAAAAAAGTAGCAACAGATTCAATTTATATCGATTTTCAGAAAGCATTTGATACTGTTTCTCATGAAAAACTGGTCAGAAAATTAGCTTCCTATGGCATATCTGGTTTTTTATTGAGATGGTTACATGGTTTTTTATTTAATAGGACTCAACAGGTAAAAATTGGCAATTGCTTCTCTAATCCAATTAAGGTTACTAGTGGGCACTGTTTTTTTTTGCACAACACCCCTTTGTACTTGTACAAAGATGGGAGTCAAAAGTCTTTGTACATTTTAATTTTTCTTAGTACAAAAAAATTTTCGTTTTGTAAATACTTTTTAGTAATCCTCAACCCAGTGATAACGTTGGTTTGAAATTTTTGAGCACTGAAAGGACAGGGAGGAAATCAAAACCACTGTTTTTTTTTCCACGAACTTTTTTCCACAAATGTGGAAAGGGGTCAAATTTTTTTCCACATGTGGAAAAAATTTTTTTCGTCTTAAAATCCTCGTTTTTTGACTTAAAAATGCTCCCACTGTTTTTGAGCTTTTTCAAGCCTTCCGATGTTTTTAGAGAAGTTAATTCATTAAAATTGAAGAAAAATTGAAATGTTCGCCCTTAAAGCCTAATCTACAATCATTGTGGAACAAATTTTCTAGCAAACTATCCAAGAGCATAATTGACTTTGAATTACATGAGAAATCGATGGTCGAGTCCCCTATGATGACAAGTGAAAGCCCAAAAAAGATGGTAATGTTTCCGGCGCGAAGCGCCGGAAATTTTTTTGGGTATATTGACATTCTGCGACGCTGGAAAATCAATTTTCCGAACATTTATTTCAAGAATTAGATTTGAATTTTGTGTTCAAGAGTCGTAATTTCTAGAATTTTACTTGAAAAATTTTAAAATCTGTAATTTATTTGTAAACTCTCATGAACTTGGTCGAAAATATATGAGTAAGAAGAGTATAAATTTCCGAAAGATATTTCCATGAAGCTTTTGAATTGATTTTACGTTAGCAAAGAAATAATCGCATCATAAAGCATAGACACTTGACGTATTGATCTTTCTCAAAAGGAAAAAATGTGAATCTTCATTAAATATTATGATAAAATGTTGAAGATGACCAATTAAAACATGAGATACTAAGTTTAAGATGATGAAAACTATTATAGATTAAGTGATAATTAAAAGTAGACATGATAAAAGCCGCGCCTCAGCTACTTAATGAATAATGATGATTATTAAAGTTATAACCGGCGCGAAGCGCCGGAAAATTTTGAGATTTGGACCTCCTAAAATGCACCAAAATGCATCTTTTCAATATGAAAACCCCAAATTTTTCTTCCACATTTGTGGAAAGACTTTAAAAATTTTTTCCACATTATAGTGCAAATGTGGAAAAAAACAGTGATCAAAACTACAAGAGAATTTATGTTCAAATTTTTTATCAGAAGTAAGGTTAGGATCAGGAATATTTTCAGGTTTGGTAGAAATAGAGGAAAAATAATCATTTAGCAAATCAGTTATTTATTTATCAATAGGACTGATGGCAATTATGTCTCTATATTTAAGATCAGGAATACCTAGATGCAGAAAGTTTACTATTCACATACTGATAAAATTGGTGTAACTCTCCAGCTTCAACAAGATTCATCTCTTTCATTATTTGATGTCTTTTAGTTTCTGATCTCAATTTATTTCTAGGTATGCTTGGATGCATTCAGGTTTTTTTTGTACAGGCCAGGTTGCCATGTGCAACTTGGGGAAAAATTTTAGTGGCACAGATAGATTTTTGGTCGCTCGCTCTAAAATCAATAAATAAGCTGTCAGGAGCTAGCTTTCTTAAACCTCATTTGATTCACGTCTGTTTTCAACTTCCAAAACTCAATTTTCTGAATTTTGGAATTTCGAGCATCAGGATTCAATTTTGTATGCAGCTACGACGACAACATTGGCAATAGCTCGAGACTGACGCACATCGTTCCTCCTGGAGAAAAAAATCTTTGTACATGTACAAAGATTGTCAAAATTTTTCTTTGTACAAGGGAAAAAATCTTTGTAGAGTACAAAAAAAACACTGCTAGTGGGGTTCCTCAGGGTAGTGTATTGGGACCAACATTGTTCCTAATTTTCATAAACGATATATTTGATGGTATTAGCAGTGAAATTTATCTTTTTGCTGATGATGTGAAAATATTCAATGCTACAAAAAATGCCGAAGTACTACAAGGTGATCTTGTCAAAGTTTATGAATGATCATTGAAATGGCAATTATCTATTTCTCTGGAAAAATGTTCTGTTTTGCCTTTTGGGAGTAATAACCCCAAAGTTGAGTATTATATAAACGATTTTTTGATTCCTACTGTTTCAGAGATGAATATGTGGTTAAAAAAGCATCTAGGGTGGCAAATTTGATTTTAAAATAATTTCACTCTAACTTCAATGAGCATACCTGTAAGACCTGTGACCAGTGGGGGGGGGGGTAAATCCGAAATTTTGGGGGGGGGGGGTAGAAAAAGTCGAAATTTTTCCCAAAAAAGGCCAAAAAACATACTTTTTTTGCAAATTTTTTTAATTTTTTTTAAACTGGGGGGGTTGGGGGGGGGTAAATGATTTTGGGTACAGGGTTGGCCAAGTTGGGGGGGTCCCCCCCAACTCCACCCAAGTACAGGTATGTCAGTGAGTTAAAAATCAGGGCTTTTAAATCCTATGTTCTCCCTATTCTGGAATATGGTTCACCACTCTGGAATCCTTGTCTGGTTGGGCATACTAAATTGGTAGAAAAAGTTCAACGAAGGTTTACAAAAAGACTTTTTGGATATAAAGATTTAAGCTATAAGGAGCGCCTCAACAAATCTGGCCTTGATGACCTTGCATTTAGACGTACGTGTATCGACTTATCTTACATGTTCTTAATTTTGAAATTTAAACTCATTCCACCCGACTTATTTTTCACTTTGAGTCCATTCAATTATCGCGCGTCTAACTTATTTAAATTGTATAAATCGAAATATAACTCTAACGTTTCAAAACATGATTTTTGCTGTTTGTTGATGTTTGGAATTCCCTACCCAATGATATCATTCATTCGAACAATGTGCCCTGTTTTCGGTCTAAATTGAGTCGTTTTTTAAAGCTCAATTCGCACGTGCTTTTGTCACGTCCATGAGCTTTTCTGTATTAGTCGCATTTACTCTTGTATTTATCCGCATTTAATAAATTTCTTTCTTCTTTCTCTTTCTTTCTGTTGCGATAATACAAATAAATTATTCGAATAGAATCTGCTCGCGTTCGAGACAAAGGAAAGTATAGTCAATATTAAACCCATTGAATCGCCGAGAAAATTTTGCGTTTTCAGCCCTTGAAATGACTTAAAATCAAGGAAATTTAGCCTTGAACCAGTGAAAAAATTTGTGCCAATTGGCACAAACGCTCAAAATTTTTTGTGCCATTCCAAATTTTTTTCGCACAAAAAAAAACAGTGGCCTGGAGAGCCTATAGCCGTACAGAAAGTACAGTAAATCTGATGTAAAAATTACAGCTTGCGGATCTGATTGCGCATTTATCAACCGTCCCTCATTCCATCTAGCACATTTCAGATACTTTATTTTTTCTTAATTATCATCATTTGTATACAAAGTCATCAAAATTCATTCGATTTACATGATAAAGTCGTCGATTTCATTATATGAGGAAACTGTAACAAGAAGACTATAGTCTGTTTTTTTTCAAATGCTTAAGGCTGTCACGTGCCGATGAATTTCGTTGAACGTCACGTGATTCACATCACATTTTTTTCGTTATGTTTTTCGTCACGTTTTGTGTTAAAGTAATTTGCATCAATTTTACGTTTCGTTTTTATAATTTTTACATGCAATTTATGTGTGTACTTTTTATGTTTCGTTTCTGTTTCATTTGCACACATTTTATTTCCGTTTCGATTTATTATTTTCTATCGCACACGTAGACTACGGTATGTACCCGCTAGTAAAGAATTTCCATTAGAGATAAGCTCTCCGAGCTCATCACTGTAATTGGAGCACAATGTGCACCTCTTATCAGTAAAAACTAGCGACATTTTACAACGTGAAATGACTAGTTTGAAATTCTCACTAGTTGACGTTCCTATGTTAAGCATGGAGAGTGAAAACTCGCCCCAATGCTTAACGTTGTGAACTGGAAAATGTCTATGTGACCATAGGCATCTTCTGCAACGATTTCCGCTGCAGAAGTTAGCTTGGGGGGAGTGTTAACTCCCCCCAAGGCATACTGTAGTTTATGGAGCCCTAGGGCTTGTTTTGTCATTTTTGTGTCTTGTCGTCGACTCTAATTGTGTTGTTGCGTTTTAGCCTGCATTTCGCGTCTGCCGCTCGTCGATTATTATATTTTTACATATTGTCAACTGTGTTTGCCGCTCTTCGAATAAATTTGCATATTCTCGCCTCCGGCCTTCGTTTACGTTACCAGTTACAGTAACTCGACTGTAGGAGCTCACCCCCGTCGCCGTTGATCGAGAACCCTGTCGCCCTCCCCGAGGAAACGCTTGATACCGCCGCCTGCCGACCCGCAGCCGCATTACCACTTACGCCGAATCACTCCGGATTCCCGTACCCGCTCATTGCCATCCGTAGGACCCACGCTTTGACCCCAGAACCTGTCACTTAGCGCCGAGTAATTTGAGAAGAGGATTTAGTGAGTCTTTTCAGGGGTTGTTATTGTTGAGGGTATATTTGTGGGAATCTCCCCTAAGCTAGAGTCCCTTGGAAGTACCCTCATTTGAGAAAGCCCTCAGACCCTTAAGGTCAGGGCCAATAAGGGGATTTAGGTTAACAATCGGGTCCCCTACAGTACGCCATTCTGCGAATGGCACCGTCCCTCATTCCCAGTGAATGAGGACTAGGGATTGGCACCCCTGACCCGGCCACGTTGTCCATTATTCTACAGGAGAACCCAAGGACAAGGCCGAGGTACATCATAGGTTTACCTGTGGTAGTACCAGCTGGGTTAGGTTCCCGAAACGAAGAATATTAATGGAGCCAGCCAATGGGGTCACAGCATGTCACTTGCAGTGTCATGGCCGTATCTCCTATGGAATATGGTATGGGTTTTTCCCATCAATGTGACTGATCACCCACTTCATTTAATGTGACATGGCTCCACTTCGTTTAATGTGACAAGGCAAAAATGCTGAAAGTAAGTATGTATGCATAATTTCGCGTCGAGATAATATCGTTGTTGACTGTATGTTAGGAATCGATTAACCAGCGGCGGTAAACTTTGACTAGGCTCGATAACTCTTTTGAAAATAATTTCCGTCCGGTACGAGAAATGTCCAAAAAAATTCGCACGGCTAACAAATATTCGCTCTGCGCAGAAAAGCTAAGCAAATGACCAGCGCTGATGTGGCATGATACGCCGGATTTCGAGATTTCAACTTTCCAAAACACATCAATTATATCACGATCTTAACTCCAAAATTTTTTTCATTAAACAATTACCGCACACTATACTGTTACAATAAAAAACGCGGTAATTGAAGTTATTGACGAAATTGAAGGCTATTTGTTAGGGAAAAAGTTGGAAATTAGAAAAAAATTTCACACATGGTTCTCATTTATTGAAAAAATCCGGGAATCAAGATCGTGATACAATTGGTGTGCTTTGGTAACTGAAATCTCAAAACCCGGAGCATCGCGCCACAGTGCTGGTCATTTGCTTAGCTTTTTCTGCGCAGAGCAGCGAATATTTTTTCAGCCCTGCGAGATTTTTTTTTTGGACAGTTCTCGCATCGGACGGAAAGTATTTTTAAAAGAGTTATCGAGTTGAGTTGAGAGTTTAGTCATAGTTTACAGCCGCCGGTTGATCGATTCCTAACATACAATCAACAGCGATATAGTCTTGATACGAAATTCTGCATGCGTACTTACCTTCAGCATTTTTGCGTTACAAGCATTTGAAAAAAAACAGACTATAATTAAATTACATATGCAGTCATTACAAGTTCTCATTCCAAATAACAATAGTGTTTCGTCCAATTTTTACGCTGATTTCGAATCTGATAAGTATTTTACAGAAATTTTTTTCTAGATTGAACTGTTGCGGTCTAAAGTGTCCAAAACTCGCATTATGCAAATAAATTCGTAGTACTGCTTACATATTTTTTGCGATTTTAAGATTTTGGAGTGCCGCTTTCTTCAATCGATAATAGATTGAACAGGAGTTTAAAATAATATTAGCAATCGCTGCAACTGGGACCGGTTTCATCAAACAGACTTAAGCTGCAACTGAGCTGCAGCTTAAGCTATAGCTTAACTCTATATTTTATGCTATTGTCGTTGAGCTGCAGCTCAGCTGGAGCTTAAGTCTCTTTGATGAAACCGGCCCCTGTTGGTTCGTTCTAATACAGTCTGCGACAAAAGTCTAAAAAATTAATTCTTACACTTCACAAATTTTCAATTTAAATATTAAAACTCGTCATTGGTTGTATAAACTTCAACCATATTTCACTACAACATGTACCATTTATTTGCCTAACTGCATGCAAAAATTTAAAGCTACTTAATGAAAACCCTTGACCAATTTTGACATGTAAATCATACTTGAGGTTTAGACATCCTTTACGATTTGGCTTCAAATTTTCATTAGTTTTCGGCTATTTTGGATACTTTTTCATGCAATTTTTCTCTAAACGACAATATTTTAAATGTGGCTTTCAAACGGTTGGTCCAGTGGTTTTCTGACCTTTTAGTTCCACTGCAACATGTGATGAAATTAAAAAAGTTAATTTTTACGCTTGATAAATTTTCACTTTAAACATTACAGCTCAGATTGGTCACATATTATCGAACCCTATTTCATTACAATTTGTACCATCCGTGTGCCTAACTGCATGCACAAATTCAGAGCTATCAGATAAAAACGACCAATTTTAGCATATGTAAATCAAACCCCAGTTTTACATGTTATGAATAGCACGTTTTTGCTTCGATAAACTTGATAAAAACGACCAATTTTAGCATATGTCTCAGGCAATTTTCGACAATTTTTCTTGCAACATTTTAAAGCGACAATATTTTAAATTAAACTTTCAAACGGTTGGTCCAATGGCTTTCTGGACATTTGGTTTCAGCGCAACATGCGATGGAATTTAAGAAAATGACATTTTTACAATAAATAAATTTTTATGTTTGACACAACAACCCGGCACTTGGTGGCAGTGTGAAATCGAACCTCATATCCAACAACATTTAATATCCATTTATGCTTGGCTAGAGAAAAATCAGAAATATGCGAAAAATATTGCTTGACCAATGTTAGCAGATGCTAATCAAACTAAACCTAAAAAATTAGCTATTTGCTTTAGATTTGTTTTGTCATTTTGTAAGTGTAAACATAATATTCAAAATGAGAAATTTAGCAAGAAACACCATTATTTGATACTATCACGGAAAACACTAGGGGAAGTTGACCCAAATCTTTGTGGCAGCCGATCAGAAAATTCTTTAACAATTGATAAAACTACATCCATGGCAGCTAGACCAGGAAAAAACATTTCACATTAACAGCATATCTATTTTCATGGTCTGTTGCTGGCTGCACAAAATCGTTTCAATCTGATCAATCTATTGAAAAACGTATGGAATCAAGCAATGTAAGTATCAACCTCAACGACTGACTTAACGTGATGCATCCATTTCAACATACAAACAGCAAATAGAAAATCGACACTGATACATTGACTTCCAAGTCTCAATGAAGTATTATAGTAATTTTGGGAAATGTGCACTGATGACAAATCAATGGGAAGATTGTCAATTGCTTGGACTTTGTGGCAAAGATGTTCATGTAAATTATTTACAGAACACCAGCATTTATATTCGCTAAAGAAATTTCATGATTGTGTCACATTAAACGAAAAGTGGAGCCATGTCACACTTGGTGAAAAGTCGCCAATCACATTGATGGAGAACCCATGCCATATTGATAGAAAATTACGGCCATGTCACTGTGAGTGACATGGCCGTAATTTGATGTGCTACTGTAGAGTAATGGATAGCACCACCAGGTTAGGGGTCGCAATCCCTGGTCCCATTCAGTATGAAAGATGGACAAGGTCATTTGAAAAATGACCTGATTTGGAGACCCAATTGTTAACCAAAAGATCCCCTTTTTAGCCCTAACCCAAGGGGAACAAAGGCCCTTTTAATTGAGGGGAAACTCAAGGGGAAACCGACTTAAGAAAGGGTTACCCAAAAAACACCCTCAACAACAATAATCCCCTAAGAAGACTCAGCTAGTCCTACTTCTCAAAATAGGATTCGACAAAGGGTGAGGGGCCCCTGATTTTGGAGTTCAGTCGATGAACGGGAGGGTTGATCCACTCAGTTCCTCGACAGGTGCACATGGGAGGTCGGGGCGACTCTCATCCTATTTGATGTGTGGGTATGGACAGAGACCTGGCACAAGGTAGGTGATGGGTGGCTTTTATGCAAATTCGGGTGGCGAATGCAAGGAAGAATCAAATATTCAAATTTATTGAAATAAAGTAAGGTGGCGGATGCGAGCTGAAGACAAAACGGGATGATGAGGGTGAAACCCGAGAATGAGCAAAAAACTAAAGAAACAAGTCCTTTTAAGGACCTCGTGGGCCTGCAGTATGGCCTGGGCGGAGCTTACGACGCCCAAGCTAACTTCTGCAGAGGAAAACGGTGCAGAAGATGCCTATGGTCACATAGACATTTTCCAATTCGAATACATTTAGCATTGGGGACGAGAATCCATGCCCATGCTTAACATATGAACGTCTTTAATGAAAACTTCTGGACTAGCCATTTTGCATCGCAAAAACGTCGCTAGTTTTACTGATAAGAGGTGCACGTAATGCACCAATTATGGCCACGAGCTTGTAGAGCTCGTTTGGCGGAAGTTTTTATTAGAGGGTCACACTGCAGCCTGCGTGCGAAAGGAAAACAACAAAATACAACAAAAACGAAATGCATGTGAAACATAATGAACAAAAAACGAAATAAAAGTAATTAACTGTGAAATAAAAAAGTGGCGAAAAACATTAAATATCAGCATGATGAAAATCACGGGACATTTGGGAAAATTGGTCGGCACATGACAATGGGATATGAGATTTTCGAGAGAAGTGGCAAAGGAAATGCAAAAAAGTGATCCAATGCAAGCAGAATGAATTTATATCCTGGTGTAACGGTTTTCACACACTGGATGGTGTACTTGGGTAATGTACATGTATACTGGCAAAAACCAGTAAATGGCGGCGGTCCAGGAGACCTTTGCTTGCCTCATGGGAAGTGATGTGATAAATGAGAGCGTCACCTAACACCAGTAAACTTGATGTTTCACGTCCAAAGTCATGGTTCTAGACGTCGATCCCTATGATTGGCACTGCTGTAGTTTACAGCAAATTGCAGGGCTGTGTAGTCAGTCATTAGGAGATTGTTACTCAATGTGTGAGAATGATTGCACTGGCAATACTTCAACTCAATCTGACTGTTTTGACAATGTCATTTTTTAAAATTTCATCGCATGTTGTAACGAAACTAAAAGTTCAAAAAACCGCTTTACCAACCGATTCAAAATCACATTAAAATATCACTCAAAAAATTGCATAACAAATTTGCGAAAATTGCTTGAGACGTCAATGAAAATTCGAGGCGGAAACTTGTCAAAGGGTTTTTATCGCGTAGCTCCAAATTTTAGCATGAATTCAGGCTCATGTGTAGTGCATGTTTTGATGAAATAGGGTTCAATAATGAATGATCGAGTTGTAATGTTAAAAATTAAAATTTATCAAGTGTAAAAATTAGTTTTTTTGCTTCTGTGGCACACTATTAGAACTAAGTTAGATAGGCGATTGCTAATATTTTTTCAAACACCTGCTCAATTAATTATTGAAAATCGCAAAAAATATAAGTGATACTGCAGAATCATTTGCGTATGCAAGGTTTGGACACTTTACATCAGAACAGTTCAATGAAGACCCAGGCAATTATTTCATATTGACTATAAAAAGTTAGTAATATTACCTTTCTACACCTTGCCCCTCTCTCAAAACTTACCTAGGGACTCCATTTGTGGTAGTGGAGGTGACTCTTAAGACCAGGAGCAGTAAAACATTCACTGCGACTGAACTCAAACTAATCTCCATCATGACAAAATTTATTACATACTGATCACAATTTTGCCATTCTTTACGTTGTACTTTCTGAGCAGTGGGAGACAAACCCGAACAAAATCGTTTAATTTTGATAATATCTATTCTATAGCCAACTAAGCCCATTACTGATCGGAGAAATAGAAACCAATCATATACAAAATGATACGTATTGCACGTATTTAACAACAAAGCACACAAAAACTATTCACAACAAACAACCAAATTCCAAAAGTGAAATGTTTGCTCGCTAAACCTCGGTTTTCAAATAAATTGTGCCGAAAATTACTAAGTAAAAAACTGTAAAAAAATGCGTGGCATAAAAAATAGACGAAAAAATCGAGAAAAACGTGAAAAATCGACCAGTATGAAATTCGATTAGGTAGAATTTAAACGAAAAACGCTGGGGTGAAGATTTTGTACAAAACAATTTGAAAAAAACATACCATCACCATAAAAGGGAACGGAATTACGGAGTAAACAAACGAAACTAAACATTATGAAAGCGCAATAGAAAAACGCGGAAAATTGCACATGTAATACAGTGGTTTATAACAATGATGGATATTACAGATTGGTTGAAACCAAATATACAAACGAGCAATGAAACTTCATGCAATAAACAAAATAAATTTTCTAAATTTTAAAGAAAATTTGGAAACTTTCAAAGAAATTCCGCAAATTTCAGAAATTGCATGGTCTTTCATGCAGAGTTGAGTTTCACACTTGAAAATTAAATTTAACATTAAGATCATGTCTTTTGAATTGTCCTGCTGTTTAAGATTCGACAGAAAACGATAATTCTTTACACCGTCCCTTCCCTGAACATCAAAATTATTTAAGCCATATAGCTAAGCTGGACAAATCCTGATGACTTGGTACATAAATCCTTTCAGTCTTTGCCTAATAAAAAAGGCGACGAATCAAACTTCGAAGCATCTTTATTTAGTTAGAACTTATATGCAACAAGTAAGGATGATTTTTCAGCTCAATTAAGCGTCCGATTTTTATAAAATTTTTCTGATTCAAAAATTTTCAAAAATTCAAAGGTCGTCAAAAATCTTACTGTAAAGTATTTTATTTGGAAAATTTTTAAAGCTCTGTATTTACTTTCCATATTCATTATTCAGAAGCGTTTCAACAAAAACAGGCTATAGTGTCCGCACACTTTCTGAGAGTTCAGCAGTAAAAACTTAGGTTTAAAAAGTTCAGTTTCATCGCTCTTCGAAATTTTCACATTCTAGTTACAGACAGTGCTTTTTTTGCCGGAGGCAAATGAAAATTTTTTGGGGCAAACAAAATTGAGGTAATCATTTGTACATGTAGAAACGGCTCTTTCCCCATTTAGGAAAGAAAATTTTGGGGATCAGGCACAGAAAATATGCATTTTGGTGCATTCTAGAAGTTCATAATCTCAAAATTTTCCGGCGCTTAGCGCCGGTTATAAGTTTAATAATCATTATTATGTATTACTTAGCTCAGACGCGGAATGTCTACGTTCACCTATTATTTAATGTATAATAGTTTTCATCATCTCAAACGTATTATCTCATGTTTTAAGTGGTAATCTTCAATATTGTATCTTGATATTTAATGAAGATTCGCAGTATTTCATTGGAACATTTCTTGAGCAACACGTCAAGTCTGTCACTTTTAGAATCGATTATTCCTTTCTTTACTTAAAATTGGAAAAAGTTTTCGAAAATTTCTACTCTTCCACTCATATCTTTTCGGCCAAGTTCATGAGAGTTAACGAAATAAACTACTGGTTTGAAAACTTTTCAAATAATAAAATTCTTAAAATCACGACTTTTGAACAATAAATTCGAATCTAATTCCTGAAATAAATGTTTGGAAAATTGATTTTGCAGCGTCGCCGAATGTCAATAAGTGCTTTACACCGGGTACCCGGGTAGACCCGGGTCAATTTTCTGAATGGAACCCGGGTGCTACCCGGGTATCCGGGTCTCAACAAGATATTGTATAAACAAAATATTTATATATTATTACTTGTATTTATGTGCAGTTACAGTGAATGCACGTATTTTACTCTTTATTAATTCAGTGCATGGACCTACTCAACGTGTTATGGCTTTCAAAAAGTCCCTGTAGCGTATTTTTAGCAACAAAAAATCTATGTTTCAACAATGAAGCACGAGAGGGAAAAATTAAAAACTCTTCGATAAATTATGCCCGTGTGAAATATTGGTACTAAAGACGCATTATTTATAAGACCGAAGAGGCATAAAAACTGATGATGATGAACCGGTAGAAACGGTTGAACCTGGACCTAGTGGGATATCCGGTTTGGAAATGGATTCATCAAATAGTTGTGATGCGTGACCAGATTACCACAATTTGCTTAGAAGTGTAACGTTCGTTTGAAGAAAATGTGTTATTGGTCTTTCCTAACTTTCGTTTCTTAGCACTTTGCAAGGCTCATGCCTCAAAATTTATGAGTTTTCTGAAAATTTTCATGAAGTGCGTTCATTCTCTGACTTTTTAAATACTTGCATATAGAACCCGGGTACCCGAAATACCCGGGTACTCTAAAGACTGGGTACCCGGGTCCTAAAATTTTGACAATGTGAAGCACTAATGTCAATACACAAAACCTTTTCCCCGGCGCTTTGCGCCGGAAAGATTAACATCTTTTTTGGGCTTCCACTTATCATCATGGAGCATTTAACCATCGGTTTATCATCTAGTGCAAATTCATTATGCTATTGGATAGTTTACTAGAAAATTTGTTCCACAATGCTTGTAAATTAGACTTGCAACTCGAAAATTTCAATTTTTTGCTCAATTTTAATGAATTAAAATTTGAAAATTACACTAATTTGCTTATTAGTCTTAGACCAGAGTGCCCCATGGGGAGGAGTATGAGGGTACCCCTACCTAAAGTTCTTGAAATCGATCACTGGCTGTCTGATTTTGAGAAAAAATGACGTGTTTAGTGGACATTTAGCTCCACTACCCCGGCAAATTTTCAATTTTACCCCTACCTGAAAAATCTGACCTTGGAGACCTCTGTCTTAGGCCATGACATAGAGGAACACAGGTTACTTATTTATACCTATTTTTGCTGTGTACATATTTTACAAATGAAATATTGGCTGTCGTTTGTACATGTGCAAATGGGTCATGAACACAAAAAACCCTGGACTTACAGTTTTTTTTTTTTTATTTCAAATCTTCGAAAAAAAATCTGCCAACAACTTTCGTGCAGTTTTTAATCGCAAAGAAGCCAATGTCAGAATGAAGATTCACAAAGAAAGCGGTTGTAAAGCAGCAACAGAAAAAAGCTCAAGGAACTCTCACACGGATCAGTTACAAAAAAATTAGTTTACGGGGTTCAATTACCCTGTAATGAATGAGTGTATTTTTACATTTCATATGAGACTGAAAATTTGCGAGTATAATCAACTCAGATTGAATAAAAATGCTAGAGTAAAAACTTTGCACAAACGAGTTTGACAACAGTATTAATTATCTGTCATTTTTTGAGTTTACAAGCATTTTATACATAAGTTCGACACGCGCGTATCCAGTATTCTTTCAGGATATTTATTTGGTGTTCTCTATTAAGAATGACGCTTTCGAAAATTTCTATACAATTTTTTTGTAAAGCTTTTTAGAAACCTGAAACTGAAAATATGACTCAACGAAAAAAAGTCTCTGTAATGCAGACCAAGTGCGGCACATGACAATTTTCAGCGAATGCGGGCTACAACTATCGAGTGTATCATTCCTTTCTTGGCAAATTTATTTTTTGGGATTAAATTTACTGCATACACAACTTGAACAGACCGTAAAATCTGAAATTTCCGAATTGTGGCCTCAAAAGTTTACTTACGCTATAATTTTTTATAGCAGCGAAAATCTGGCGCCATTGCTCATCGAAAATTTCGATTCAGTAATTTTCGACGATGACAAGGCAAAAGTCGTTGTTGTATTCGACAACGACTCCGCTTCCAAAAGCAAAGTTTCGGCGCTTCTACCCACTAATAAGGTGGATGTCGACGGCAAAGATGTTTCAAATTCGACATTATGTCGATTATTATTACCGTAGAAAGTTCTTCTAGAATGACTTGAATGCGCAGAGCCTTGTAATAAATACGGAGCGCCTTGCGACGTATTATTAGACGGGAACAATGGATCGCGACTTTCGTCCGATGAATATAAAGCGTTGACGGGCGTTGAACCGGGTCGGCTGGTACAACCTGCATAAAAAAATCAACGTGAAGAGGAATCATTTGAGAACATAAGCAAAAATTGAAAACAGGAGCGGTGCGCGAAAACTGTTGCAAAGCATTTTTTGTTTTCCAGACATCTATGTGTTGTCGTATGTGGGCAATGTGCTATGTCATGTAGGACGGAAAATTTATGAACACACTGAAAAAATTTTTTCGGCGGAAAAATTCTGTGCTAAAGGTTCTGTATGTAAAGGATGCCGACGATAATGCTAATTTTTGCCATTTTTTGACTTACGAGCACTTTATAAAAAAAGACTATAGGTAGTATGGATGCAAGGAGTACTCAAACTCGGAAAACTTATGAAGTTTTTTCGATTTTTATGGCTTCAACTACATACAAAATCATCAGATTACTTCAAAATTTCACATTAGAATAATGTTTGCCTGAATCAAGTAGGCATGTGTTAAAATTATTTTTGCTGGTCTGTTCGAATTTTTGAAAAACAACTGCTTTGTTGTAGCAGACTTTTTCAGTCCTTAGATTTTGCTTATGTCTGGATTGGAAATAAACTTTTTCAAGAAGTTAAAACTCTCCAATAAATTCAGGACACGTATTTAAGAATTTTGATTTCTTGAACCGAGTTTAGTGATATAAAAATGCGATTGTTAATAGGGCTGAAAAATAAAATATTTTCATCACAACAGGATGTCCAGCGATTTTCCAAAATAAAATCCTCATTTTTCAAATTTTTCAGATCATTCTTCCTAGAATTTTCCAGGTTTTTTTGGAAAAAAATTAATAATTCCTGCATAAAATAGTAAAAATATGTGTACTATAGGGAAACTGAGCCATATGCTCATCTTTTAATCGGCTAGATAGTGCTGTCAAAAAAGTAAATATCAGCTAAAAATCAGCCATTTTTCATGAATTAAGTTGAAACATCAGAAATCGAAT
Source organism: Romanomermis culicivorax (assembly GCA_963922205.1). NCBI lineage: Eukaryota > Metazoa > Nematoda > Enoplea > Mermithida > Mermithidae > Romanomermis > Romanomermis culicivorax. The sequence goes on along the minus strand of CAWUHX010000079.1, from coordinate 1,115,569 downwards.
CAGTTTCAAACTGGATGTTAAATTCAGAAATCAGGCAACCAACCAAAAATTGAGATTCTTCAACTAGCGAAAACTTCTGTCATTGCCCAGTACTGACCAAAGTCAGTCAATACGTATTACAAGCAGACATGATAAAAAATTAATTTTAAAATATTTTCACGTTTTTTTCAACTCTGCGATTTGTAATTTCAACAATTTTTTCCGAAAATAAATTTTCCTTAGCAAGTGCCTATCATTCAGCAATTTAATGTCAGCTACCAAATCTTTTCGTTTCAATAGCTGTCATTTTTCTGAAAGTAATTCTGTTTCAATTTTTTTTCACAGCTTCTTCGTGGTACGAATGGCCGTTTTTTGCACGCAGCATTGTCTACAATTATGTCCAAAACCCGAATTTTTTTCAAAGACGGAAGATTTTTTTGAAAACACGTGTCTGCTAAAAAAAGCTAATATAGTTGAAACAAGTTAGAACTTCAAGGAGGCTTTTAGGACCTATTTTATTCCTACTCTATCTTATCTATTGGAAAAATGTCCTCTGATGGTCAGCAAAATTACGATTAAATCAGTCATCAACCGCGTTTCGGAAGTAATTATTCGAAATATGGATACAGGATTATAATGAAATGCCTGAAACGGACAATTGAGTCAAAGATTTGAGTGTAATGTTACCGGAAAATCGGAATATTAATGAAATATCAGTACAGTAGTAAAAAATGAATATTCTAGACTTCATAATTTTTCAGAAGTTTTGTAAGTATGTAAGTTTTGTAAGTGTTTTTATCTTAGTATTAATATTGTATTTTAGCCCTAGTAGAATTTTTCAATTCAATTCAATTAAGTAACAATGTTTTCCTACTAAACTAAGGCTATGTAAGACGTTTACTTAAGTACACTACAATTTTGTCATCATCCCACCCACTAACTAATATTGAAATAAAGCAGTTGAGAAGTATAAAAATATTTCTCAAAACGCGTCATAACATTCCCAAATTATTGTTATTCTGAACGACTTGCTATTTTCGAACTACATATCTTTGAAAAAGGGGAGTCCTAATTTCTAACCATATGGTCATGTCATCTAAAATATCTTCTCAAAAAGCTGATTTGAAGATGGGTGAGTCCTGCAGCATCGTGCAGTCGACCACCAGATCACAAAACGGCCTGAAACTAAAAGTAATACCGAAAAACTCTCTTGTATGAGCAGAACAGCCAATTTCTGGAATCAACACTCTCAATGTATAAATTTCGCCAATAATAAATATAGATATAGCCAATACTAGAAAATTTGACTTGGGACAAATGTAAATTAACTAGTCTTTTTGACCCTAAACAGCAAAATGTGAAATTTTGATATGGCTTTTATAGGTTTTGATCAGGGTTTTATTTGTATATGATCCATTTGCACATGTACAAACGGCTGCCAATATTTCATTTGTACAATTGGTACATAGCAAAAATAGGTATAAATAGGTAACCTGTGTTGCAACACGTCATGGCTAAAGACTAATAACCAAATCAATGTAATTTTCAAATTTTATTTATAACTACGAGAAAAAATTCATTCAGATTGAGCAAAAAATTGAAAATTTCGAGTTTCAAGTCTAATTTACAAGCATTGTGGAACAGATTTTTTACAAAACTATCCAATAGCATAACGAATTTGCATTAGATGATAAATCGATGTTTAAGTCCTCTGTGATGACAAGATAAAGCCCAAAAAAGATGTTAACCTCTCCGGCGCAAAGCATTAACAACTTTTCGGCGACGCTGGAAAATCAATTTTCCAAACATTTATTTCAAGAATTAGATTTGAATTTTGTGTTCAAAACTCAAAAGTCGTAATTTTTAGAATTTTATTATTTGAAAAAATTTTAAACCAGTAATTTATTCGTTAACTCACATGAACTTCGCCGAAAAGATATGAGCGGAAGAGTAGAAACATCCGAAAACTACTTCCATGAAGCTTTCGAATTGACTTTACGTTAAAAAAAGAAAAGAATAATCGCTTTAAAAAGTTTTGGGACTTGCATACCTGTACTTCGGGGGGTTGGGGGGGGACCCCCCCCCAACTTGGCCAACCCTGTACCCAAAATCATTTCCCCCCCAACCTCCCCCCAGTTTGGAAAAAAAAATTTTCAAAAAAGTGTATGTTTTTTGGCCTTTTTTGGGAAAAATTTCGACTTTTTCCTACCCCCCCCGCAACTGGTCGGAGGTCTTACAGGTATGGGGACTTGATATATTGATCTTTCTCAAAAAATGTTTCAAGGAAAAATTGCGAATCTTCATTAAATATCAAGATAAAGTATTGAAGATTACCATTTAAAACATAAGGTAATACGTTTGAGATGATGAAAACTATTATACATTAAATGATAAGCGAAGGTAGACATTCTGAAAGCCGTGTCTGAGCCAGGTAAAACATATTAATGATTATTAAGGTTATAACCGGCGCTCAGCGCCGGAAAATTTTGAGATTATGAACTTCTAGAATGCACCAAAATGCATATTTTTTGTACCTTATCCCCAAAATTTTCTTCCCTAAATGGGAAAGAGCCAGAGTGCCCCATGGGGAGGGTTATGAGGGGGGGTATTACCCCTACCTAAAGTCCTTAAAATCGATCACTGGCTGCCTAATTTTGAGACGAAATGACGTGTTTAGTGGACATTTAGCAACACTACCCCCTTAGATTTTCAATTTTACCCCTACCTGAAGAATCTGACCTTGGGGATCTCTGGAAAGAGCCGTTTGTACATGTACAAATGACTACATCAATTTCGTTTGCCCCCAAAAATTTTCATTTGCCTCCGGCAAAAAAAACACTGGTTGTGATTCGTTTGTAAACCACTCACTATTGACTTTTTTCATTTACTAATGTTTCTCCTGATTATGAAATCCTGCTGAAATTGAAATTATTATTGTTTTTTTAAACCTATAATCGCGGGGCACTGTAACTCAAATGGAAAATTCCCAAAATCAAGCCAAATAAAATTTTCTGAATTTTCTAATTTTGTCATATGTAAAAAGAAATATATGTTATGCAGAGAATCTCTCAAAAGAGTATTATGCTTTAGCTGTTCTTCGATTCTAAGAATAAATATCGCTGCACTAGAATCTAAATATTTGGACATCGTAATTAAAGATGAGATTTTAAAATGTTTCTGGATATCAAGTTGACAAACACAAAATCAGCAGAAAAGTAGATATCTTAATTAGTCTTCAAAAACATTAAATGTTAATCGTTAGAGATGAGATTGAACTACAGATGCACTACAGCAATGGAATGTTAATTGACTGTAAATAGTACTAAACTTCCTCAGAATCGCACTTCGGCAAAACCAGGATAAATAACAATACGAAAATTAAAACAGGAGGGAAGCGTCGGAAAATTTTGAAGTTTCGAACTGCTAAAACGCAAATTTTGCTTATTCATGCAATAATTTAATAATAATAATAATAATAATAAATGATAATAATAATTTAATTATTAATTATTATTTTATAATAATTAATAATAATAATTTATTATTCATGCAATAATTTAATAATAATTATTCATGCAATAATTTTTATAATTTCATATAATAATAATAATAATAATATAATCATGCAATAATTTAGGCTTATTTTGCAACAGGGATGGGCCAGATCCGGATTCAAAAAAATTTGGTTAAGCGGATCCGCACCCAAAAAAATTAGCTTCAACTGATCCACATCCCGAATGACAGATCCGACCGGATCCGGAACATATGTGTACTCATGAATAATGATGCATTATGCTTAATTATCCTAAAATTAAATTGTATGAATTTATGTTTTTTCGGTGTAAATAAATTATTGATATTATACGCCCAGAAATTTAGACAGTAGAAGAATCGGTTTATTTGCTGAAGCTTTACGGGTGAACATTGATCTCAGATTTGGAAATCTTGAAACGATAGAGTATAATTAAGAAATGGAAACAATATTATATAATCCGAGAATATTTTTAATTTTAATAGAGAATATATAATCGCTACTTTTATTGATGCCAGGTACAAAGACAAATTTTTCAAAAAACTTGGAACGATGTCAAATATAATTGAAACATTGAAAACCATAGCTGGTCAAATTTATGATCCTACCAGAAATTGATTGAAGGGTGATACCAGTTTTTTTCAGTACGGTGCTATTGGAACCGGAGCCGTGCTAATCGAAATTTTTTGACGTTAGCACGCGTGCTAATGACTGAAAGTTTTTGAAAAATCATCAAGAAGAAAATTTAGTAAAAGATATCAAATTGTGGTGAAAAATCAAAAATCGTCGTTTTCACAAATAACAACTTCGTCAATATCCTTATTCCCTTCGTCACTTTTGCTTAGTGAACGATAGGGGGTCGAATCTGGATCAGCTTCGGCTCTAACCTCCTGGACACCACCTAAATAATCTAAAAACGGTTGTTTTTACATATGCTGAAGTTTATGTAAATCAGTAGCAGCGAGTAGCAAATATCATTGTATATACGTTTTCTGAAAAAATCAATCGAGAATATGCATTGAACTTTTATCCAAACAACGCGAATTTAGAGATTCCTGGAAGTACTACTGTCAAACTAGCTACTGAATATTTACTTGTCGGTCAACTAACCAAGTGCATTATGTAAGAATGAGCTAGATACATGATTTCATGAGTCGACAATACAGTAAAAGCAGGTTATTAGAATCGACAAACTCACGCATTAATTTGAGATCAACAAAGTGTCATTTGTCAACCGTGCTAACTGTGCTGACTCGTGCTAAAAACCAGTTGAAAAATTACTGCTTGTCAAGTAAAATTTAGCTACCACTGGCTTGAAATTTTTGTGAAACTTTGTGCAAACTGAAATGTTAAACATATGATTATGTCCGGATCTTAATCTTTGACAGCACCGAATCAGGATACAAAAATTTAGGCGGATACCCGGTCAATACCTATTTTGCAATAAAAACAACTACATCATAACAATCATAATCGAAATTTCCTGACTTTTCTAGGTTCTCCAAGCACAATTTGTTTCCCTGACTTTTCCAAGTTTTTGGACACCCTTTTACAAGTGACCGCATTCTGAAATATAATTGATTCAGTTGGCTCATTATAACCCAGTTCCTAATAAAGACGTAATCAGAATTTTCACACGGAAAAAATTTTTGAAAGATCTTTTACAAAAGTCGATACGTGCACGCTCACCAAAAAAAGTCCAGAAAATCCAGATCATACTACCCATTTTTGGTTTTCGAATAGGATTGATCAATCACGATCGGGATTTCGGTAATTCGTTGACATAATATACGCATATAATCTTGCCATTTTGTTAGAGAAGAAAAAAGCTAAACAATAAACGATTGAACCTACTCAAAGGATTCGGCGAGCCGAAACGAGTATAAGCCGTTGCTGGTTGCGCCGCCAAGAGTGAACTAGGTCCGAAACTTGAGAACGCTGGAGTAAAGAGGGAGCGATTTGGATTATGTGACATTAAAAGATTCCAGTCAACGCTCGATGACGGGCGTGTTACCTTAAAATTAAGCACGCGTTTGATCTATAAAAAGTGAAGATTTTCGTCTTATAACATATACATTGTAAAAAAATTCATTTGGCGATTGAAAAAATGTATCAAAATCGATTCAAAGTTTTTCAGCGTGCGCACCCTATCACTGTTTTTTTTACTCGACCCGTTTGTACTGGTACCAACGACGGTCTAAAATTTGTTTGTACTTCATTGGTTACACTATGATTAATATATCAAATTGAATTTTCATACCAGAAAATTGTTTGTACTGGTACAAAAGGCCCAAATTTTTGTTTGTACTCCAGCCAAAAAGACTGTAAAGTACAAAAAAAACTATTCACCTCCCTCATACACTTTTTACTCGAAGACTTTTTCCATGTGAGAGCCATACCCGAATTTTTTTTCTCATTTTCCAACAATGCTGTACATTTTTAAAAACCTTGATATTGTGCTTAGTAGATGCTTTACTTATCCATTTTATGAACACTCTCAAACATTCTGAACCAAAGTATTTTTGTATTTACTTTTACCAACCAACATTTTTGTTATTAGACTTGTCGTTCCTAGTAAATAAAAGCGTTAAATTTTAGGTCTAGAATGATGTTTTCTTTTTTCCAATGCAAAATATTACGTTCGCAAGGAACTGAAAACGTCAAGCGAAAAAATCTGAGAAAATTAATGAAAAAATCTCAATTTTTAACGAAATCCGAACAAAATAAGAAGATTAACTATTAAAATGGTACTCTAATTAATAAAAACTGAAGGGTAATTTATAAACGAAAGACATTATGGAAAATAATGATTGCTATAATCATGATGGACGCAAAAAAATTTCAGATTCTGACCGTCTAAAACGGCTCAAATAACTTCTTGGTTTTGAACTCCTAAAAAATTTTTCTTCTCAATGGTAACTACGCTAAGCGCCTCACACCGGGTACCCAGGTCGATTTTTTAAGTGAAAACCGGTCGCTACCCGGGTAGTATAACTTGTATTTATGTGCAGTTACAGTGAATGAACGTATTTTCCTTTATTAATTCAGTGCATAGACCTACTCAACATGTTAATGAGGCCGCTTATGTCTCATAAAAGTCACTGTAGCGTATTTTAAACAAAAAATCTATGACTTTTGACAGCACGAGAGGAAGAGATAAACTTCGAGAAATTTTGTTTGTATGAAATATTCATACTGGATACAGTATTAGACCGAAAATGGATACAGTATAAGACGGAAAAAACTGACGATGATGATGAACCGGTAGAGACAGCAGAACCTGGACCTAGCGGGATATCTAGTTCGGAAATGGATTCATCAGATAGTTGTGATGAGTGACCAGACCACCACGATTTGCTCAAAACTGATAGGTTCGTTCTAATAAAATATGCTGTTAGTCTGTCCTAACTTTTGTTTCTTAGCATTTTGCAAGGTTTATATCTTAAAATCCATGAGTTTTTCTTAAAATTTTCATGAAATTTTTCGTTCACTCACTTTTTAAATAACTTACATATTTGTAGTACTCGGGTACTCAGGTTTATCCGGTGACCCGAAATACCCGGGTACCGGTCATAAAATTTCTAAAGTGTGAAGCACTTAACACGCCCAATTTTTTTCTGCATTTCTAATTCTTTTCCTCAAAATATCCCATTTGAGTAAAAAAGGGTGATCGTACGGTTTGAAAATCTTGAGATGTTATTTGGAAGTCTAAGGAATGGACTTTCAGTTCAAAGTTGAAAGAAAAAAGTTAGTATCAGACATGCAAGGCAACGATTTTCCGGGGTAGGGCCCCGGAAAATTCATCGAGGAGGCGGGGTGGGTAAGCAGAAAATCAAAAAAAGCTCCACCATAATTCTTAGCATGCAAAATGAGCATAGAAATCATCAAAAAAGGTGTCCTAGAAAAATTTCAGAGAGTGTTTGACACTTTTTCGGGCCAGGGGGAGTGTCCAGCCTCTCAGGTGGTTCACCCAATACCGCCTATTCCTAGGTAATTAGCACAAATTTGAGAAAAATCATCATACGGAATGACTAGGCTGGCGATCGTTCAATGTACTGATGACTAGGGGTTGCGATTCTTTCTCCGTAGGCAATCCTTTCTGACCACTTTCGATCAGATCCAAATCGTCTGAAAAACAGTGCTCAACTCATAAAATGAGAACATACGCAAGAACCAAGCGAAAAAGACAAACCTGCGTTCAATAAAGACTCTCTTATTCCTTCGGGATCTTTATCGCGCCATTTTCTAATTTCTTGATCCATTTTTAAACGTTTGTTGGCGCTGACAGTCCATAAGCAACACTAAAAACATTTCTGAAAAACTTTTCGAAATTACATGCCACTGAAAAATATACTTTTCGCCCGTGACCCGCCTGGTTTTCGAGAATAATCTTTTCGAAACATTTGTTCAAGGATAAATTATGACGAACGGAATTTTTCCAACCGGGAGGAGCGGTTCGGAAATAAGGAAAATTTTCGCTGGAATAAGGAAAACATCAATAGACGAAAAAATCTGATAAATGAGGCAGTTGAGACACAATAAATTCAATTAAAAACACCATACACGTCTTAACAAAAATATTCGAGAAATTTCTTACTTTCAATATGCAAAAATTATCAAAAATTCTTTTAAAGCAACAAAATTGTGAGATATTAATGTTTGCACAACTTATGTAATATTTATATTATAAGATGCATAGCATTGTAGAGGGGTAAACTTATAACTCCGCCCGAACCTTTAAACATGAGAAGTAGTCATAGACGACTGCCCCATAGGGATGGGTGTGAGAGGGCTATTACCCTTACCTGAAACCTTAAAAATTTATCATTAAGAACATGGCGTTGAGCGGTTTTTTAAAATGAAATGCCCCGACTTTTTCAATATTTCCAGTTTTTTCTGGGGCTAAAATCAATAATTCCTACATCAAATATGGATACCTGAGCAACGTGCTTATGTTTCCAATCAGCTAGATAACTCCGCCAACAAATTATAAGACCAAAAATATCGGTCAATTTCATACCTATGCATGATCAGTCAGCATGAGGGAGGTGTTGGGATTCTGCCAGGGTAGTAAATATGTATTAGCTGTTTTTTCTAAGAAAACACGATCAGAGAAAGCTTGAATGGATAAAATTCTTTGGTAGTCACTGGACCCTTGTCACAGAAGTGCAAGTAGAGCAGCTTCCGGGTTACGAAAATTGGTAGCAACCAGTGTTTTTTTCTGCACCGAGCTTTCTGCACAGTGCAGAAAAGCCAAAAAAAAGTTTCTGCACTGCGATTTTCTCCTGTTACCACTGTTTTTTCCCCCGGGCTTTTCCCCAAATGGAGGAAGGGGTCAAAATTTGTTTCCTTATTTTGCCGAAGTAGTTGTTCGCTTAAAAATGCTCATAAACGCTTTATTTATGTTTTTTGAGCTTTTTCAAACCTTATGCCATTTTTTAGAGCCGTTAATTGATTAAAATTGAGGAAACATTTGAAATTTTTGAGTTTGATCGAATTCTTATTTACAAGCATTGTGGAACAAATTTTCCAGCAAACTATGATAAATCGACGGTTAATCCACTATGATCTAGTTAGAGCCCAAAAAAGATATTAATCTTTCCGGCGCGGCGCCGCAAAACTTTTTCGGGTATTGACGTTCGGCGACGCTGGAAAATAAATTTTACGAACGTTTATTTCAAGAATTAGATTCGACTTTTGTGTTCAAAAGTCGTAATCTCTAGAATTTTATATTTGAAGAAATTCAAAACCAGTAATTTATTCGCAAACTCTCATGAACTTGGCCGAAAGATTTGAGTAAGAAGAGTAGAAATTTACGAAAGCTACTTCCATGAAGCTTTTGGATTGATTTTACGTTAAGAAAGGAATAATCACTTCAAAAAGTTTACAGACTTGGCGTATTGATCTTGACTTGGCGTAATGATCAAAGAAAAAATGCGAATCTTCATTAAATATCAAGACAAAATATTGAAGATTACCAACTAAAACACGAGATAATACGTTTAAGATGATGAAAACTATTAAAGATTAAATGATAAGTCAAGGTAGACATGCTAGAAGCCGCGCCTGAGCTAGGAAGTAAATAATGCTTATTAAAGTTATAACCGGCGCGAAGCGCAGGAAAAATTTGAGATTATGACCTTCTAAAATGCACCAAAATGCATCTTTTCTGTATCCGACGTGATCAAACACATGACTCAAAATATTCTACACTAGAGCAGAAATCACAAAAAAACTTCTGCACGAAGCCTAAAAAGTCTGCACTGTGCAGAAAAAAACACTGGTAGCAACTCGCATATGGTTGAAAAAACCCAGGCAGTAAATGCTTATCTTCCCAAAATCCATGGGTAGTAAGCATCCGCCAGGCCTAGTAGTGGTACCTCTACTATCAGTGACGGATGAAAAATTTTTTTTTCGGGGGTGGGCGGTTGAGCGGCGGTTTTAAAAAATTGTTTTTTGCCTGAAAAAACATGCCTACTGTGATAAAAACGTTGTTTTTCGACATTTCTCGACGTCCTACATCATTCTGGCTCAAAATTAAGTATTTTTCAAAAAAAAAATTCAAAAAATTTTCAAACATTTTTCAAGAAAAAATCGTATTTCAAAAGTTTGGGGGGGGGCGGCCGTCCCCCCAAAATCCGCACTTGCCTACTATCCCCAATGTACAGGTATGGTAATTTTTCATAACATGGGCCAAAACGGCAGAAACCAAAACAGTTTTAGAGTGAAAAAATCAAGTAAAATTCAGACATCAGCAACAGATAATCAACTGAAAATTGAGATTTTGCGACGAGCAGAAACTTCAGTCATTTCCCATTCCCTGTACCCACCAGGAGCTGTAAACATGTACAACATTATGATGCAGACACGACAAAGAAAAACTCCATCAAATTGATTTTGAAATATTGTTGCAACACTATTTTCTTTTCTATTACAGTGCCTATATTCCGATAGTTTAATCTCAGCTGCCACATTTTTTCGTTTCAATAGCTGTCTATTTTTCTTTAAGTAATTCTGTTCAAACCAATAAACAACTTTTTGCGCCAAAAAAACTGTTTTTTGCATCAACTTTTTTCAGCAATATAAAGCGTAAAATATTTACCCAATTAGGAAACATTCTTTGAAACACGTTCTTGCTCAAAAAAGGCTACATCTCGAGGTAGATTTTAGGATTTTTTATTTATTGAAAGACAGCATCGATGTTAAAATGCTCATCTTTGCTGACGTTAATATCTAACCACACGAAATAATTTTAAATACCTACGACACAATGTACTCTAAATCCAGTGCCCTAACGGTCAGTAGAATTTCAACTAAATCTGTCATTAACTGCATTTCGACAGCAATAATCCGAAATACGGATATAGGATTAATAGTGAACTAATGCTCAAAACAAACAATTGGAGCGAAGATTGTGGTATTATGTTATCCGAAAATTGGAAATTTAATGGAATTATCAGTGCAATAGTGAAAATGGTTCTTTTTTGTTATGCTGCTGCAATAAATGTAAATATTCTTATCTTAAACACATTTTTGCAGTGCAGTGTTACTCACATGGAAATTCTCAAAACCGAAGAAAACAAAATTTCTTGAAAATTTTGTCATGTAAAAAGAAATAAGTGTCATACAAACCATATCTCATAGGGAATCAGGTTTAGCATTTATTCGAGCGGAACAATAGAGCTCGCTGCATTACTAGCTATCACTATATGGAAATGTTAATCAAAGCTTTCAAATTGTTTTCTTGATGTTCATCAATGACAACGATCATCGAATTAGCGAACATAATATCATAAAAGCTAAAATCCTAATTACTCTTCATTAACCGCTAAATATAAATAGTTAGAGACGAAAAAGAACTACTAAAACCATTAAATTTCAATTGTGTAATGGCACTGAACGTTATAAGGATCACACTTTAGCCAAACCCAGATACTGATACCAATTCTAATCGGCGCGAAGCGCCGGAAAATTTCGAGGTTTTCAACTTCTGAAACGCAAATTTGGCTTATCGTTCGATCATTCGGTATAATTTTCCAATAAAAACAACTACATCATACATAACTAGTGATGTTCCTCGGATATTTTTTGACATCCGGATATTCGGGTTTTTGGAGATATTGGATATCCGGATATATGGTCACATGGCCGTGCGCAAGGGGGGGCGGCCGCCCCCCCCCCATTGAGGCAGTAACTCTAAACCGAAAACATGCGTTTTGGTGGACTTTAAAAGGTCAAAATCTCAAAATTTTCCGGCGCTTCGCGCCGGTCATGGGTATAATTATATTATAACTATATTCTATCAGGCGCGGCCGTTAGCATATCTACTTCGACTTACTAATTAATGATCAACAGTTTCTATCAATCAAGTTAGCTCGTTTCATTTTCTAATCGTTTACAGTCAATTATGTCGCCGAAAATAGAGATTTTTCATCAAGTCTCTCAATTTTTTCTCTCGATGATTGGAATTTCTTTAACGTTTGCAATCTGAACTTTTGCGTTTATTGAAGGTGGAAATTGAAGACATTACTCTAGAACGCGATTTCAAAACATTTGTTCACGAATTATCTGATGGAGAGATTTATTTTTCAGCGTTTTAGAATACAAAAACCAGAAAATTTTTCCGGCGCTACGCGCCGGAATGGGAGGCAAATTACGCTTCATCAGTCTGATTTTAATTTATTTCCCAACGTTATGAAGGTTCATTTTCCAGCGTTTTAGAAAGTGAAAATCAAAAAATTTTTCCGGCGCTCGGCGCCGGACCATTCTATAGAACACCAATATATTCTTCATGAGCTCATTTTGACTAACATAACCAAAATTTTCTCAATTTTTTTCCTCATTTTTGCAGGTTTCTGACTACAAATACAACAAAATGCTTGGGTATGCTCCTAAAATGCATAAAAAAGGATCCGTAGCCACATTATAAGCGTTTTTAAAAATGTGGAAAATTTTTGGAAAATGAGGAAAAAAATTTCGGGTCCGGTTCTCATGTGGAAAAAATCTTAGAGGAAAAAAACGGTGATGCACACAGTATATCCGCGTAAGATCAACATTTTCTGGGGCTATTCAGTGAAAAAATCTAGTCCGCCCCCCCCATGAAAAAATCCTGCGCACGGCCCTGTATGGTCATATATATGACAAAATCGATGCTTCTAAATTTGATAAAAATTAAGCCCCTAAAATGTTTTTCGATGTCATCACTGATCAAATGATAGATATTGAAAATTTTCCCAATTCAAATTGCCTTACTTTAACAATCACCAAGTGAGAAAAAATCAGAACAAAATCATCAGAAACGTTAGAATCAAAAATTAAACATTGAATGGTTAGTGAACATTATTAATTGTGATTGTGTTAGTGAGAAACGTACTTGACTCCCTGGAAGCCGCGCAGTTTTAAACATAGTTATTATTAATAATGATAACTGGGTATGTTTAAAACCAATGCGCAGCGCTGTAAAATTTAAATATTTTGACTTTCTAAAACACACTACTAGAAGACATTTGTTTGTTCTTGACGACCGATTTTCTCTTCTTATTTGTGGAAAAAGCTCAAAAAGCTAAAAGTGTAAATGAGAAAAAATTGTGTCGCCATCTGGTTGTATCAAAAAGTTTGATTGTATCGATTGTATCAAAACTTGGCGCGTTGTCGTAATTTAGCGCCTTTTATTTTACTTTGGCGCCCACGCGATGGTAAAAAAATTAATTTAATAATGTCAAAGTTCATTTCGTATTTAGATCGATGAAAAAATAATTAAAAAGGAAAAGTATAGTTATATACAACAGAGGTCCCCAAGGTCAGATTTCTAAGATAAGGGGTAAAGTTGAAAATTTGCCCCAGTAGTGTAGCAAAATGTTCACTAAACACGTCATTTTGTCTCAGAATTAGGCAAACAGTGATCAATTTTTAAGACTCTAGGTAGATGTAATACCCCCCTCCATACACCTCCCAATGGGGTAGTCTGATATACACAATCTCTGAATCTCTTCTGAAGTAAACAGAGTAGATTATAGATTAAATTTGTATAACGTGATGGGTAAGCTTGAAATTACTGATCCTTCTGTTGATCACAGTTTTTTTAGGTACAATCCAAGAACTATATGAGACAACATAATAGAAGATCATTTACGTTTTGAACTGAATGTGCTGAAAATTTATTACCTACACTCGCCAATTTTTAAATTTACCCAACCTGAAAATCTGACCTTGGGGACTTCTGGGTCACAGTAGTCCAAAAAATGACCAAACAGGTTTTGCTCCCAAAGTTGATCTTTTTTAAAGAAAAACTTTTGCCGTACACCTTCGCTAAGAAAAAATCAGAAATTTAATTGAGAAATCAATAAAAAAATTTTTGAGAATTATTTTTCCTTAAATATGCAGAAATTTTTGAAAATTCAATGTAATGTAATTTTTGGGAAAATTTTATGTGCAACTCACCACATGAAATGATAAATTTCTGACACTTGCAATCTTCCAAGTTTACTATTTTTGAGAGCCAGCGCAATCAAACAACTGTACGAATACAGAGGTTTAGCGTAAACTTTGGTCGAACTGGACACGGTAGGCGACAATAATTGATTAGGTTGTAAAATCGACTCGTAGCTGTTGGCATTCAAAGGAGGAGGATGGTTCATTCCGAAATGATCGAAGAGGTATTGATCTAAAACAGGCGGCGTAAAAACTTGAGGCGGAAACGGGCAATGATGATGTTGACTATAATGCGGAGGCGGAGATAAATTCGAAGAATCAGAATTCAAGTTCGAATTATGACGCACTAATTTCGGTTTCTTGATGCATGGTTCACTGTTGTAACGTAAAAAATTTGTCGAGTATTTGGAATCATCGAAGTTCAGATTGCTATGACTTAAGATATTTGCCCCCAGAGCAGCGTTGCTCAGCATGTTATTGTTGCTCAGCGTCTTTTTCGTACTCGAATCAGACAAATTAATATCGTTCGGGTGACTATTTTCGTTCAATATTTCTGAAATTTCATCATTAGTGACGTCGTTGGCCAAAATTTTGAAATTCGAAACGTCTATTTTGTGCATCCAAGCCGACGAATCGTCGGAATTTAAATCGCTGAAACTGTTGTCGTTCATATTCAAAGGAAAATTACCGAAATCTTCTTCGTGGTTTGAAGGTGTTTTGCGAGAATTCGCGAAACTCGCCTTCGGAGGCGAATCCGACATACAAACGTTAATATTCCGATTATTTTGTAACTCATCGGGATTCATAACGAACGTGTCTAAATTATAGAACAATAGAAAGCCTCAATAACATCAAAAATGGATGTATATGCATACTGTACAAATTGTATAATGATGAAGACATGTTTTTGAACAGAAAATCTGAATCTTAAGCTTACTGAATAAGTCATCGTTAAATTGATTTTCCAGTATTATAGAATGTCAGAATCTTGAAATTTTCCTATCGCTACACGCTGGAAAGACAGGAGACAACGGAAAGAATAAGAACAAAAGCTGCGTTCTTCAATGCACTGTACTTTTGTTGTGCCAGAAAGACATGAACTCAAGTGGAATCTTCGAAAAAGGTTTCTGTGACAAATATTTCTAGACCGGATCAGGGTTTTTTTCCGATAGGCCATTTAGCCCCTAAGGTCAAAATTTTACAGGCCAATAGGAATATCAACAATCCAGAACTAAACAGTTTGTAAATAAATGTGGTAGTGAAAAATAATGTTTTCTCAACAAATTTAGTCAAGAACACTCTTCAAAATCACAGTTGAAGTCTACATAACAGATCAATCATTCTGAATATATTCTTAATCACACACAAAATAATAAGGCTTACAAATTAGATTAGTCATTATTCAAATCAATCACCAGGGTTTTTTCGCGCAAGCCAGGTTGATCTGTACTTTGGGTAAAAATTTGGTTGCACAGATTAATTTTTACTCTAAAATTTATAATTCGCTTAATTTCATCAGAGAAATGATTAAAAGTTACTCCCCTTGTATTTCATTCACTTCGCGTCAGTTCGTGACTTTTAAAATTAAATTTCTTGAGTTTCGGGTGAGAAATCAAAAGTCTGGCTAAAGTAACTTGTTCGGTTCGGTGCCTAGCGCTGAAAAATTTTGATTTCGAGGCCTCTTAAATGTCGGAAAATGCATTTGCAGCTTGCAGCACATTCTACTGCAACTGCCGATGATTGATCTTATCACCATTTGATTGACGGAAGAGGTCGAACATTTTACCTCCATTTTTGGTCTTATATATCTGGAGCCAGCAATTAACCAATCACAATTATTTATCAAAAGCAATTGTTTTCACATGATCTATAACATAAAAAAGCGAGGTACTTTACTTCGAGCTTGAATATCTCCGGCGCTCAGCACTGAAAGAAAATTTTAGATTATGGTATTCTATAGCGTTGGAAAATGGATACTTTTAATAGCTTTTTCCTGCATGAAGTGTCTATTTTCAGTGAATTCAATGTGTTTTCAGTGGGGCAAGCTAAAATTCAAGAATTAGGCACCACTCAATCTGGATGGCTTCTTCAGATAGCAAGAACCTCTGCCATTTTCCCATGCTGATGATGTTTAAATCATTTTCCAAATGCAAAAGAGTATGTTCACCAAAGCCAAAAATTCTAGAGCGACACAAAACGATTTTGTAAAAATAATCTAGAAAAATCTTGATTTTTGTCAAATACGTGGAAAAAACAATACAAGGTCAAACGTTCATCCATAACATGCTGGTTTCTGAAAGCTATAACCATAAGCTAGAATGACACTTTCTAACTGCACAACAGAAATAATACCAAGGATCATAAATGAATTAAAATCCGGAAAATTTTTTTAAAGCGTTAGAAAATTTTCGGTATTTTTCATTTCAAAATGCACAAAAATGCATCTCCGCACAGGAAGCCCTATAGCCTAATCAAGAAGGGTGATTGGCTAGGCTCTCATTTTTACAAACCAATTTGGCTTGTGCCCCTGAATTTTTAGGAGCCAATCAGAATTTTTAGGAACCATGGCTCCAAATTGGCCTAAAAAAACCATGGACCCGATCCAGCCACAATTGGAGGCTAAAAACAGAGATTCTGAGAATTCATACCAAGGAATACATTTTTATGAATAGACCTATTCCTATCTGAAATAAACTTCCTGAATCAATAATCACAGTTAGAAATAGCAAAGTTTTTCGCTCTAAACTCGATAAATTCAATTTTGGTCCATTGTAAGAGCTATATGCCTTTTTGACCATGAACAGCATATTCGCTAATATAGTGCATATTTATCCCGTATTTATTAACTTATTCGTTCATTTTTATTGTATCATCTAGACATTGTTTAGTGCTGCTGCGAATGAAATCATCATCATCATCAACCTAACCGTTGAGTTGATTGCATATGTAACCTGTAAGAGGTTCGACCAGTTGGGGGGATAAACCCAAAATTTTGGGTAGAGGGGGTCGAAAAAAATCCCAAAAGGTCGAAAAATTTCCCAAAAAAGTCAAAAAACGGGGTTGGCGAAAACCGAACTTTTGAAATTATGACTTTTTGGTTTTTTGGCTCTTTAGTGAGATTTTAATGGTTGGTTTTTCTATGGTTTGTTTCTGGTTTAATTCTTTAGAATGTTTAGCACATCAAAATAACTAATGTAAAAAACTGCCCTAAGCTACCTCTATCATCCAGGGTTTTTTTGACCTACGAGTCACAAGCCAAGTGGCTTGTTGACCTAAAATTTTACAAGCCATTCCAAATTTTTACAAGCCAATTTTATAATATCAGTATACGTGAATAAATTCCAATGCTAGGTTATTTTTTAAAGAAATGTATACATTGAGCATCATGGCAATCGATCAGAAAAGAAATGTCATTCAACATTTATTAAATAACATTTTAGAGTCGCTAATTCATTAAAATTCAGGAAACTTTTGAAATTTTTGAGTTTGATCGAAGTCGAATCTACAAGCATTGTGGAACAAATTTCCGAGCAAACTATCCAAGAACATAATGACTTTGAATTACATGAGAAATCGGCCGTTAAATCGTCTATGATGACAAGTGAGAGCCCAAAAAAGCTATTAATCTTTCCTGCCTGAAACGCCGGAAAATTTTTTGGGTATTGACATTCTGCGATGTTGGAAAATCAATTTTCCAAACACTTATTTGAAGAATTAGATTCGAATTTTCTGTTCAAAAGTCATAATTTCTAGAATTTTATGTTTGAAAAATTTCAAAACCATTAATTTATTCTCACACTCTCATGCACTTGGCCGAAAAAAATATGAGTAAGAAGAGTAGAAATTTCCGAAAACTACTTCCATGAAGCTTTTGGATTGATTTTACGTCAAGAAAGGAATAATCGCTTCAAAAAGTTTACAGACTTGACGTATTGATCTTTCTCAAAAAATGTGTCAAGGGAAAAATGTGAATCAAAAAATGAAATCAAAAATATCAAGATGAAATATTGAAGATTACTAATTAAAACATGAGATAATCCGTTTAAGATGATTAAAACTATTGAAGATTAAATGATAAGTGAAGGTAGACATGTTAGAAGCGGCGCCTGAGCTATGAAATTAATAATGCTTATTCAAGTTATAACCGGCGCGAAGCGCCGGAAAATTTTGAGATTATGACCTTCTAAAATGCACCAAAATGCATCTTTTCTGTATCCGATATGATCAAACACATGACTCAAAGAATTCTGACAAGCCATTTTGGCTTGTTGGACAAAAATTCTGCAAGCCATTTTGTCAGTCCAACAAGCCATGGCTTGTAAAATGCTAAAAAAAACTATGCTATCATCTTAGACTAGTTAGGGAGTCTAAAATTGACAACTAGAAGTATTAATCTTGTCGGAAGTGTCATCGATTTATGCCACATTAGAAAATCGCTATTAACAGCTATAGAAATAAGTAATAGTGGGCACATAACAAAGGAACGATGAGTGAAGAAAATAAGGCAAGCAAAAAAAGAGCAGAGCATGCGATAAGCAAGCTCTTTTTTTGTTTGACCTAAATTTTCAGGGGCCAAATTGAAATTTCGGGAGCCAAAAATTTTTAATTGAAAAATATCGAAAAATGGTCTTGTAACACACTGTGGAACGTGTATAATTAAATTACATGGATACTCAATCAGTTGATACACGTGTTCAAAAAAATTTTATATCCAACCAGCGTTTTTCGGTTACAGGCTTCCTTCTGCATGTACAAAGATCGGCCAAGAAATTTTTGTGCAAAGGAAATTTTTTAATGCAAAAAACAGGATATTTCGTTTAATTTTGCAGAAATCTTCATCCAAGATAGCAGTTGAGCTCATTTCCTTCTGGCACAAAAGCATAGGGTTTTGAAAATGCAGCTTCTGTTCTTATTCATCAAATGTTTCCTATCCTTTCAGCGCTACGCAACGAAAATTTTTCAGATTCTGACACTCTAAAATGCTAGAAAATCAGGGAACGAGTATATTTTAACTGAAACTCTCAAATTTTCTCAAATTGGGCTTTTCATGAAAAAATAAGAAAAATAACAAATGAAGGGAAATATTACGTCCCATATCAATGCATATGCACAAAAAAGCTGAAATGACCGACAACTTTAAAGTATACTACCATTTTTGATAAGAGGGGTTTTAATTGACTGATTATCACATACAACTGCATTTAAAAATCACACATATCTGAGATGTTTCTAAATTTTTGCTTTTCAAATCGGTCTGTGAGATAAATACAGCAAATTTGGCTCATTTATATTACTAGTCTCGCTTGCATAATTATGTACATAAGCTATCGATTGATTTATATAAATATGTATATACATATAGTATGTACTTTCTATATACATAATATCTACTTCGTAATGAAGTCAATGCGCATAAAAACGAGTTACTCAAAAGCTCTTCTCTATTTAAATGCAGTCATTGAACATATCGGGTTCAATTAAGATTAACTGATCTGTATTAAACTTTCTTATTGTTGTCCCATTCATATTTTAAAGTTTCGAGCTAAGAAAATTAAAAATCTTACTGCAACAATAAATTTAGAATATTAAACTCAATCACATTTTATAAAATTTCGATAGTGATTTGGATGTGATTCCGTATGGTCAGGATACACTATAAAAAGATTTAGCGTCAAATTTTTGTTTGTGAGCAAACTATAGGTAATGTACAAAATCTATGCTTGCACGATGTTTTTAAATATGACTTTTATAATCGTGTTGTTAAAGCGTGGAATTTTTTGGATGGAGATACGGTGTCTTTGAGCAGTGCAAAATGTTTTTTCAAACAAAGTAAAATGCATTTTGATTTATTTTCCGTTTATTGTGAATTGTATAAACCTTAACTTTCGTAATTACTAAATTATCCTATGTATCTATGATGGATAGATTTATTTTGTGTACAAAATGTATCATAAAAATATGATTATTCCCATACCTGGATCTAGGATTTTTAAAAGGGGGGGGGGGATTTTCCAAAATTAAGCCTGAACTTTCGAGCTTAGAATTAGATCAACATTTGAGGAGTACGCGTTAGTTTGTTGTGTAAGGCAACCTGCGTATCCCGTTAGTTGCTATATTGCATTCTATTATTCAATTAATTACTTTGTTTTGTAATTCACACCGGTCGTATTTTTTGCATTTTTAATTGTTTTTGAGGGTAAATTACGGATGGCAATGGCCGCCGAATATACCCTACCTTTAAAATTTTCCTTAGGCTTAGGGTACAGCAGCTGCGCCCGATGGGCGCAGCGCTGTTGAGGCTCTTCCAAATGTTTCGGCGTGGCCACCGCCAAATGTTTCGGCGTGGCCACCGCCATCCGTGAAAATTCCGTTTTTGATACTCTTGCAACTAATAAATCATTATTACTATTATTAAATTCACTGAATAAAAAGAAAATCACATTTGCGGTAAAGACGACTTATTTTCAGTTAGTTATGTATGCTTGGATTAGTGAACAAATTCTTTGTTTGACGAAAAGTATGTAAATATACTAATTTAATTTGGGAATTGTGATGTATAAGTACAATGATATTCATACCTGTAAGAGGTCCGACCAGGTGTGGGGGGGGGGGGGGTAAATCCGAAACTTTGGGGAAGGGGGTCGAAAAAAGTCGAAATTTTTCCCAAAAAAGGCCAAAAACATACACTTATTTGCCAATTTTTTCCAAACTGGGGCGTTTGGTATATGGTTGGCCAAGTTGGGGGGTCCCCCTAACCCACCCCCCCAATTACAGGTATGATGATATTGCTGAAAAGTTTAAATGTAAAAAAATTTAGGAAGAATTCCTCCCTTCCCCCTCTAGATACGGGCCTGATTATTTCTCACGTTGTAATGAAGTCAATGCAATTCAATTAATTGTTTTTGTGACTTAGAAAGAGACCAACACGCGTCTGGATAGTCGAATAAATAATGTGAAAAAGTTTCCGAGAGATTTTGAAAAAAAACAAAAAACTGAAAAAACCAAGGATTTCCCGATTTTTAGGTTAATTATAAAAAACCAAAAAATCAAAGCCTTGCCAACCAGCGTTTTTTTTTGTGCATGGACATCTCTGCCAATTGGCACAAACGGCTTTTTCTACTAGAAACATAACTGAAAAGCTGCGGAAAAGTTTTATACCAAAAGCTTGATGAAAAGGTTTAAAACGCATTAATTTTTTGGAAAAATCGTGCTCCTCAACCTATTTTTCAGCTAAACCATTTCAGTCAGATAAGAAAAAACTGTGCAAGAAAATATTTCACGACAACTCTAAAAGAAATGGAATGCTGACAAAATTTAAATAACTCTAGAATTGTTCAGGAAGTTCGAATTGATTCACTTCGACTTACGACGAATATGAATTATCGATATACCTTTAGCAACACTGTAAAGACTAGGCAAAATGGAGTTAAAAATTGTGTAAATTTTGGGCCGAAATATTCAATCAAACTAAATCAATCAAACACAAAAAGTAAGAATTTCAGTTTTGAACCCGAATTTGACTGAATTAACAGAGAATATTCAGAATTTCTTCTCATTCATCAGTCATTGACAGCCTATAAAATGTGCTACAACGATACTAATACATTGTTCGGAGAGAAATCGTTCGCGTTCGGGCGGGTCAAATATAGGAATAGAAAATATGTTCATTGACTCGGCGCGAAGCGTCGGAAATTTTTTTTATTTTCACCCTAAAACGTCTAAAAATCAAGGAAATTTGATGTTTGTTTTTTGTTTTGTTTTGGCACAAAAAAAAACACTGTTGCCAACCCTGCAAAAATCTACTTTTTCCCAATTTTCCCGAGTTTGGGAGGGTGGATATAGGGTTGACCAAATTAGGGCGGGGATTTCGCCATTTCGGTTAGGGCTCGACCAATTTGAGAGGGCCCCCCAATTACTCAATTAGGTATGCCCATTAGAGCATACCTGTAAGACCTCCGACCAGTTGGGGGGGGGGGGGGGTAAATCCGAAATTTTGGGGGGGGGGGGTAGGAAAAAGTCGAAATTTTTCCCAAAAAAGGCCAAAAAACATACACTTTTTTGAAAATTTTTTCCAAACTGGGGGCGGGTTGGGGGGGAAATGGGGGGGTCCCCCCCAACCCCCCCCCCAAGTACAGGTATGCATTAGAGGAAAAAACGGTGCTCTGTCCGGAAGCACCAGAATGTTAGTTTATGCTCCTGATGAAATGCAGAAAGAAATCTGCAGCCACATTAAAACGTTTTTAAAATTTTGCGGACAAATATAGGTCAGGTTCTCATGTGAAAAAAATATTAGAGGAAGACCAAGTGGGTGGTGGTAGGGGGGTTCGACGACCGTCGAAAATTTTCCCAAAAACAGTCCCCAAATGCACTTTTTTGACAATTTTTCCTAATTTTTTCGAGTTTGAGAGGGCAGTTTAGATATAGGGTTGACCAAGTTAGGGTGGCCCCCACAACGCGCCCCAATTATAGGTATGATGATGATTTGAGGGAAAAAACGATGGGTGAATCAGGTTGAATCGAAAATCGATCCGCCGCAGATTTATTGGGAAGCTACAGTAATCAATCTTTCAATTCAAATTTACCTCTGATCGATATATTACGATCCATAGGTGATGTTCGATATGAAGAACCATAAACGACAGGTCCTCTTCTTTCAGCCGACTTCAAGCTTATTTGTCTGAATTACAGAGGCAGGCATATAGCGTGCCCTGAGGAGTTGAGCAAGCGTTACATTTGTTCTATATTGGGATCGTGAAATATGTACTTACTGTATTTTGAATCGCCTGGTCAACCAGTGTTTTTTTTTATGCCAAAACATGGTTTTTGGCACAAAAAAATCTGGAATGGCTCAAAAAATTTTGAGCGTTTGTTCTAATTGGCACAAATTTTTTGGCTGGTCAAACATTAAATTTCCTTGATTTTTAGACGTTTTAGGGGCTGAAAATGCAAAAATTTTTCGGCGCTACGCGCCGAATCAATAGATATAATATTTCCCATTCGTATATTTGACCCGAACGCAAACGATTTCTCTTCGATTAGTGTATTAGTATCGTTGCAGCAAACTTTATAGGCTGTCAAGACTGATGAGTGAAAATAAATTCTGAATATTCTCTCTTCATTCAGTCAGATTCGGATTTAAAACTGAAATTCTTTTTGTGTTTGATTGATTCAAATAGAAAAGTCGATATCGTTGATAATGGTACAATGTTTCGATCGAAAATTAACACGATTTTCTACTTTATTTTCTCTAGTCTTTACAGTTCGTAGTCGAAAATTGAATCAATGTGAACTTCCTGAACAATTCTGGAGATATTTAAATTGTCTCAGCATTCCATTTCTTTTTGGGACTTCGTGAACTATTTTGTTGCACAGTTTTTTTTTCTCACTGACATGGTTAGCTGAAAAATAGGTTGGGCACGATTTTTACAAAAAATTAATGTGTTAAACGTTAACTTTTTATCAAACTTTTCCGCAGTTTTCAGTATGTCTCTAGTAAAAAAAAATTTTCTGTGCCATTGGCACAAATTTTTTTGGCCTCTTGTGCCAATTGGCACAAATGTCCGTGCACAAAAAAAACGCTGCTCCGAACAGTGTATTGGTATCGTTGCAGCACATTTTATAGACTGTCAATGACTGATGAATGAGTAGAAATTTTGAATATTCCCTGTTAATTCAGTCAGATTCGGATGAAAAACTGAAATTCTTACTTTTTATGTTTGATAGATTCAAATAGAAAAATTGATATCGTTGGTAATGGTACAATATTCCGACCGAAAATTTACACAATTTTTAACTTTATTTTCCCTAATCTTTACAGTGTTGCTTAACATATATAATATATATAAGGTAAAGTGGGGTGAGTTTGATCAGGGGCGACTTCGATCAGAGTATGATATTTGATAACTATTTGAGATCAGCAGGTCATTTTCGCTGTGTAGCCAACCTCACAGCACCCCCACCCACCCCCCCCCCCAATTACAGGCATGATTTGAACTTCCTGAAGAATTCTAGAATTATTTAAATTTCGTCAGCATTCCATTTCTCTTAGAGTCATCGTGGAATATTTTCTTGCACATTTTTTCTTATCTGACTGAAATGGTTTAGCTGAAGAATAGGTTGAGCAGAGCACGATTATTACAAAACATTAATGCGTCTTAAACGTTAACTTTTCATTAAACTTTTGGCATAAAACTTTTCCGCAATTTTTCAGTATGTTTCTAGTAACAAAAATTTTTTGTGCCATTGGCACAAATTTTTTTGGCCGTTTGTGCCAATTGGCACAAATGTCCGTGCACAAAAAAAACGCTGTGGTCAACACTTTTTTTCCCCGGGCGGGCACCACTGTTTTTTTCCACATTTGCACTATAATGTGGAAAAAAAATCTGGAATGTGGAAAAATTTTTTGAGGTCTTTCCACAAATGTGGAAGAAAAATTTGGGGTTTTCATATTGAAAAGATGCATTTTGGTGCATTTTAGGACGTCCAAATCTCAAAATTTTCCGGCGCTTCGCGCCGGTTATAACTTTGATAATCATTATTATTCATTAAGTAGCTCAGGCGTGGCTTTTATCATGTCTACCTTCATTTATCACTTTATCTATAATAGTTTTCATCATCTTAAACGTAGTATCTCATGTTTTAATTGATAATCTTCAAAATTTTATCATAATATTTAATGAAGATTCGCATTTTTTCCTTTTGAGTAAAATCAATACGTCAAGTCTCTATGCTTTATGATGCGATTATTTCTTTGCTAACAAAAAATCAATTCGAAAGCTTCATGGCAATATCTTTCGGAAATTTATACTCTTCTTACTCATATATTTTCGACCAAGTTCATGAGAGTTTACAAATAAATTACAGATTTTAAAAATTTTCAATTAAAATTCTAGAAATTACGACTCTTGAACACAAAATTGGAATCTAATTCTTGAAATAAATGTTCGGAAAATTGATTTTCCAGCATGCCAGAATGTCTATATACCCAAAAAATTTTCCGGCGCTTCGCGCTGGAAACATTACCATCCTTTTTGGGCTTTCGCTTGTCATCATAGAGGACTTGACCATTGATTTCTTGTGTAATTGAAGTCAATTATGCTCTTGGATAGTTTGCGAGAAAATTTGTTCAACAATGCTTGTAGATTAGGCTTTTAAGTCGAACATAGCAATTTTTTCTTCAATTTTAATGAATTAACTTCTCTAAAAACGCCGGAAGGCTTGAAAAAGCTCAAAAACAGTGCGATAAAGCGTTTGTGAGCATTTTTAAGCCAAAAAACGAGATTTTAAGAGGAAAAAAAATTTTTCCACATGTGGAAAATTTTTTTTTCGTCTTAAAATTCTCGTTTTTTCGCTTGAAAATGCTCATAAACACTTTATTTAAGTCATACCTGTAAGTGGTCTGACCGGCGACCACCGTTTTTTTCCGCAAATGGGGTCTTTAAGTCTTTTGAGGAAAAATTTTGAAATGAGGAAAAGAATTCTGGGTATGGTTCTCATTGTAGAAAAAATTTTGGGGAAATCAAAACCGAAATGATGCGTTTTGGCGGACTTTGGGTCAAAACTTTTGGTCTTGGTGATCTTAATCTTCCGAAATTTGATTGGAAAACCTTTTCATTTCCAGATTCAGAACTTTACACAGGATATTTTGATGCCTTTTCATCAACAGGCTTATCACAACTAGTCACAACTTCAACACATGAAAACAATATTATCGACCTTCTTTTTGGTGGTAAATATATCTCAAATGGAGTCTGTCCACCATTTTCAAAACGTAGTCACAACACCATAAGTTATAAAGTATGTTTTAATACAAATCATAAAATGCTTAAGTTTAGAAATTTTAACAAAGAAAGTTTTAAGGCCTTTTTTCTCCATGTATTAATTCCGGAAGAAATATATCAAGTTCTTCTTGATGTTTTAACTCCTCTGATTGATAAATATATTCTATTAGTCAAGCAAAAACCTGTCAGATCCAAATATAATAAAAATATTCAACACTTGCTATCCAAAAAGCTTAGATTATGGAAAAATTATCGAAGATGCAAAAATCTTGCTATAAAGCAAGCTTATCATTTTTTATGTAAACAAATTCGTGTTTAAACAACAACTAGCTGAAGAAAATCAAATTATTGCGAAAAATGACTCAAAGGCCTTCTATACCTTTGTAAATTCACGTCTGCACTCTACTAGAGACATACCCCTTCTAGTACATCAAGATTCTAATATAGATAATAATGTGAAATGTGTACTTTTTAATGGTTATTTTGCATCCGTTTTTACACTGGATAATAACACTTTGCCTGAATTCAAAAACCGATCAAATGTTGTTCTGTCATCAGTATCTTTCACTATTCCAATCGTTTTAGCAGCCATATAAATCATCAAGCCATCCACAGCACTGGGACCCAACAATCTTTGTGCTTTTCTGATCAAAAAACTTGCTACACATTTGGCCCAACCACTTTCATCAATTTTTGAAGTTTCTTTCCAGACGAGCCACCTTCCTAAGTTATGAAATTTTGCAACTGTTGTTCCTATTTTCGAAAAAAGTGACCCAGCCCTGGTTGAAAATTATCGTCCTGTTTCCCTATGTTCAGTACCATGCAAAATCCGGCCTTGATGACTATTTAGTATCCCCAACCAGACAAGGATTCCAGAGTGGTGAACCATATTCCAGAATAGGGAGAACATAGGATTTAAAAGTCTTGACTTTTAATTCATTGAAGTTAGAGTGAAAACATTTTAAGATCAAATTTGCCACCCTAGATGTTTTTTTAACCACATAATTACAGTGGACAGTTGCGGACAATTTTTCATTGAACATAACACCAAGATCCTTCATCTCTAAAACAGTAGGAATCAGAAAATCGTTTATATAACTCAAATTTGGGGTTATTACTCCCAAAATGCAGAACAGAGCATTTTTCCAGAAAAATAGATATTTGCCATTTCAATGACCATTCATAAATTCACTGCTTGCCAGTTTAATTTTTTTAACCATTATATTAATGTCTGGAACTCTTTATCTTTCGATATTGTTAATTCTCCCAGTTTGCACACTTTCAAAGAAGAAATTAAACTTCTAAAGTTTGATAATCGAATTGGGGGGGTGCATGTAAGTTGTTACTTTTCAAGTAACCTTTGCACCCTATTGCTGCATGATTTACACATTTCTAAAAATATTTACATTTATTGTGAGTCGATATACTAATCTTATTCTTTATATGACATTATATCATGTGTTTCACTTTGCATTTCTCTTTTGTTTTGCTTTGTGTAACAGCAATAAATATTTTCCATTTCATTTCATTAGTCTTAAAAACCGTATACAGTTTTTTGAAATGGAATCTTTTGCTTTAGGATCAGAATAAGTTAACAGAACAGTCAAATGAACCGAATCGAATAGCACTAAAAGTTTTCTGAATTGAAAACTCACAAAGCATTTGATTTGTTTATTGTTCTGTGTAATCTCGTCAAATCTGTTGTCATGTCAATGTCAGAGGAGACTACATTGCAGTTACTACAGTTAGCTCAACTCTCAATTTATTGTTAAAAAACCCAGAAATGCCCAATTTTCCAACCCTAAAAACCCATCACCCAAAAATCCAATGCCCGCCAACCCTGAACTGATAAAGTGTTCTAAAACGCTGGAAAAAAATCTCTCCAACAGATTAATGAACAGAAGTTCTAAAATCACAGTCTAGAATGATGTCTTTAATTTCCATCTTCAATAAACGCAAAAGTTCAGGTTGCAAACGTTTGAAAGATTCCAAGCATCGAGAGAAAAAATTACATAATTGATGAGAAATCTCAATTTCGGGTGACATAATTGACTGTTAACGATTAGGAAATGAAACGAGCTAAGTTGATTGATAGAAACTGTTGAGCATTAATTAGTAAGTCAAAGTAGATATGCTAAGGGCCGCGCCTGATAGAAAATAGTCAAGAATCAAGATTATACCCAAGACCGGAAAAATCAAATCTTGAGATTTTGAAATGAAATGAAAAATATTTATTGCTGTTACACAAAACAAAACGAAAGAAAAATGCAAAGTGAAATACATAATATAAAGTCATATAAAGAATAAGATTAGTAAATCGACTCGCAAGAAATGTAAATATTTTAAGAAATAGATGAATCATGCAGCAATAGCTTGCAAAGGTTACTTGAAAAGTAACAACTTACATGCAGCCCCCAATTCGATTATCAAAGTTTAGAAGTTTAATTTTTTCTTTGAAAGTGTGCAAACTGGGAGAATTAACGATATCAAAAGATAAAGAGTTCCAGACATTAATATAACAATTAAAAAAATCAAACTGGCAAGCAGTAGTATGGACTGACTTTATTGTCAATCTTAGATCATGATTACGACGCGTATTGTTGTTGTTTATACAGAAAAAGTCATCAGGATTTAGAATTGATTTTTTGTGGTTTGTGGATTATGTTGTACATGGTACAGAGGGCAGATTCTAATCTACGAATATCAAGCTTGCGTAGACCTACATAGCTTTTGAAGTCCATCTCCATAGGACAAACCAGATTTATGACCAAAAATCTTTCTGGTAAATCTACGTTGAACATTTTCGATGTAGCGTACATCCGCTAAAAAATGTGGATTCCATCCTGAACTACAGTATTCAAATAATTGGATGTACATAAGTAACGAAAGCCTTTGCTAGAGTATTTTTCTCACAGGAGATGAAAGACTTGAAAATTAAAGTAGACCTATTATAGGCATTTTTACGATCTATCTATAGTGTTCGTTAAACTTCATATTAGGAGATATAAGAATTCCCCAATCTTTAACATAACTTGCGTTTGATGGGAGATGTTGGTAAGAAAGTGTATATTGACACGATGGGTTTTTTGCACCCAAATACAAGACATAACTTTTTGTAGTAGATATAGGTAATTGCCAAGTGGTAGACCAATTTGAAAGAGTATCAAGGTCTTGTTGAAGAATCATAAAATCTGTTGATACATTGAAAATTTTTAGATCATCTGCAAAAAGAAAAATTTCACTTTTGATATTGTCAATAATGTCATTTATGTACAAAAAAACAAAGTTGGACCTAATACACTACCTTGGGGCACACCACTAGACACTTTGAGCTGAGATGATAGGGAGTTTCCAATTTTGACCCTTTGAAATCTATTCTTGAGAAAATTTGATATCCAGCTTAAAAGGGGACCAGAGAGACCATATTTAGAAAGTTTAAGGAGCTTAGAATGGGAAACTGAGTCAAAGGCAAAGGTCCCCAAGGTCGAAAATTTAGGTAGGGGTAAAATCGTAAATTTTAAGGGTAGTACTTGAAATATGCCGTGACCTTTTTTTTTGCTCTCAACTTTTTGCTAAGGAGGGGGGATTGTAGTTTCTCGAACTTACAAAAATGATTAATGCCCCTGCTTTATGCTTTTTACAGTCAAAAAACATTTACCATTTCAACTCCATTTTCCAGCTCCCAATCATGCAACTTTAATGCACTAATTATACGTACAGAATAGTCACACTTTGAAGACTGTTGTGCCAACTGATTCCTGTAAATTTCAAGAATCGGGCACAACATACGTTTGGAAACATTGTTTCAACCAGCATCTTCAGCAGTATGGGCTTATCCCATCACTGATTAGGCTTGGAACAGTGCTTCCAATTGAAAGTCCTGATGCTGAATGTGGCTTTAGTATTATTAATCCCATTAGACTATGAACTACGAGTTTGAAACCAAGTACCACTCCTGATCCACGTCAACAGACCTCACATGTCTCAACTCATAGCAGGAAAGTATGCCACAGCTTGGGTAACCATATGCGCACAGAAGACCCAACGCAATAGCGGGGAAAAGGAAAAGAGAGCATGAAGGGGAAGAATTTTAAGAACATAATGTTTTTCTTCCCAATGGGCGATTTTTTGATTAATTACATATACATGTCATTATTTCATCTCCCAATTATATTTATAATGATTTCCTACAAGTAGTATATATTAATGTGCTGATATCCTTTCCTAAAAATCGCTATATGGCACAGAAGTTGCATACTTTCCCATTATCATTTGCTCAGTAAATGTGTCAAAAAGAGCAGTGAGTAATTCCTCAGAATCACACTTTCTGCATTTTTCTCGAATTAGTATAACCTACTGGGGAGAGGATGAAGTCTACCAAAATTTTTTGCTATAGTGAGCTGTTTTTATGGGGGTAGTAAATGAATTTCCAAATCTAAGACGGGGGTAATACCCCCCCCCCCATGGGGTGCTCTGGTCAGACTATGTCTAAGGAGTGTCCTTTGTCCAACTGATATAAACATGAGTTTTTACACTTGAGTAACTGTAGTTCGCAGGATCTATGTTTTAAGAAACCAAACTGTTGATCTGCTAAAAGGTTATGCTGATGAAGGAAACTTAAAATTTTATTATTAATAGATTTCTCCATAATTTTGCATGGGACTGAACATAGGGAAACAGGACGATAATTTTCAAAAACTAATATTGATGATGATAGCAAAATTAATTTTGTCATGTTAGGTATTAGTATAGCATGTCTTCACATGGGTCAAAAATCATTTGAAATAAATTTTGAGTTTACAGTTTTGTTGATTTTGTTGTCTTTGTAAATCTTGATTTGAGATTAAAAGTTGCTTTTGCTTAGCAAATTGTTGTTGTTGTCGTGATGTTTACTAGTCGAAGACAAAAGAAAGCAAATACAAAAATCCAGAGAGTATTATGGTGAAACACTAAACAACTTTTTAAGACCAAACAAAAGTAAAAAGAAAACACGCAAAGATACTGAGAAAAAATATCCAGAAATTAGACAAGGTTAAAAAACGGAACTAAAACAAAATGAAAGTTTCAACGTAATGTAAGTTTGAAATAAACAAACTACAGGAAAGACAACTTAGATTAGTCCAGGAAGCGCAGGTTACAAAGTGTAACGAACTAACGCTTGTGTTGCCATATTCTCGTCTGCTGTATATTGGCGGAATTCATATATAGCCGGATCAGCTATTGCTAAAATCAAACCAATACAATTTTTCACAACAAATATTAGGCTATAAATCCTATTATGTGCGTCCATTATCGAGTAGTCTATTTTTAGCGTTTTCTTTTGATAGAACACCTGATGTTGTCAATAATGTTTCGTGGGAAGGTAGCACAACTCAGTACAAAAGGAAAACGCATGTTATCCTATACATATGTGTGATACGATATGTGTGTGAAAATTGGTAGAAGACGTGACGGCTTTATCCTATAAAATTTCTGATATCATATTCGTAATCAGCGACATCGATTTAGCCAAGTAACTGTTTTAATTTAAACAGGCAGATAATTTTAATTGTTACGATGAGTAATTTGTGTATTTTTATTTTAAAATTGAGTAAAGTGATCTGAAAATGTTTTGCTTTATGAGGAATAAAACTTTAGTGATATTGCATTTGCTTTATTTTTACTTGGTTCAGATCCATCATTGTGAAATTAAAAAAAAAACTCATAAAACCCAGAAAAACCCAAATTGGAAATTTTGGAAATAGGTTTTCCCCCAACCCTCAATTTGATTCTAATTTATTCCTCAACGTTGTGAAGGTTCATTTTCCAGCGTTTTAAAGAGTGAAAATCCAAGAACTTTTCCGGCGCTCAGCGCTGGACCAAGAACTAACTAAAATCAGGTGATTCTAATCGGAACCACCGTACCGGATAAAGTCCTGAGAACCCTATCGTTAACGTGCTTCACCCGCTCCTGTAGAACACCAATATATTCTTCATGAGCTCATTTTTACTAGCATAACCAGAATTTTCTCAATTTTTTTCCTCATTTTTGCAGGTTACTGACTCCAAATACAGCAAAATGCTTGTGTGTGCTCCTAAAATGCATAAAAAGCATCCGTAGCCACATTATAAACGTTTTTAAAAATGAGGAAAATTTTTGGAAAATGATGAAAAAAATTTTGGGTCTAGTTCTCATGTGGAAGAAATCTTCGAGGAAAAAAAACGGTGAGGTCCGACCCAGCGTTTTTTTGTGCACGGACATTTGTGCCAATTGGCACAAAGGGCCAAAAGAATTTGTGCCAATGGCACAGAAAATTATTTTCCAGCCTGAAAACATACTGAAAGCCTTTAAAAAGTTTTATGCCAAACGTTTGATATAAACATAACTGAAGATACTTTCGCCCCACCAATTTGCATAAAAATCGTGCCAACTGTATTTTATATAAAGCACGTCAGTGCGATAAGGAAAACTGATCGAGAAAGCAGTTTATGTGATTCGAAAAGAAATCGGATGCTGCGAGAATTCGCATATTTTTATAGAATTTTTCAGGCATTTTATATTTTCCTTTATTTTCAGACTATACCAATTTCTTCTTAATACCAATGTAATTAAATTAAGGATGTCCATAATTGCTTTCTCCTGAAAAAAACTAAGCCGAAAGTCGCGTCGCGTAAATTTTTGGTTGACAAATTGTGCCAACAATGTCAATTGTTCTGTTCGAATCAAACACCAAAAATAAAAATTTCGGTTTCCAATCACACTGAATGAACAGTAGAAGTTAACCATTTCTATTCCTTCTTCAGTCGGTGACAATCTCATAGTTTGTTGTGATCATACAAATATACTATTCGATTATAATTCTCTCAGGTTCCAAACAAATAAAAGTAACCAATATTATACTTATTGACTCGGCGGGAGGCGCCGAGAAAATTTTGCGTTTTCAGCCCCTTAAAATGACCAAAAATCAAGGAAATTCAGCCTTCGACCGGTCAAAAAATTTGTGCCGATTGGCACAGACGCCCAAATTTTTTTGTGCCATTCCAATTTTTTGTGCGAAAAACCATGTTTTGGCGCAAAAAAATTTTTGTCAATTTTTTCAAAATTTTGGGGGTGGTCAGAAAAAGTCGAAATTTTTCCCCAAAAAGGCACTTTTGCCAATTTTTTCTAATTTTTTCAAGTCTGGGTGTTGGCTTGGGTATATGGTTGACCAAGTTGGGGGGTCCCTTCCAACCACAGTTTTTTTCCTCAATCGACCATTTTTGAGGAATTTTTCTTGGAATTGAGGGAAATTTTTGTGTACTTGGGCATCAATTTGAGGAAAAAATTTTTGATGGTTTCCTGTTAGGAGGTGCATTTTACGGGTTGTAAAATTGAAAATTTTGATATATGTAAGTGTTTTTGAGCTTTTTAGAGCATTCTGATAATCATTCTGATCATTAAGAAATCCCTATTATAGCAACAGAAATACAGTAATAGCAGGCACATAAGAAAGGAACGATGAGTGAAGAACATAAGAAAAGTAAAAATGGAACAGAGCATGCGATATGTAAGGGGAAAATTCAAGGAAAAGAAGAAAAATTACAAATAAAGGGAAATATACGACACGCAATGTAACGTAATCAAAACTCATAAGAAATCAACCACAGAATTGTATCAATGCATCACTATATATACATAATGCACAGGAAAGCTGAGATGACACAACTTTTAAGTATACCGTTTTCGATAAGAGGGTTTTAAATTGATAGATTATTACATAATTTTATTAATATTAAAAACTGCAGTTGAAAGTCACACATAGACATTTCAGATGTTTCCAAATTTTTGCTTTTCAAACCTTCCCGCGGGCTATAACTACAGCAAATGGGTCTTATTATATGTAGCTGGCTTTTCAACATGTAAGGAACACTCGCAGGTTTACACGTCCCCACTCCGCCTTCACCAAGGTTGGCGAACAGGCATGAAGTTTTTGGCTTGATAGGTTTTATTAGGTTGGAAAATTCAGCGTTTTTGGGTTTTTCAAGAAAAAAATTCATTTTTTCCATTTTTTTATCAATAATACAAATTTCTACTTGATTTAACGATGAATTGAAAGTTGAACCAACTGCAATATTTGCAATACAAATTCTTCTCTTCTGACACTGACATGACAACAGATTTGAGATGAGATTACACAACACAACAAACAAATCCTTTCTCTGATCTCACCAACCTTTTCAATGCTCGTAGTCTAGCTAACAAATTAATTGATTTCAATCATCTTATTAAATCTGAAATTTTTGATATTATGTGGTGGATACATGGCTAACTGAAAAATTTGTCGATTGCTTATTTCCATGCCTGTAATTGGGAGAGACCCCCCCCCCCACCCCCCAACTTGGTCAACCCTATACAGAACCCTCCAAACTCGATTGGGAAAAAGTACGTTTTCTGGCCCTTTTTGGGAAAATTTCCGACTTTTTTCGCCACCACACGCCAAAAAAAAATTTCGGGTTTACCCCTCCCCAACTGGTCGAACCCCCCGACCCATACCTGTAAGAAGTCCGACCAGTTTGGGGGTCCCAAAATTTTTGGATGGGTCTAAAAAACCCCAAAAAAGTCGAAAAATTTTCGAAAATTTTCCCAAAAAAGACAGTTTTTTTCCAAATTTTCCCGAGTTTTGCGGGATTTGGGTATAGTGTTGACCAAGTTGGGGGGGGGGGGAAAGTTTCGACATTTGGGTATAGAGTTCGACCAAGTTGGGGATGGGAGCCCCCAACCTCCCCCTAGTCGCAGGTATGGTCGGACCTCTTACAGGTTTTTTTACCTTAAAAATAATTTACGCCGGACACGAAATTATGCAATTAAATAAGCGCGATTCGATTTTTAAATAATGATTAATTAACAAAAAATAAAGCACATTTTATGTGAACTTAAAAATACGATATTAAGGAAAATAAAGTTCTTAATTCAAAAATTAATCACAGATTTATTAAGCCTACTAATTTTGACAACCTTTTGCTTTGAAAAGTAATCCTCAAAAACATTATAGTCCATGGTTTCAAAAAGTCCAAGCACAGTTTCTTGCATATTTTTCCTAAACAATTCCCAAGTATCTATGTATCAACGTATCATTCTTTTCACTGCCTTGTCTCGTCAACCATATACAATTTTGTGCCATATATATGTATGTATATATTGGCCACAGTTAGTTGTTCCTTACTACAAGAATCTAATTTCAAATCAAAGACAGATTGATTATATTCACATTGAAATTTTTATAAATTCTTTCCAACAGTTCTTCAATCTTTGCTCAAAAATCTATTAGTCTTACACAAAAGACTATTGCGTGCAAAATATCTTACCTACTGGAATCATTTTGTGCTATACAAAATTTACAATTTGGATCTTGGTAGTTATTTGTATGATTAATTTGGATCTAGTCAGAAGAAAACGGTGCACAATTGCAAACTGAAGATTTCTTGTACCACCGTTCAAAAATTTGCACTTTGATAAGCTTTAAAGTTTATTTATATCCAATAAACTTTCATTTAAATTTATTACCCAATACGACATTGGCCTTTTATTGGTCGGCTTTCCTTTTCTAATATGAAAACACAATAATTTTGTGATTACTTTATTCAAACAGATCACTTGATTATTCAAAATAATTGCATTTTTATCTGTCTTCAAAGACCAGTCTTAATTTCTGCTAATGTAATTTTTTTGTACAATAAAGGTATGCTCATTTCTGACACATTCGTGTGGAGTATTAAGGTCATACATGCACATAGGGAGCTAGGGGAGTAAACCCCCATACCTGAGACCCTGGCCACCCCCCTGACCAAAAAAAATCGTCAAACCACCACCTGAACTTTTTCAAGACAGCTTTTTTCATTATTTTTATGCATATTTTGTATGAAAAACAGGCTTGTAGAATTTTTTTTGTTTTTTGCTCACCCACCCCCCTACCCCCCCGGGAAAAAAGTCCGTGGATCCTCCCCCTGGAAAATTCTTGCCGTGCATGTCTGATTAAGGAATTTTTCTTACGGAGGGAATTCTATACAATATGTTATATAAAATGAGAGCATTAAACATATCTTACACAATCGATTTATTTCTAAGAAGACTTTTTGCTGTAGCCGTTTCTGAAAAAACTGAGTGTGATTTCATGTGTCACTTTCCCAGAGTTGGTTCCTGTTTTATTGACACTAAATTTAGAAAAAAAGGCTCAACGCAGCTAGAAGCACACATGTGTGATGGAGGACTTAGGCGGTACAAACTACCCCAAAGGTTTTGAAACTGGAAAATTTGCTATGAAAAAAATTTTTTTGGCCAACTTTTTTTGAATTTTTTGTCTTAAAAAACACCAATAAACCAAAGTGCACCCCTGTACCCTCGTCAAAATTCCGGAGATGCACATGTTTGGTTGGAAAGTGTGTTGATGCACTCAGCTGCAGAATACTCACAGACATGGAAAATTTTTTTTTGAGAAAAAAGGAAAATCCAATATAACGAAAGTGAATTTTTTCCAACTTTAATCCAAGTTCTCAAAAATAGTGTTCACTTCTTTTTCTAGCTTTTTTTCGCTCACCCACCTCCTTACTCCCCAGGGAAAAAAGTCCATGGACCCTCCCCCTGGAAAATTCTTGCCGTGCATGTCTGTGAACAACCGTAACCAAACAATTAAAGTCAAGTGTGCCATCCCAAAGTCACTGTCAGTAATTAGTGGAGTGTCCCAGGATAGTGTCCTTGGTCCTAGCCTATTTTTGATCTATATAAATGATTTGTGCAACTGGATCTTAGTTGTGAATCGGTACTTTTCGCAGATGATCTCACTCAGACAACTCATTTATTTTACAATCTGACCTGAACAAAATTGACCTTTGGTCCAAAGGAAATAGATTGAGTATAGCATTAAATAAATGTAACGTTCTGAATCTTGGCAAAAACAATCCCTGTATAAAGTAATATCTTGGTGACAGTATTATACCAAATACAACACAAGTTACAGATCTAAGTGTTACAATTACTGGTGCACTATCGAATTCTGCTCTCTGTACCCATGTTTTCCTGAAAGGTTCTTTCACTGCAAATTTGATACTTCGTAGATTCTCCAGTAGAAATAAAAATGTACTTACAATGGCTTTCATTACTTATGTTAGACCTATATTAGAATATGCCACAGTAGTTTGGAATCCTAATCTCAAGCAAGATATCAAAAGAGTTGAGAAAGTTCAGCAGAGATTCACTAAGAGAATCATACCCGGATTCTCTTAGTTTAGTGAACATACTACATTATCTTATGATTAACGTTTGAACCACCTGGGTTTCGAGCGATTAGACCTGTATCCTTGCCTGCTTTCATCCATTTGATCCGTCTGATTTCACGCTAGAGTGAGTAGAAGTCGACAATTTGAATTTTTTTATTTTTCTTATTCTTCAGCAGAAAATCTTAACCAAGATTATTGAAAATTATCGCTAGAATGTATTTTTAAACATTCAAAAACAATGGCACTGAATACATATCTGTCAGCAATCCGATTGGACTGCTATTTTTTAATTTGATGTTAAGCTATTCCAGTTCGTTTGCTTAACATTGATTTCACTAGGTTTGGTATGTATGCCAATCGAAAATTTTCACTTTGTGACCTATTTGCATACCTTCAATTGGGGGACCCTTCGTAGCCTGTCGGACCGTATACCTAAATGTTGGACCCCTAACTCGAAAAACTGGAAAAAAGTAGTTTTTTGGAAAATTTTCGGAATTCTTGGCTTTTTTCGGCTGGGATTTTTGAGGGCTCCCAAAATTTTTAAAGACCGCGTATTCCCACCTCACAGATTTGGAGTTTACCCTCCTCCCCAACTGGTTGGACATCCTACAAGTCTGCCCATTTATGATGAATTGTAATTCTAAAAGAGTCCAGTATATATGTACATAAAGCGTATATGGCAGAGCACCTCATAAAGGAGGTAAGGGGAGTATTACGTCGATATTAGGCTCGGAAATTCATTTACCACCCCGGTAAGAATGACTTACTGGTCGAGTAAAATGGGACAAAAGTGACTTACTGGTACACACAATTTTGGGAAATGTCATAATTGGTAAGCCAATGTGGAGGAAATGAGTAAGTGATCACTTAGAAGAACTGCTTTTGGCTATCTTTTAAGAGTGCATAGTCAGTATGTGAAAAATATCTACCGTGTCCATAGATTGGAAAATGTATGTATTGCATAAATTAATTTGATGCATGAAAGTGGAAGAATCGACAGGTGTACAGAACCACTGGTTTTTGTAAGAGACAAACATTTTTGGCTCCGTACGAAGATTTTTGAGATATGTAAATATGTTTGTAGAAAGTACAAATACATTTTGTCGCTATTACAGTTTTTGGCGCCTAGCGCAGAAGCCTACGTTGTAACTCTTGTGATTGGGCAATCCAATGTTTTCTCAAATTTTGATTATTCGACGCATCAAAAACTATTTTCGTGTGTTTTATAAGGTGATCATGTGAAATTGGCCAAGGTAATGGGGAATAACATATTTGTAGGTGTCCATTGCTGCACACCTACTGTATTCGAAAAGCCACCAAAATGCACACCCCCTGCTACCTCACACAGGGAGCAAAAAAAGTCACGGTGCAGCATGGGAAAAGTACTACCTGTACCATATACGATTTCACCCGTTGTTACTTTTTAAGACCCGTCTCTATGGTTTCCAAAGACGAAGAACTGCCGAAGTTATGGATCGCCCTATCAGGCTTTCGAGGTAACTCAGAATAGCTTTTCCCTCCGGATTAGTCAGTCTTATGTACATGGTTAACGTGGCATGGCTACCAAAATCATATTCAAAGCTATCATTTTTCATTAAAATGTTTTCGATTGGCTAGAAATTTTTCAGCAACGCGAACGTACAGCCCGGAACCGGCCGGCGTTCATTATGAAGTTAAGCTAGTCCGCGAGCGACTTTCGCTAGGCCAAAATTGTTCAGACGTCTTAAGTCTTTCGTGGCCCAAAATCCATAAATCCTATTCGCAAAACGGTTTCGCGTCCTTGAGTCGCAACAGTTCGGCTGCGACTTTCGATAACAACGACGACGACGATACGACTAACAATTCGTCGTCGGAGGACGACGAAGCCCTTTTCGATAAAGAAGATAAGGCGTACGAAAAATTCCTGAAGAATCTCGATCCGACCAAATTTAAAGAACAAGACCATTATAAAGTTCTGGGCTTGTCGAAATTGCGGTATCTAGCGACGATAAAACAAGTGAAATTGGCCTACAAGAAAAAGGTTTTAAATCATCATCCAGATAAACGGCGTCAGAAGGGAGTAGACGTGAAATGCACCGAAGAAGATTATTTTACTTGTATTTCCAAAGGTCTTAATTTCACCCTATTGCCGAGAAAATACCGTTTGCTTATCTCCGTTAAAACTTTTAGCTTACGAATTTCTATCGAACATCCAAAAACGAAGATCCTACGACAGTGTTGACCCAACTTTCGACGAAAATATTCCCAGTGGAACTTTAACGTATAAAGAAAATTTCTTCAAACTTTATGTACCGGCGTTCGAGAGAAATGAAAGGTAAGTATGAAGCAGGCTTTTTTTGGTTTGAAAGAGTCAAATGGCTCCTAGGCCTAAATTTTTAGGGGCCTAATTGAAATTTTGGGAGCCAAAAATTTTTAATTGAAAAATATCGAAAAATGGCTTATATGTAACACACTGTAGAGCATATATAATAAAATTATATAGGTATTCAATCAGTTGATACGTGTTCAAAAAAATTACTGTTCAAAATTTTATTTGGAACCGGTGTTCTTTGGTACAGAAAGCATTGCGGAGCGAGATCTGCCATCATTTTGATTGATCGAAAAAAATTTATTGATTTTTATATTTGTTTCTGGCAAATTTTCTGGCTTAGGCTTAAGATTGGGTTTAGGCTTAGGCTTAGGCTTCGGCTTGGACTCACGGTTAGGAAGGAGTAGACTACAATTTTTCAACCAATCAAATTGATGGTATGAAATTTTTCGACCAATCAAATTGATGACAGATCTCGCTCCACATTGCTTTGTCTTTGGTACAGGCTTCTTTTCTTTCTATATATGTACAAAGATCGGCCAAGAAATAAATGCAAAATCATGATATATTCGTTTATTTCTGCACAAACCTTTTTTCAAGATAGCACTTGAGTTAATTTCCTTCTGGCACAAAGGTATGGGGTTTTGAAAATGTATCTTCTGTTCTTATTTATCTAATGTTTCCCATATATCTTTTCAGCGGTACGCAACGAAAGTTTTTTCAGATTCTGACACTCTAAAATGCTAGAAAATCAGTTTAAGGAAACTTATCAATAAACATAAGACTCGAAAACATGTATATATCATTTTACAAATAAAAATATTTTCATACTTTCATGAGTTCAAAAAAATTCAAACTAAACTTGAGATTTATGAACATCACCTTATTATATGCTTATGAATTCAAACTCGGCTCCATATTTAAAATTATAGTTACAAAAAAGGTTAGAAAAATTGAGATTTTAACCTCTTAAATGCACCAAACTTCATGTTTTCGTTGTCGAACTCCCATATTCTTTCCCTTTTTCGGAAATTTTTTCCCCAGAAAGTTTGATTTGTAGAACAACGGTGTATAGACCAATCCGAAAATTTATTGAATGAAATCGGGCACGAAGCGCGGGAAAATTTTCTTTGTTTTATAATTTTAGAGCCCGCAAAACACTTACTTTAAATCTAAAATTGAATAAAAATAAATATAATTCACCAAAATATACATAGAAAATTTAAAAAAAAAATTTTAGGAGCCAAAGTTGCTCCTGGACCTAAAATTTTAGGAGCCATTTCCAAACTTTCAGGGGTCCAGACCCCTAAAATGACAAAAAAAAGCCTGGTATCAAGAAAAGATATCTTAAAAATAGAGATGCAACGGTTCCAGTCTTTCTGGAATATCGGTTCCGGTTATGGCTCCCATTCCACATTGTATTTTACGGTTCCGATTCCTGCGCAAAGTGATATTTTATGCGGAACGGAAATACTGTCGTAACGATCAAACATTATCACATACAATGTTCGTGGATCGAACGTATTCGATTTTTCTATTTGTATTTCAATATTAAATACTAATCTAAGAATTATTTTTTAAGAGATGCAAAGTCATAAATTGCTATGTATAATGTACATACATGGCCGTGCGCAAGGGGGGGGGCGGCCCGCCCCCCCCCCCCCCCCCATTGAGGCAGTAACTCTAAACCGAAAACATGCGTTTTGGTGGACTTTAAAAGGTCAAAATCTCAAAATTTTCCGGCGCTTCGCGCCGGTCATGGGTATAATTATAACTATATTCTATCAGGCGCGGCCGTTAGCATATCTACTTCGACTTACTAATTAATGATCAACAGTTTCTATCAATCAAGTTAGCTCGTTTCATTTTCTAATCGTTTACAGTCAATTATGACGCCGAAAATAGAGATTTTTCATCAAGTCTCTCAATTTTTCTCTCGATGACTGGAATTTTTTTAACGTTTGCAATCTGAACTTTTGCGTTTATTGAAGGCGGAAATTGAAGACATTACTCTAGAACGCGATTTCAAAACATTTGTTCACGAATTATCTGATGGAGAGATTTATTTTTCAGCGTTTTAGAATACAAAAACCCGAAAATGGCAAATTACGCTTCATCAGTCTGATTTTAATTTATTTCCCAACGTTATGAAAGTTATTTTCCAGCGTTTTAGAAAGTGAAAATCAAAAAATTTTTTCCGGCGCTCGGCGCCGGACCATTCTATAGAACACCAATATATTCTTCATGAGCTCATTTTGACTAACATAACCAGAATTTTCTCAATTTTTTTCCTCATTTTTGCAGGTTTCTGACTACAAATACAACAAAATGCTTGGGTATGCTCCTAAAATGCATAAAAAAGGATCCGTAGCCACATTATAAGTGTTTTTAAAAATGTGGAAAATTTTTGGAAAATGAGGAAAAAAATTTTGGGTCCGGTTCTCATGTGGAAAAAATCTTAGAGGAAAAAAACGGTGATGCACACAGTATATCCGCGTAAGATCAACATTTTCTGGGGCTATTCAGTGAAAAAATCTAGTCCGCCCCCCCCCATGAAAAAATCCTGCGCACGGCCCTGTGTATATATATGTAAATGTTCGATGATCAGCTGCTAGCGCTTCAGTAGTTGGTAGATGTTCACAAATTTGAATTTAAGAGTGACTAATACCAATATTTTCTCCAGTGTCTGCCGCATAATTATTTACTGAATTTCCGCATTAAAAAGGAGTTGAGATAAAATAGATCATTCCAAAAGTTAAATTTTCAATCATATTGATTTCGTTTTTCGAAGATCCGTATCATACTTCTTACTGTGAACTTGTTCTGTCTAAATTCATCAGTGCATTATTAGGAAAATTCTTATCGAAAATAAATCTTCTGTGTTGTTCCAAGTTGGAAAAAATTGGTTTTTCCATAATATCTTCACACTATTTTATCTTAAGTGTATTCAAAATCCTAAATTTCCGGAGTTTTCTTTATCAACAGTTATTAGTAATTAAAAAAGTTCGAAAACTTGGAGGTGAAGTTCAAAATGAACATTTAGGAGTAAACACAGCATACTTGATAGAGGTTAATTCGTTCAACGACTATTATACTGATTTTCACTCTACAGTTGAGTTATTATTTTGATCATCTGAAACTTTAGAAGATTCCTGCTTTTGTCTGTTTCGAAAATATGGAACGAGCGGTGGAACCGGGTTTCCGGTTTAAGAATTGTAACCGGCTAACATCATTTCCTGTTAATCTTTGTGTTTCTACTTAGAAATGATAAAAATTGGCATTTTCAGGTGGTCCAATATTCAACCGTGTCCAAAATTGGGCGATCCGAATAGTACGGAAGAAGAAGTAAACAAGTTCTACAATTTTTGGTATAATTTCGACTCTTGGCGAGAATTTTCTTATTTGGACGAAGAAGATAAGGAGAAAGGCGAAAAGTGAAGAATGAAAAAACGATTAAATATTATTTCTATAAAATGTAACTTAAATTTTCGAAAATTGCAGTCGACTAGAGCGGCGATGGATCGATAAGCAAAACAAGGCATCTAGAGATAAACGGAGGAAAGACGAATTGAAAAGGTTAAGAACTCTCGTCGGTGAGTTTCAAAATTTGCGAATTTTATTGTCATTTCTATTTTCTTTTTTATTTGCGAATTTTGTAGACAGCGCCTACAAAAATGACCCTAGGGTACAAAAATTTAAGGAAGATGAAAAACGTAGAAAGGAAGACGAACGCTTGGCGAGAGAGGAAGAAAGGCGATTCAAACAAGAAGCCATTGAGCGAGAAAAACGCGAAGCCGTCGAGCGCGAAGAGAAAGAGAAAGCTCGCGTAGAAGAAGAAGCTAAGCAGAAAGTAAGTGAAGCCTCCATGAAACATAAAAGTCAGAGGTCCCCAAGATTAGATTTTTTAGGTACTGGTAAAGTTGCAAATTTGTAGCTAAATTTCCACTAAACACGTCATTTTGTCTCGAAATTAGGCAACTAATGACCAATTTTTAGGACCATACCCCTTCCCATGTGG
The DNA here is from genome assembly GCA_963922205.1 of Romanomermis culicivorax. NCBI lineage: Eukaryota > Metazoa > Nematoda > Enoplea > Mermithida > Mermithidae > Romanomermis > Romanomermis culicivorax. Next base: position 1,072,289 of record CAWUHX010000079.1, on the reverse strand, counting down.
TAGTCTGATAAAAGTAATGAATTTCAATCATGCACTATCCTTAAACTCTCCGGTCATAGATTTTAAATTTTATTTTTGCAACATAAAAAGTTTAAATTTGAATGAAATCAAAACATGCATGTCTTGCTTAATTTATCTAGCCTTTTTTTGTCACAACCGAAGTTCTAATTACATAACTGTCAAGACTTTGAAAAAACTTATATTAATTTTTCAGCAATTAAACGAAAAACGAGAAAAAGAGCAAACGAAGAAAGCAATTCAGAGAGAGAGAAAAGTTTTGAAGGAATTATGTCAAGTATGTCGTAATGTGTGCTTAAATACTTCGTTCACAATCTTTTGAAACTTTACTTCATTATTCACGAAAGCAGAATGTGAAAAGCGTAGACATTTCACCATCGTCTGAGTTTTCTTACGATTCAGAGAATTATCAGCATTTATAAAATTGTTTGGAATGAAAAGACTTGATTCCGTACTTTTAATGTTGCCTCATTTTTTAAATTTGAACTAAAATCATGTCAGATCAATTTCTCTTAGCAAAAACTCATTTTAAAATGATACTTTGCCTTTAGTGTAAGCTATGCAGCTATTGGTTTGACTGCAACAGACTAAATTACTGTATCAGAATATTAAATTATGTAAAATGATGTCGTACAGTAGGACCTTTATAAAAATGCGTTAGATAATCGAATGCTACGAAGCCGCATCAAGAATCCATTTTCTTTTATGACTTATTGATTCAGAAAACCGAATTTCATGTTTTATTTTCGAAGCTACGAAATTTCAACCGAAAAATGTATCATCCTATGTTGGAAGGTTATTATAAAAACTATGCATGTAACGGGGCCTTGAGGTCTGGAGTGTCGGGCGACTTTTTTCATACCGATGATCACTGATTCCCCAAAATTTAAGGCAGGAGTCTCTGAAGGGAAAAAAATCGATTTTTCCACCAAAAAAAGTCAGAAAAACGGTTCAAAAAATATTAATTTTTGTCTGATAACCGTAAAAATGATTCATGGCATGAAGCGCCGAGAAAATTTACGTTTTTGATCATTTTTTGTCCAAAAATTCTCATTTTTCATAAAAAATTGACATTTTCCATTATTTTTCCGGCCTGAAGTATGGGGATCCCTATGAATACCATATGGCTAGCCATAGAATTGGAAAATCTGGGCAGGGTCGCCCAATGGCCAGCCATATGGCCGACGATTTCTTTGGGTTCGGTTCCTATAGCACGTCCCCCCTCAATTACATGTTTGATAAAAACGGAAAAATGTACGAGTATATCTACCTGTCAACACGAAAGTTCAGACGTTTTCTCTAAACCTATTCGAGGTTAAAATAAAAAATCATTGCGGAAAAAATTCACCTAGTAATTTGATGGGCTATGTTTGTCGCATACACTGTGTCAATTTTCTGGAAAAAATAAGTTTGTAAGCTTGAGCGAGTCATGTAGATCTGACATCTGAATAATAGAATATAAAATTCTCTAAAAATAGCAATGTTCAAATACATGTAACGGAGCTGCGAGGTCTGGGGGAAAGGGTTAAACGTCTTTTTTGTGAGTGAAGTTAGCGATTGCTGAAAATTTTAGAGGATCATGGATGGAAAAAATTTCGATTTTTTTCACCTAAAAGTCCGTAAAAAGAACAAAAAAACAGTAATTTTTGTCTAAAAACTGTGTAAATATGTAAGACTGATATTTTTGACCGTTTTTGCTCAAAAAGGACTATTTCCCACCAAAAACTGACTTTTTTAGTTTTTCCACCAAAAGGGTGAGAGTTCCTATGACTGACCTGTTTCAGCCATATGATAGCGAATCTTTTAAGGTGTCACCATATGGTCGACGATTTCTAGGGGTGGGCCTCTTATTTCACATTCCTTAAATTACACGTATACAATGAGAATTTCTTGGCAGGTTTTATCGATCAGAGTCCCCACTTTTCGTTTCGATCAATTTTCCTATTTTCTGATAATATTTAATTTCTTTTTTGTTTCCGTTACCGCTTTCTTAGAATAATAATTATTTTTGCGAGAAAAACGACGATAGTTCATTATTAACACGTACGGGTCATTTAGACCAATTTTGTCAGTTATTTTCATCTGAACAATTGAAATCATTAAACGATCGATTGAAAAGCGAAATTGATCAACATCATAATACTACTAATCATCTATCATCATCGACTAACCAAAATTGTTCTAAAGTTTTCGACGAATTCGTCGGTGTCTTAAACGATATGTTAGAAACAGAAAGACGGAAACACTCTAGCGCCGCCGCCGTGTCTCAGAACAAAAACTCGGCAAACTCCGCCGTTGCCGCCATATGGACTACGGAGGAGAATCAATTGTTGATAAAAGCAATGACGATATTTCCGGTTGGAACTAAATCTAGGTAAATTTATGTGTGAAATACATAGGGTAGATCAATTTGGATCATGTCTTTGTCATATTTTCGTTTCAGACGTCCCCAAGGTCGCAAATCTGGGTAGGGGTAAAATTCTAAATGATCGGGCTGGTACTTTACATACTCCCGTGCCGTGACCTTTTTTACAAAATAGAATCCGGCGCGAGGCACCAGACAATTTTTCAATCTTTGTTGATTCTACAGCCTGGAAAACCATTATCTAACCATATAATCTCCACAAAATGTATTTTTACTTTGTACAAACATACCAACAAATTCTTAAGCCAAAAAATGTTTGTCTAGTACAAAAAACTGTTGTGCTGTGCAGCTGTCGATTTTTTGATTTGATATATCAAAATCAACTATGCAGTACCTACATACACTTCGGACATCGTAAAGATATTTTTCCCGAACTGACCACGCACTCTAAAAAAATGCCCAATAACAATGCTTCTAATAGTGCCCACTCACTTATTTCTTTCAAATTGGCTTACTTATTAAGACGCTTCCCAGAATTTTGTGTACTAGAAAGTCATTTTCCTCCCATTTCACTCGATCAGTACATGACATGCAAGGCAAAAATTTTCCTGGGGAGAGGACTTATTATTGGGATTGGCGAGCAAAAAAAGTTCCGCAAGCATGTTTTTCACACAGAAGATGCATAAAAATCCTCAAAAAATCTGTATTGGAAAAAGTTCAGGGGGTGTTTGACGATTTTTCTGGGCCAGGGGGTGTCCAGGGTCTCAGGTAAGAAGGTTTACCCCCCTACCCCCTATGCATGTATGATCAGAACAGTCATTCTTACTGGGATGATAAATGAAGTTCCAAACCTAAGACCGGGGTAATACCCCCCGTGGGGTGGTCGGTTTCCTTCTGACTTGAGCTGTCTCTGGTCCCACAAAAAAATTTTTAAAGATTTCCTGCGCAGAACTTAGACATTTTTTGTGTTTTGAATGTCCGAATCGATAGAAAGGTACATTTCCGGCGTTTCAGAAAGTCACAATAAAAAAATTTTCTAGCGCTTCAAATATTTCTCCCCAAATGAGGACTCTCTATAATCGCTTATTATCGAAAATAGGAGAGGAAATAAAAATCTTCACATTGCATGCTAAGCTTAGCGAAAAAACATTAGCAGCGGATTTGTAAAAATTCGACTAAATGCATTGGTTGGTATGAGCTCGAATGCTTCGAAAATGTTAGAAAAGTCATTCTATACAAGCTTTTTATCATTCTTAGTGAGAATTTTCAGCCGAAAATAATGGGATTTATTATGTAAATAAAGTGAAAATGAAATCAAGAAAAATTTTTGATTTCATATTTTTTGATCGAGTTTTACTCAATCTAATATGAAATGAGGCATCAAAATGCATCAAAGCAATCAAGAATAACTGAGACGTGGAACTAGACTTACGATCGCGTTTGAACATATGTATAGTAAATATTGAAATCTATGGTCAACTTTTGAGATTTTACGGCCCTAAAACAAAATGCACGTTTTTTGATCTGGAACATTTTGCTTCCCGTTTTGGGGACCCAGCCAAAAATTTTTCCCATTTCAGAAATTTTACTTTCCAGAAAGCTCGGTTCGGGAAAAAACACTGTCTTGAAACCAGTGTTTTTTTCTACGCCCGACTTTCTGTACAGTGCAGAAAAGTTAAAAAAAGTTTCTGCACTGCTGTTTTTTCCTGTTACAATACAGTAATAGTGAATAGAGGAAAAAAGCAAATTAAATGTGTAATTTTGATATCAGAAGTGCGTACACATATCGTCAAAATTTTATTCATTCTCATGAAATAAATTTCAACGTGAATTCACAAAATATTTTCGCCAAAATCTTCGGCAGCCCCTAAATGTGTCAATTTTTTAGACTTTTAGTTAATTTTACATTGTAGAAGAATGTATGTGATCAAACACATTACTCAAAAAATTCTGCACCTGTGCATAAATCACGAAAAAAATTCTGCACGAAGCCTAAAAAGTGAGCATTGTGCAGAAAAAACACTGCTTGAAACATCTCGTTAATGAGGATTGAACATTTTAGATTAATAAAATCAATCGTAGCGTGACTTAGAAGTTGAATAGGACTTTATTAAGGCTGCATTTCAGCTTAATTATAGTGGATAATAGTCGTCGTAACGGCTTTGAAAAGTTTTGATATCCTGATTATCTAAAATTTCCTGATTCCTCAAATTTTTTTTTCAAAATAGCCCATCCCGTGAAAGATAGATGGTGGCAACTTTTATATCAAAGAATTATCAGCAGGATTTTTTTTTCATTTGGGTATTCCAAACTTCTTTATATTAACATAGATGAAACTCGACCTGGTGAGTTCGCGTAGCTACTGAATGTCATGCTGAGAGGTTTAGAATGGCGCGTCTAAGAGCGTTATGGTGGGGTCTGGAGCGAAGCTCCAGAACAAATTGACTTTTACCTACTTTAGGCTTGAAAAATCTTCGGAAATAGGTAGATAAAACACATAATTTAGAGTACTCATGATCAAAATTTATTTTTGAATTGGTACTAAACTATGAATAAAATTATCTATTCAAATTAAACGAAGTGGTATACGTCTGTCACCATCATTACATTCTGATAATCAAGTGCACACGGTATTTTCTTCGAAGATTTTCCACATAAGAACCACAGCCTTCATGTATTTCTTGTTCCGGCGCCAGGCGCCGGAAAAATTTTCGGGTTTTTACATCCTAAACCCTGGAAAATGAACCTTCGCTACATTGAACTGTGTCGCGATGCGCAAATGCTGCCATCGTGCATTTTCCTCTGAACCCGTAGACGTGATGTTTCTCACCCAAGTCACGGCCCCAGACCTGGATTTTTGGACGGGTGCTGCTGCGCGCGCCCAGGCGATGCAGGGCTGTGCGGTCGGTGGTAGAGCAACTCTACCACTCAGTGTGCGTGAACCGTTACAACTGTGAATCAAAATCATACTAATAGATTGTAATTTTGCTTCTTATTCTTTTACAGTATAAACATTTTTGAATTTTTATATTCTAAAATGCTGGAAAATGCATCTTTGCAACAAACATTGCTGAATAGAAGCTCTAAATTTACAGTCTAGAATGACGTCTCCAATCTTCATCGTTTATAAATGCAAAAGTTCACGTTGAAAACATCTGAAATGTTCCAAGCTAGCGAGAAAAAATTCAGAGGATCGATTACAAATATCAATTGTCAGCAAAATATTGACTCGTAACGAATTTAAAAAGAGATAAGGTTATTCAATTGATAGAAGCTGTCGAAGGTTAATTAGTAAGTTGAAGCAGATATGCTAACGGCTGCGCCTGATAGAAAACAGTTACCATTATAAAATAATGACCGGCGCCAAGCGCCGGAAAATTTTGAGATTTTGGCTTTCTAAAGTTCGGAAGAGTGCATCTTTTCGGTTGAAGCTGCATTATCAGACGTGCTAAAAAATTTTTGCTCGATTTCATTTTAGGGAGAATTCCCCTCATTCCCCCCTCCTAGTTACGGGACTGATTATCAGCATACATGTACTTGGGGGGAAGTGTCATAAAAGCGTCCCCTCAGAAATCGTCGACCATATGGCCAGCCATTAACCGACTCCCTACAGGATTTTCCAATCCTATAGCTAGCCATATGGTAGCCATTGGGACTCCCATACTTTTTATCAGAAAAATACTGGAAAATGTAAATTTTTTAATGAAAAATGCCAACTTTTGAACAAAAAATAGTCAAAAATGTCAATTTTCTCTGAGTTCCGCCCGATGAAAACATTTTTCACGGTTTTTTAGGCAAGGATTTATATTTGTTGACCCTTTTTTCGGAATCTTTGGGCGAAAAAATCGAATTTTTTTTTTAATGGACACTTGCCCTAAAATTTTGGGTGATTGGTGACCATCCCCTAAAAAAAGTCGTCTGACCCCCCCCCGGACCTCGGTGCTCCGTTACATGCATGATTGTCACATATTCAGTAGAGGTTAAAAATTTCAAAATTTTTCTGTAAAATTTTAATGCACATATTTGTGGAATTATCAAAATCGAAACTTGTCAAAAAGAGAGTTTTAAAATACTGATACACCAGTACCTTAGCGTGATCGAGGAAGAATTTGTTCGTGTGATATTTTTTTGGCAGCTATTTTTTCAGATGGGACGTTATTGCTGCTTTTATAAACGAACATTCAAAAATCGACGACGTCGATAATGCGAACAAAAAAACCGGTAAAGATGTCGTGGTCAAAGTTAAGGACGTCCAAAAGCTAGGTAATGAATATTTGTTTCTAATTCATTCTAATTCTATTGTCAACTACTATGTTGAGCTGGCTTCTTCCGCTGCATTGTCTTTGGAAAACTTAAATTTTCAAATTGGAAAGATTGAAAAATATTTCGTCGACCATCTTTTGAATTTTCATGCTGATAATATTCCAATTTTGTTTCATTGACCAATATTTCATAAATGTGCTTCATTTTTTTCATCTTGAATAAACAAGTTTTACAAACGAATGTTTTCGTTTTTCAGATGAAAAAAGTAAAGAAAGTGTATCGAAAGGTATACCCTTGTTACAAACTAAATCGAGTGCTCAAGTCGAAACAGCGCCTTCCATTAGAACAGGTATATTTGTAAAAGTTGCTTCATCGCGCGTCATCTCGGTAATTCCTTCTTCTCATGAGAGAAGTTTTGGAAGCGTAAATCCTGAAATTATTGTTGCTATAGTATATTCAATAGCCCACAGCAATTGGAATTAGGTTAAACTAAGCATTTTCATCTTGGATCGCAGAAATTTGCGTAAATGTGCCAAACAATAGAAAATTGTCTTATACTTGATTTAAGGAAGAACAGAAGATCACGTATTCGCATTTGATGAAATCAGCTCATATCACACATTTAATTAGGAGAACTGCTATAAGAACATCCCACCACCAAGGTTTGTCAATAATATGGCGGAAAAGCCCCATGCTTTCCGTAAAAAATTAAAAATGACACTCTCTTTTTATGGCTTTACAGACAAGAATTAATATTTTTCGACCTTTTTCGGGCAAAAAAATCAAAATTGTTTTGTTAATTTTTGGCAGTCGATGAACCCCTTCAGACCTTGTGATTCCCTACACATGTACAATTGCTAATATAAAAAAATTTTTTTTGAGTTTTATTAAAAGGAACATTATGTAACGAATTAAATATGACGCATACTAAACACACAAGCAAGGAGAAAACAAATTCAACAAGTTTCAACATGGAAGGTTTTGAGGCAAAAGGCACAATGGCCCAGTTTTGGGGATGATTAAATCAAACTTACCTATGCTATAAGCAAACATTTTCTATTATTTCGCATACACCTGATAACATTAGGTGCTTCAGTATCTTGAATTCACATTTTAGAATATTGATAAGGCTTTTAAGTTGGGGATATTCCCTGATATCCGTGATTTGTAAATGTTAAACTTTGCGATTAGTAATATTGAGTTTAAAATTTGACGTTCTGTTTTAGTTTTTTCTTGAAGTACTCCTAGAATCACATCTTGCTTTCTCAGTCTAAGTGTGTTGTCCACCCTGTCTTGGATTCTTCGGTTTAGTTCTTGCCAAAAATATTGGACTGTTTGGCATTCACACAGGGTGTGCAGAATGTCATCTTCTGAGTCATCATAGTACAGGCAAATACCTGATTCTTTAATTTTGTATTTTGCTAACAAGTGCGGAGTTATGAGGAAATTATGCAGTATTTTGAATTGAAATTGTCTGTATTTATTTCCAACTTTCATTTCCGTGAGTATTTTCCATGTTCTGTTGAAGTCAATCCCAAGTGGGAGGTTGAGCTTGTCTTTCCATATGATTTCACCCTTTGGTATACACTGCCTTGCTTCGCTCATATACTTCTTGACTTTTGTTAAATCTGCAATGTTTATGATTTGCGGAATTAAGTCACACTCATTTTTTGGATTGTTAAAAGTCTTAATTAGAGATTTCCAGTGTTTTGGAATTGAATGAATTATCTTTGCATAATCGAACCAACTTATAGTACAACCGTCACTTTTTAACTCATGATAACCTTTTATAGTGCAGTCATTCTTGAACCAATGATAGATGTAGTTAAATTTTGTTTGATGTAATGAGCATAAGAATAATGACTTTTTATCACTAAGTATATACCGGTTGTTGTTAACTTGTTGTAGCATGACTTGCATTGGTGTGTTTATTGTATATATATTACTTGTTTGGATATTCTTTATCGAGTCTAAAAACTGTGAATAAAATGGTGGTAGACTGAGGTTCAATGTTTTAGTTGAGAAATTAGATTGTAGGATTGTGTCTAGTCCACCAGTTTTTTCAATGTTCATGGTTCCAACATGATTCCGTTTCTCCGGGTTTTTCAGAAGCCGTACTAACCACTTAGCTTTTAGTGATGTTACCGTAATATCCATATCATACATGTAATTGGGGGGGAAGTGCTATGGGAACCCCCCCCCCAAAAATCGTCGACCATATGGCTAGCCATTGGGCGACCCCCCCCCAGGATTTTCCAATCCTATGGCTAGCCATATGGTAGCCCTAGGGACCCCCATAGTTTTAGTCGGAAAAATACTGAAAAATGTTATTTTTTCCATGAAAAATGTCAATTTTTGAACAAAAAATGGTCAAAAACGTCAATTTTCTCGGTGCTTCGCGCCATAAGTACATATTTCATCATTTTTTAGACAAAAATTACTACTTTTTAAACCGTTTTTCGGACATTTTTCATGGAAAAAATCGATTTTTTTTCCTTCAGGGACCCCTCCCCCCAAAATTTTGGGAATTACTGACCCCCGGCCCCAAAAAAGTGCTCCAACCCCCCCCCCAGACCTCGGAGCTCCGTTACATGTATGATCCATATCTGGCATCTTTATACCCCCTTCTGAATGTTTCTGTATCATAACATTGGATTTAACTTTAGGTGTATATGTATTCCATAAGAACTTTCGTAGCATCCTGTTCATTATCTTAATGATGTTTACATCCACAGCAAGGTTGATTACACTATAATGTAACTTGGATGCTATAAGATAGTTCCATACCATAATCTTTCCATAGAATGTTAGACCACGTGATTGCCATGTGTTACATTGCTTTCGACATTTTTCAAATTTTTCACCGAAGTTTTTAGAATACATGTCCTGGTCATATGAGAAGTATATTCCAAGGTTATTTACAGTATTAACTATTTCACATTCTCCTAATTTGTTGTTTAAAGTTTTGTTTTTTCCAAGCCCGAGGACCTGGGTCTTTGTTAGATTGATTGTTAAGCCTGAAGCATTTGCGAAAAGTGATATGACGTCCAAGGCTGCATCACGGTCTTTCTTATCTTCAACTAGTAGGACTGTGTCATCGGCATACATTGAAACTTTATTAATCTGGTTTAAAGTTGTTAAACCCTGATACTCATCTGATTCTCTCAGGGCAATCGCCATATATTCCATTGCACATATAAATAGGTAAGGTGAAATAGGGCAACGCTGTCTTACTCCCCTGTTAAGTTGAAATGTGGAGAAACCTGAATTCATAACCACTGCTTCCGCACCATTATCTAATGTTTTAATCCAGCAACAAAACTTGTCCCCAATATTGAATGATTTTAGTGCAGTAATCATGAAGTTTCGATCAAGGGAATCAAATGCTTTTTCGATATCTAGAGATACTAAATAACCTGATTCTTTTTTGTTCCGTAGTGTTCTATTAGATCCATAAGGTACCTTATATTTTCTCCAATATATCTCTCAGGCACAAAGCCTTTTTGATCCTCATGGATGATATTTTTGATTTGTGCCTTTAGTCGACGAGCCAAAGCTTTTGCTAATATTTTGTAATCAACGATATAAAAAAATTGTCATGCGGACATGGACGGCAAGAATTTTCCAGGGGGGTCCTGTCCTCGTACTTTTCATCGAGGGAGTGGGGAGGCGTTGAGCAAAGAACAAGAAAAGCTCAACAACCAAACCATGTTTTTCATGCAAAGTATGCATACAAATCATCCAAAAAAAATTGTCTTCAAAAAAGTTCAGGGGCTTGTTTGACGATTTTTTTCGAGTCAGGTGAGTGTCCGGAGCCTCAGGTAGAAGGGTTTACCGCCCTACCCCCTGTGTGTATGTATGATGTCGCGAAAGACTGGCCTTACACATCTAGGAGTAATATGCTTTCAAACTTTATCGAAGTTCATAATTGCGTATTGCAGAAAATAACTAGAAATGAACGATTATTCTCATGAGCATTATTAGTTTTCAAAGTGGTTTGTCGAATAAATGTTTCGTCATATAATATGCTTCAGAGATTGCTAAAATCAAGTATGTAGGCGAAGTCTCCATAGTTTACCACGTTCACTGTTTTTAGCCGCATACCGATTAGCGCAGCCACTAAATTTTCTTAATTTGTATTAATTTTTCTTAGCCCGAGTGAAATTTTCATCAGCACTGGCCCAACCTTATTAGCGCAGTGCTAAGGAAACAGTGACCACGTTTATTCAAATTTTGGTGTGAACAAAGCTTATGATTAAAATTTATTAGTGCAACAATACTCAAGTTATTATGGGTTGTTGAATGCACCATTATTTAAGAATTTACACCTGGAGACCTTCCCTTGTCAGTTAGAATTTTTTTGCTCAGACTTGAGACTAAAAAGTGTAAATTGGCAAACTATTCTTCAGGTCTTTGTTTGAGTATTATTATTGTCTTATTTGTTTATCATTGTATTTTTCAGAATTCATGTTATTAGTTTTTTATTTGTCTTTTTTATCGTACTATTTCTTTAACTATTTATGATTTATAGACTCGGCTCAAGTCGGCTGGGAAGGTAATCCTTGGACGGCTCAGGAACAAAAGGTTTTGGAAACGGCTCTGAAAACTTATCCGGTCAGCGACCCTGAACGATGGGATAAAGTTGCAGCGTGTTTACCCGGCCGAACGAAAAAAGATTGTGTGAAACGATATAAGGTAAATGATTGTTTGGTTTCAAACGTTTCATTCTAGAGAATATATTCAAAAAAATTCAACTTTTATCTGGCTTATTGATAAACAAGTATGTTTCAATCCTGAATTGTATTTTGAAGTTCATCACCTTTTGTTTTGAAAATTCCGTAACGACTCTTCGATTGACTATCGAAAAAAATCATCTTTCGTGACTGGACAAATGTTTCCTTCAATTTAAACAGCTGGTCAACGAGGAAACGTTTTGAAGTGTAAATTCTGAAATTGTGCATGCTATAGTGCGTTCGATAACCCACAGCAAATAGAGTTATGTTACCCGCAGGCTTATTTTACACTAAAATTTGCGGAAATGTGGTGAAAAGATTTAAAATTTGTCTATACCCAATCTCAGCAACCATCGAAGCATATATAATGGCGAAGTATGTGTTCGATAGATGATGCTGAAAATTGCAAGAACGCTCGTGTGTCTAACCATCGACCTGTAATGGTTTCTGAAATACGCAGTTCTAAATTTCGACAAAGTTTGGAAGATTATACTCCATAGAAATATAGTCATTTTTTCGTCACACGATGTACCTATGCATACCTGGACAAACCCTATCGGTTCATCTGGTACCAGCCCGCCCAAAAATTTGGTTGGTTGCCAAATCTTCTGAAGGGAACCAGATTTGGAGTACATTTATCTTGTGCAAAATAGGGAATTTGAAAAAGTAAATTCTGGTGTGTTTTAGAAGGTCAAAATCTCAGAATTTTCTAGTGCATCGCATTAATTGATTCCCTGATTAACTGTTTGATTCCCTGATCGGTTGTTTGATTCTGTGATTAGTTGGTTGATTCTATGATCGGTTGGTTGATTTCCCGATTAGTGGGTTGATTCCTTGATTGGATTGGGTGGTTGACTAATTTCCTGGTTAGCTTGTTCATTAATCCCTGATTTGTTGGTTGATTCCCGTATCGGTTGGTTGACTTCCTGATTGGTTTGTTGATTCCATGGTTGGATTTGGTGATTGGTTGATTTCATGGTTGGTTTGTTTATTGATTCCCTGTTTAGCTGGTTGATTTTCTGATTCAATCGTTGGTTGGTTGATTTCCTGGTTGATTTTTTCGCTAATTCCTTGATTGGTGGGCTGATTTCCTGTTGCAATGGTTAGTTGACTGATTGATTGCTTGCTTTCCTAGTTAGTGGTTGGTTGGTCGGTGATCTGGTTAGTTGGTTGTTTATCATATTCTCTGTTTGGTTCATTGGCTCTCTGATTTGCTGGTTAATTTACTGGTTGGTTGGTTAATCGATGTTCTTGCTGGTTAGTCGGTTCCCTGATCTGCTGGTTGGTTGATTACCTGATTGCTTGGTTGGTTGATGGATTGTTCCATAAAAAGTTGGTTGGTTGGCTTATTTCCTAGTTGATTAATTATTTAGTTTTTAGTGGTTGATGGTCTATCTCGAAGTTCTTTAACCCGTTTTTGCTGTTAAAATCGATTCACACACAAAATATGATCTGGTGCTGAGAATCAAGTCATCTGGTACCGAAGTCCTCTCATCTGGTACCGAGTTGCATCCAGTTGAACCTATTGTCCAGGTATGTAACTATGTACATTTTTGATATCGGATAGTTCTATCAATTGCGACTAATCAAGTGTTTATATATTTTGTGATTCTTTAGATCAGCTGTAGGCCAGCTTTTTAGTGTTTGCACGATGCAAATTTATATGTAAAGAAAGCTCACGGGAAAACCATTACTCCAGTTGCTATTGGCTATCGAATACACTATAGCTCGTGAATTTCAGAATTTACACCTGAAACCTTCACATGTACCATGCAACACATAGATATTTTTTCAAGGTTGTCATTCTTTTTATAATGAAAATTTTTCGACCATTTAAAAAATGGCTTTCAATGGAGAATAAATTCTATGAATATTGATTTTCTTTACTGAAGCAAATAAAACAATTATATGAATTAATATTCTCTTATTACTAACTGCATAGAAAAATTTTTGTAACTATAAAAACCGAATCTTTGAGTGACGGCTAAAATCATTTCCGTACATACATGATTTTAAGGAGCCCCGACGTCTGGAGTAGAGATCCGGTGACTTTTTTACGCCCGGAGGTTACCGATTCCAGAAAATTCTAGAGGGTGTCCCTGAAGGAAAAATAATTCGATTTTTTCGCCGGAGAAAGCCGAAAACGGTTCAATAAGCAGGAATTTTTGTGTAGAAAACTAGAAATGTATTCGTGGCGCGAAGGGCCGAGATTTTTCAGTATTTTTTGACCAAAATAAATTTTTCAGTATCTTCTGACCAAAAATATGAGTTCTGGTGTGGCGTTCCTATGACACTCACAACTCATTACATTGCATGTTCCCGTATCTTTTCTTCGCGTGGATGATGTAATCTAAAAAATCCAACAATATTCTGAATAAAATTATTAATTTATGATATTGATAAGAAGTGAATTTCCAGCAAACTATTGAGGACGCGTCATATGAATTCCTGCAAGAATGTTCGCTCATTTGACTGGACAAGTGACAACTCCAAGATTTTCCAATGATAGCTATAAAGCTATAAAGCTAGCTATAAAGGCTAGCTATAAAGACCCATACTTAAGGACAGAAAAAGCGAGGAATTGTCTCGTTTCGATAGGAAACGGTCATTTCTGAACAAAAAGTTGTTTGGTCAAAAGCGCCCATTTTTTGGTGGTTCGCGTCTTAGTTCGAATTCTTATAATTTTTTGACAACAGTGTTATTCTTTAACTATTTGTCGGAATTTTCAGGTAAAAAATGCAACGTTCCTTTTTTAATAATCTCCGTCCCTAGATTTTAGATCACCGTTGACCCGTTCCGTGGTTATGTTTCTAAGTGAGTCGATTATCTGAGGTTCAGTTTTAAATCGAACGCTTTCTGATTCATCTTGAGCATTTTGCGCTTGTACGAAATTATGTTCAAATTTTTAAGGAACTGGCCGAAATCGTACGTGCTCGAAAAGTGGCCTTACAACAGCAAAAAGAGAAGAAACCAGAATAATCCGAAAAAACAACTTGTACGATTTTTATTGTTATTAGGACGTGGGACGTCGTGTGCGAAGTATGGTATCAAAGTCGTCCTCGAATTTAGGAACGACGTTCAAAAAGCTTATTTTCTCATTTTTCGCCCAAAATAATCCAATAAGTCCGATCTGGTTTTAAAATGAACGCTAATTTTTTTGGATGTTCCTACTATAGCATGTTTTCTTGAAATGCTTGTAAAAATAACTGAGAAGAAAGTACTATTTTATATTTTTACGATTCTCCGCTTGACTATTATATGTCGCATAGAACTAAAAATTTGCAAGCATATCCGGTCGACTATCAAAAATTTTAAGAGTAAATTTTACTGTAAAAGCTTGCGCAGACGTTGACGATTTAACCACTTTTTGTCATTTTTTTATTTACAAGCATTTTATGAAAGATATAATATAGAACATACATGTAATTGGGGGGGAAGTGCTATGGGAACCCCCCCCCCCAGAAATCGTCGACCATATGGCTAGCCATTGGGCGACCCCCCCAGGATTTTCCAATCCTATGGCTAGCCGTATGGTAGCCCTAGGGACCCCCATAGTTTTAGTCGGAAAAATACTGAAAAATGTCATTTTTTCTATGAAAAATGTCAATTTTTGAACAAAAAATGGTCAAAGACGTCAATTTTCTCGGCGGTTCGCGCCATAAGTACATATTTTATCATTTTTTAGACAAAAATTACTACTTTTTAAACCGTTTTTTGGACATTTTTCATGGAAGAAATCGAATTTTTTTTCCTTCAGGGACCCCTCCCCCCAAAATTTTGGGAATTACTGACCCCCGGCCCCAAAAAAGTGCTCCAACCCCCCCCCCCCCAGACCTCGGAGCTCCGTTACATGTATGAAAACGTTGTTAGGGAAATGTTTCAATAGACTGAATTCAATAATTTACTAGACGGTTTGTAAAAAAGATCAGTCTTAATGTGCATACTTCGCTCCGAATGTTCCCACGTCTGAGTTTGAATAAAAATCGAGCGCTGTAAAATGGATTCATTTAAGGTGTGAGTAATAAAAACCAACTCGTGTTGTCCATTCACGGAATGTTTAAGGTAAGATGGGGCTACTTTGAAAAAAATCAGGCAAATTGCATTTCAAACGGTAATATATTTTGATCGTTAATGCTTTGAACGAAGATTTATATATCATTCTATTCGTAATTCATTTCTCTCAGGTTCCGTTTGTAAATCCTCAAGACTAAAAACCAGCGGCTTGCAGCTGGTCATTTTTAACAATCTGTTCAAAGTCGCCCACCTGGTGGGAAACTTTGAATGCCACGTTAATTCATGTTGATCACATGAAAATCTGCACAATTTCACCATTTTTAATAGTATGAAGGGATTTCATGGCTTCTACTCAAAGCAAATTGTAATGTAAATATTCTTTCAGCCAATGGGCAAGAAAAGTTCATTAAACAGTGACGATTTGATGTCGGAAACAATATTTTTAAAGATTCATGTACAAAATAACTAATGATGGGTAACTTTGAATGACCAAAAATTGTATGCATTACCACGTAATATTTTATAACTGAAGACTAAATTCAGAGTAAACACATTTCAACGATACAATACATTACAAGTAGTTATTTTAAATAATCATAGTCTTCCGTATAATTCTTGTATTTACAGTTCGGCATGTTTGAGTCTGTCTTCTTTGTAAGTGTGAAAATCTTCATAAAATATTAACAAAAGAATGCTGGAAGAAACAAAACAACTAGAGAATGGAAACATGTGACAAGAAAAAAGAGGCAAGATAGAGAAAGCAGCAAGGAAGAAAGAAAAAATAACAAAAAATCAGGGGAATAGAAAAAGAGAAAGATGAAGAAGTAAAAGCAAAAAACTAATATGAAAAGTAGGTATAAAAATGAAGAAAAATCACAAATAATAAAAGTAAATAGGAAATAGAGCGTGCCGAATTATATAAGGACTATTTGGAAGACAATGATTATTAAAAATGACAACTTGTAATGTATTGTTTCATGAGTAAAAAAGAGAAAAGTGTATGACGATAAAAAAGAAAATGAAAGAAAGCAGAGACAAAAATAAAAAAGGAAAAATATACATAAACGAAAACATAAGCAACGCACAGAACGAACGAAAAAAATAGCTACAAAGAAAATTATAATGGAAAGATGAAAAATGTGCAGAAAGTGTTATTACATTCTTTATTGCTCGTTTGGAATTCGCTCTGTAGGGAATCGCTCGATTGGAAATTCGCTCATTCGGGAATTCGCTCAGTTCGGAATCGCTCACTTCGGAATAGACCCTACATCATTACACAAAGTTTCAACAACAAAAGGTTCAGTAGTTGTTGTTGACCCAGATTACTTAGTGACTTTTTACCATTAAAAATGTCCGAAGATGTAAAAAACACGGATATCCGGATATGGAAATTTTTCTGGCGCACATCACAAATGAATATAGACGTTCAAAGTTTCCCTTTCATTTTTGTATTCAAAGTTATCCATCTTATTCAAAATAAGCCGCAAGCTATCCAAAGTAGCCCCGTTTTTGAAGTTCGTTTTTCTGATATGGTTTCATATGAACATTCTATCATATATTTTTTCGACGGTGAAAATCAGCCTTTATGACTTGATGCCTTATTGCAAATTGAACAAAGAGAATCCAAAAAGTCAAATAATGTGATGAATGGGCGCCTCTCCATAATACAGCACATTTTTTTCTGACTAGCATTTGATACATTTTTATTACTGTAGATGAAAATCTCTGAGACTCCGCAAAGGGTGCGCAAGTTCTATTCAAACTTCGACAAAGAATATGTTGAACTGAATCAGCTGACAGATGTGAAGAAGAAATCGCGGCAATTCAAGGAAGGGCGCACAGATCTTTTTTGGAACTATCTTGTTCCATTTTTGGCAGTTTGAAGTTTTGTAAAAAATGTAAAATGTTAAATCCAAGAAACTTCTTTAAATTACCTATCATTATTTTCTGGCAATATTGAAGATTTGACCATCGAGTTGTGTCTTTTCTAGGCCAAAATATCTTATGCTATTGTCAAGTGCCACACAAGTTACCTTTGATTCTTATATGTAAATCATTTAGTGATTGATGCAAAACTTGTTTACGACCCACAAAGTCCATTTATGCTTTCGTAAATATTTTGACCATTGCTTATCAGTAATGACCCGCCATATTTTGACCAAAACTCATTTGTGCTAGGCTCGTATTTCGACCGTAACTTGTCGTGCTATGTTCTTATCTTATTTTGCTTCATATATATATGGCACGATACGATATGCATGATCATTGTAGTTTTGTTATAATTTTCATTCATTCAATTTTAGTTTTATTTAATTTCAAGTTTTACTTTTATCTTTACAATAAAAGATACATTTTTCTTGCAAGTAAGTCTTTGTCTTATTTTGGGCTATATAGCAACAGGGTTGCTATAAGTTGTTGTGTACTTTTTGCGTTTTCTGCTTGAGGCATAGTATTCACTAGAAAGAACCTGCGTCACAGGTCGTGACAAGTTTTGGCGAGGCTGGCAGGACTTTCTTCATTCTTGAGCAATTTGTGTAAAATCTGGGATTTCATTTCCTTCGTTTAAATTAAAATCTGGGATTTTAATTTCATTGTTTTGATTGAATTGGGTTTAAAACAAATTATTTTGTTGGAAATCAAAAGATTTCTTTTTGTTTGTTGAATTAGAATTTGGAATTTTAATTCATTGTGTTTGATTGAACAGGGTTCAAAACTTCTTGTTTGTTCAGAAATCTGATATTTCTTTTTGCCCATTCTCAATTGAAATCTGGGATTTTAATTCTGTTGTTTATATTTTGAACAGGGTTCCAAAACGAGTGAAAAATTTGGAACTAGTGAATACGAGTCTTTTAGGCAGATTGTTGAAGAAGATAAAGCAGATTTTGAATTTTTGGGTCGTACTAGGTTACAAACTAATGCCTGGTGATGATGTTGCTGAAGCTAGGGCTTTAGAAAAGACTGTAAAAAAAGCCATGGAAGAAGCTACTAAACCCATCAAGGATAAGCTTGAAAATTTGAAATTGAAAATTGAGGAAACGGAAGGCAATAATGAGGCCAATATGAGACAATCATTTCTTCGTTTTAATCTGTTTCGAATGTTTAATCCCCCTCCACCATTTTCTGGTAATTTTGGTGAAACTTTTTCGGATTGGATTGAAAAATTGACACATTTTATGACTTTGCAAGGCATAGGGGATAATGATGAATTGTACAAAATTGCTTATTTAGAATCAAATCTAATTGGTTCAGCTCTTGCGTCATTACATGATCTGAAGAGAGATTTGGATCCAGTGACCTTTCAGGCACTAGTTCAAGGGTTCAAGGAACTTTATCCTGACGGAAGGGATAGTGATTTGCATCAGCAGTTGCTGTATGATAGAAAACAAAAGAAAAATGAATCAGTCACAGAGTATGTGGATAAGCTCAGAAAATTGGCTAGATCAGCATATCCCACTTTGCAAGACGAGGCGCATGAGCAAATTTTGAAACCTATATTTGTAAGAGGTGTAAGATCAAACATTTATGAGGGTTTGAAATATAGAGAATTTGGTACTTTGAATGAGGCAGCAAAAACTGCAAGGTATACTGAATCGCAAATATTTAGGGATGATGCTAATTTGAATGTAGCCTCAAATATTGGAATGAATTCTAATTCAGATATGACACAAACAGTTGCGGAGTTACAAAGCGAGCTAAAGTCGATAAAAGGAATCTTAAAATTGGCCGTTGATGGGATGTCGAAAACGCAACAATTGAATGAACCACTGAAACCCTCGGTTTTTAAACGGATCGCTTTCGAACGGCCACCAACCCAAAACCCAAATCGAGCCGAATCCCGGCAGTGTCACGCTTGTTTGGATTGGGGCCATATAGCGCGAGATTGCACAAAACCGTGCCGCCATTGCTCGTTTCCAGGTCATCATCCAGACCGTTGTACAGCGAAGAGTCGATCGAATCGCCTTCGGGATAGCCAGTACAAACGGAAAGGTAATTTTGTTGATAATCGACAAAACCAGAATTGGGGAAATAGAAATTTGCTCCCTCGAAATTCGAATTATAATAGATCTGGGATCAACAATAATAATTCTGAGTTTCAGCAATTTACCTCTGAGGATCAATTATTAGATATTGATGATCATGGATTTTTGGAAAGACGCCAACAAAATGGGACCCAATTTTCACTTTGTAATGTCAACTTATTGCCCACAGTACAAAAAAAGTTGTTGAGTAGTCCCAATGATGAAAATTTGTTTGTTGATCAAATTCCTATTGTGGATACTTCAAAAATTGAATTTGAAAATTCCTTTCCAGATGGTAATTTGGAAAATCAAACGACAGATCTTCTTGACAATTTTGATGACAACAGTTTTGATGGTTTTGAGATAGACACGCAAAAATTGGAAAGTCAGTGTCAGGAGGACCAACGGATGGAAAATTTGAATTTGGGATTTGATACGGAACCTGGTGTGAACGTGTGAGAGCGCCCTAAATCAATCAATAATTAGGAAACTTACAGTAAACGGCGACGCTTTCTCAATCACACACACACCAGGCGAACCTACGTCATCCAATCCTACTGTAGACGTCGTGCCAAGACTCTTCGATTACGCAATCCAACTTTTTTATTTTCGTACGACTACACTTATTAAGATTATGATCTAAGATTCTATGAAACTATGACGTCAATGCTTCGTTTTTATGTCTTTTTTTTATATCTTTTTATTTATATATAAACGCTTGTTTTGTATGTTAAAATCACTTCACTTCACTTCAACATTTTATTAATAAATTCGGCTTCACTGCTTTCTCTGTTCTTCACCATCGTCGTAGGGTCGCTGGAAAAACGTCGATTGTTCCATCCGGCTTTTGCGATTGTTGGAACCTGGAAGAAATATATTTTCGTTTCGAGACTAAGATTTTCCTTTTAATTACCTTGGCGTTTTCCTAAATCGTCGCCGTTGCCGCCCATCCTCTGACGTTTTCGTTGACGATTCTGAAGAAGAAAGAATAAATTAAGAACGTTTTAGTATTCAGTCCGATCTGCAGGTTATTCAGCTACAGTAACCTGTATTTTCCATTGACCTAAAAATTGACAAACCTTACAAGTGGCGAGGCTGGCAGGACCGTCGACTACAATTTCCGGATTGAATTGATGCTGAAGAAGCCTGAAAATAAAGAAGAAATAAAGAAGCACGAAGGCTGACGATTTTATTTGGCGATTTACCTGGCGTTTTTCGAATTTTTCGAGCTTGACGATTTTTCTTGAAGAACGGCTGAAGAAGAAAATTTACTTTTTTCGATTTTTGATAACGTAATCGCCCGCGCTCGCCAGAATCCTACAGAATATCGACGAACCAGAAGTGGACGACCATTATTTGAACCTGCACCACCAGAAGAAAATTTAGAAGAAGAAAATTTAAGAATTTTGGCGAATCAAGAAGATCAAGTTTTAGTTGAAAATAGAGACGAAATGGCCATGGAACAAATCAACGATTTGCTACGAAATACAGTGGCTCGAGTTACAGAACTGTATGAAACCGGCCCGACGATTCCCACCGGTCTAGGCGATCTATCCCCATTTGCTGGTGATCCGAACGATTTAAATTGGTCAGAATGGGAAAGAAAATTTTCAAGATTAGCGATTTTGGCAGGTGCTACTGCCCTAAGTAGAAAAACGGCCCTGCTAGCAAATTATTTACGAGGCGCCGCGCTCAATTATTTTGGAGAATTAGAAGCAAGACAACCTCCATTGGCTGATTGGGATGCATGGACTGGTGCTTACCTAGCCAAATTTCCCGATAATCGCCAAATCGACGTCAAATATGAGCAGCTAGTCGCCAGAACGCAATCGTTGGGAGAACCCGTCGCCGTTTTCGCTGCTGATGTCCGTCGTCTAGCCAAACGAGCTTTTCCAACCTGGAACGGAGCTGGAGAACCTGATATAATTGTTAAAAATCATTTTATAAATCGGTTAATACCTGACATTCGTCGTTGGGTTCAAAACGCCGAACCAGATTCGTTTGAGGCCGCTGTTGCTGAAGCTGAAAAACAAGAATTACGAGAAAAACAATATCATAGTGAAAATAATCCCTCATTTCAAGTTTTGGCGAATTCCGTCAGTCAGCTGACCAATTTAGTGCAACAGTTGAGTGCTGTCAACTTGGCCGGAAATTCGAATTCGGAAAGAAGATATGAACAAAGGACGAATCAAAATACTAATTCCAACAGATGGCCACGGCAAGAAAATCATTTTTGGCCTAGGAACAACGCGAGAGGTTTTCAGATTCAATCGAACGGTCCCCAAGAGCCCAACAGGATGGGAGGTCGCCCAAATCGCGCGATAAATACCAACTTTAACCGCGGCCGCTCATCAGGAAGGTCCTCAGATGGTGCCGTTTCGTGTTTTAAATGTGGTAGAAGTGGGCATTACTCTTCTACTTGCCCTATGCTCGAACGAAATCAAGATTCCAGATTTTCGAGTTCCCCGCGTAGCACGTGGCGTGGTGGACCGCCCCGAGTACAGATGCCAGCCCGAGACGTTTCGAACCCTAAGAGTCCAGGAGATGCCCTTTCTGGAACCCGAGGAGTCAATAGTCAGCTTTGTCTTGCCGAGGCTAATGGGCCCAACGTGTCAGAATTTAATCCTGACACCATCGCAGAACAGTCCGATCCCTGGAATTGCGATGATTTCGATCTGTATGGAAATTCCAATGTGAGGCCTCAGGCACATGTTTTTATGGCCCGATATAATGAATTTTATTTTGGAACCGGACACTCCACATTGGTGAGTAGTGGGACAGGATCTGAAGAAATTAGCGATAACCCCACTATTGCCTCCCATGGGTATACTGGCAATTATTATGAAGTCCCAGAACATTTAGAAAATGGTTATTTAGAAAGTGATTTTGATGAAACTTCTGATTTCGACTATTATGAAGACAGACGGCGCCGTCAGCAATTTGGAAATTCTGGGCAAGTCGAATCAGTTAATGTTTTCATGAATACGGCTCAGACTGGAGGTCATAATTCCCACCGTCCCTCTGGAAGCCGCCCCATGGGTGAAGTTTATTTTATTTTGAATGGGCCTGCTGCAGCCAGTATTTGTAATTTATTTGATATTTTGAATTTTATGCATATGCACGAATTTGAAAGCCAGTCACGACGAGGAGTGATCGCTAGACAAGGACCCTTGGAATTTACGACAGAAGGATGGATCAATAAGTCGATACCATGGATCGTTTGGAGGCCCGAAGTCACCTCCCCAGAAGATACCATGCGACATCAGTCAGCTCAAACTGACTCAAGAACGGATCCAGGAAGGCTAGAAGATTTACAATTTCAATCTAGAGCAGAAGCAGTTCAAAGAAGCAGAAAATGTGCCAGAAGAAGAGTTCCTCAACACCAGTTTTAACAAATTCTTAGAAATTTCGTCTCACTTACCTCTTCTTATTTTTTGTTCGCCGCCGTGTTGTTACTTTTCTTTGTTGTCGGCTATTCGTTCGGCGAACCTTTCTACCAATGTGGCGCTTCACGAGGCGGTCGTGCCTTGATGGTCCCGAAAACAACGCAATGTCGCCCTCCGCCACTGATCAAAGCTGAAAAACACGAAATAAAGTTGCATATTTGGTCCACGAATGGACATTTGAATCAAATTATAGCCGTTCGCTGCGTTTTACGAAACCGAACCGTTTGTACGAACACAGGAGTTTTTGGATCGCGTGGAATTGTATCCGATACCACTTTGCAGAACATTGTCACTCCAGGTTTATGCAGACAAGTCTGGTCTGATAAAAGCTATATGGGACGCAACTTAGCAGAAATTCAACCTGGAATTTGGACCACGAATCAGACGTTGCAAGTAGAATTCAAGTGGTGCTGCAAAGATACTTGTCGATCAGTTCAGAATTTACTCATGGAAGTTGGGACGATAGCAGCTGTCGATCACAAAGTAACTATTAGCGATCTTGGAGACACTGGTGGTTGCCCTCCTGTTGCTGGACAATGTTTGAACGCTGGAGGAACGATCATTTGGAACGCCACCACCTTCGAGAATTATTGTCCATTGGCTCTAGTAGGAAATTTCACAGGACACATCCTACAAGATCATGTGATAGTGGAAGAAGTTCAAGGAGCTTTTCAGCTCTCCGCGACAATTTCTACATGTCATCTACAAAACGCTTATTCCACTGAGCAAGGACCTATTCTGCAGTTCGAAGAAGATGTTCATCAACTCTTGGCCGATCGAGACACATCAAATATCAATCCTGGATCACTCGGAAAAGATCCTATGAATTCGAAATTCCAGTTTTTATACGACAAAATGATCGAGCAAGAAAGTCGAATTTTTCAAACTATTTGGACCGAATTATGTCATTCTTCAAAACAACGTTTAGTGATGATTTGGCAACTTTTGAAACTCGATCCAACTCTAGGAGCCAGAGCCTTACTTATGCGAAATGATATTATCGCCTCCTTTGCCGGTCAAGCTCTTATGGTTTGGGAATGCGAAAGAATTGTACCAGATCATATATTTTGGGACTACCAAGTTAATCAAACCTGCTACGCCTATTTGCCAATTTCATTTCAGAATCATACACTTTTTGTGGTTCCCGGAACGAAGGATGTGATTGGAACGTCGCCTGTCGTAGATTGCAATCACCATGTGGTTGGTATCTATCATGAAACAGGAACTGGATGGAGAACATCTACTGGCCCAGTACACGTTGCAACGATCCCTTACGGTATCCAGTGGCAAGGCAGAACTAAATTACAAACTTTCAATACGCCTTCCTACTTTCACGATCAACAAGCTGGCGTTTTACACACTTTTGGCCTTATGAGAAGCTATTTTTCCAAAATTTCGATCATTGAGAGCGCTTTGAACCGACTCACACGATATACAGCAGAACTATCATTGGATCCGACTGTGGTGTATCAGACTTTGGCTGGTACAGGGAAGATGGTAGCAGAAATCACGGAAGGAGCTGCCAACTCGTTGGAACATATCAGCACTACAGGCATGAAGAATTTGGTCACTACTACGGATTATTTGATTTCTGGCCCCCTACAACTCATCTTTAATATGCTCATTGTCCTAGTAGTCCTAATCGTTTTACTCTTGATAGGATATTTTGTTTTTCCTTATTATCTCAAAGCAAGGATTGGGAAATGTTTTGGCCGCCGAGAGAATGATCGTGAACCAATTGTTCGGTTTTCCGATTTGCAAGAAACAGAAAGAGGAAATGAAGAACAGACGGGAAATGAACATGCAGATCCTACAGCATCTGAAGTAGCTTATTCTACCATGTTGAAGAAAGCTTTTTCGCCTTGGCTAAGTCGCAAAACTCCATCAAAAGACGAATCTTCGACTTCGAACTGTAGTATAAGACTCAGCACCCAACCGACTCAAGATCGATGCCCCACTATTGACGTATGGTTGAACGAAGACGTAGAAGAACCCATAACTACATTAGTCGACAGTGGTTCAGATATCTCCCTTATTGGTTACAACTTAGCGATAAAAAGAGGATTTCAAATACTCCCTCCGATGATCAAAAATTACAAGGTTTTTAATAGTCAAACTGCAGAAGTTACGGCTTCTTGTTGGGTTAGAATCTCGCTTACAGTAGAGCAAAATTTGTCGTCACCGCCCGAATTTCTTCGAGTACATGTGGTCAAGAATTCCACCTATGATTTACTATTGGGAACTGATTTCTTACGACGATTCGCAAAAACCGAGCTACATTGGAAAGCCGCCCGTATCGATTTTGGTTCAATCACAGTACCTATGAAGAACCCGAAAATTTTCCTGCCCGATACCACCCGAGGAATAGTGGTCCTGGCCGAGACAGTAGTCATTCCACCCCGAACGATTACCTTTATGGATGCCCAGCTAGAAATGCCTTACACTCGATTGAATTCGTTGATTTTTGAACCTTTGTCAAAATTTGTACTCCGTTTTCACCTACAAGTTGCCTCTAGTTTAGTCAAACCCGACAATGGACTTATTCCGGTCAGCATTCTCAACACTACGGAAAGCCCTATTACCCTTTATCAAGGAATCAAAATTGGAAAGGTTCGAGCCTATCAGAATTTGTATTCTGATCAACCAACATCCTGCCATCAAAGAGTTTGTTTATCTCAAGATTTTTGCGAAAAGAATGAAGAAGAAAAAGCCGAGATTTTGCTAGCAAATCCTGAACTTCAGAGTGATATAAAAGAAGCTCACCTGACCGATCTCCAACGTCACCAATTTTTCGGTCTCCTGGCCCGCTTTTCGACCTTGTTCGCCACAGACACGGATCTTGGACGAACCACTTTGGTCGAACATCGGATTGAAACTGGCGACAACGTCCCCATTCGACAAATTCCGTATCAAGCACCTTATAAACAGAAAGAACAAATAAACGAAGAAGTTCAGAAAATGTTGGACAAAGGAGTTATCATTCCATCCCAAAGTCCATGGGCCAGCCCAGTTGTCTTAGTACCTAAGAAGACAGGAGGATTTCGTTTTTGTGTCGATTATAGGAAACTGAATGCCGTTACCAAAAAAGATAGTTATCCATTACCTAGAATTGACGATATTTTTGATGCTGTTCAAGGAGCTACTCTATTCTCCACTTTAGATCAAGCTTGGGGCTATTGGCAGATACCAGTTGCTCAAAAGGATAAAGAGAAAACAGCCTTTATTACCTACAATGGTCTTTACCAATTTGATGTTGTTCCTTTTGGTCTTTGTAACACCCCCGCGACTTTTCAACGACTAATGGACCTCGTTTTGAGCGGGCTCCAATGGTCGACTTGCCTTGTTTATCTCGACGACGTTTTGATCTTTGGTCGAACGTTCGACGAACACCAATCGCGGCTGAACGAAGTCTTTCAACGTTTGCAGGCCGCCGGTTTAAAACTTCGCCTGGAAAAATGTCACTTTTTAAAATCGACAATTGCTTACTTAGGACATGAAATCTCAGCGCAAGGAATAAAACCAGATGAAAACAAAGTTAGTAGCATGAAGAACTTTACACCACCAACGAATATTGATCAATTACGCAGCTTTTTGGGCTTAGCAAGCTACTATAGACGTTTTATACAAGATTTCGCGAAAATTGCCTATCCCCTACATTTTCTATTAAAGAAAGCTCAGAAATATGAATGGACGAACGCCTGCCAACAAGCTTTTGACGCGTTGAAAGAAAAATTAACGACTGCGCCACTTTTGATTCATCCGAATTTTCATGCACCTTTTATCTTATATACAGACGCCTCTAATGAAGGATTAGGCGCTGTTCTATCTCAGAAAACAGAAGATGGAGAAAAACCTATCGCGTATGCCAGCAGAAGTTTAACGAAAGCAGAGAAAAATTACGCAATTACAGAACAGGAAGCTTTAGCCGTAGTTTGGGCAGTAAAATATTTTCGTCACTATTTGTATCAGCAGCGCGTCACTGTTTTCACGGACCATTCAGCCTTACAAAGCGTTTTTTCGAAACCAAACCCTTCCGGTCGTATAGCTAGATGGGGACTAGCCTTGCAAGAATTTCAAGAACTTAACATCAAACATCGCGCCGGAAAAGTCAACAAAAATGCAGACGCTCTTTCAAGAAACCCAGTACGTGAAGAAAACAACAAGAAAGGCGTAAAATTTCACATAAACGCGATTACCCGCTCACAAATCTGTAAAAATAGGCCAAAAGACTCAACCTCCGTTATAGCAGAAGCAGGTTCCGAGAAAACATCGACTATAGCAAGAACTAGTCTGGATGAAACTCAACCTACATGCTCGAAAACGCCTGATAACTTATTTCCGCTCCAAGAAGACGCGAATTTTGAACTTCCAACTATAGAAAGAACTACTTTCGAGAAAACGCGAACTATAGTCACGGAAAAGGAAGAGAACGAGTTCAACGCGAGTAATATGAACGACTTTCGTAAAGCACAAAGAAGTGATCAATTTTGTAGTCAACTATTAGCTTATTTACAGTCTGACTACCTGCCTGAAGATCTTAAGCAAGCCAAGAAGATTGTTTCACTAGCATCCCAATTTACGATAAAAGACGAAATTCTATATTATTCGGGCGATGCAGACGAAAATGAATTGAAATTAGAAGTTCCAGTTTCGAAGAAAGAAGAAATTTTAGAAGCTTGCCATGATGACGTTTTTTCTGGACATTTTGGTTTTACGAAAACATTGGCAAAAATTCGCTTACATTACCATTGGCCTACAGTATACCGCGACGTACGAGAACATTGCCTAAATTGTATCAGTTGCAGTATGAGAAAAACATCCACAAAAAGAAATCGCGCCGCTCTTATGCCTATACCAGTCACAGGTCCATTTGACAGAGTGGCTACGGACATTTTAGGTCCTTTGCCTATAAGCGAAAATGGAAATAAATACGTCATTGTGTTCAGCGAATATTTAACGAAGTATGTAACGGCAGTGGCTCTACCAGAAACAACGACAGAAAAAGTTGCCCAAGCTTTTATGACAGAAATAGTGCTACGTTTTGGCGCACCATTAACGTTACTTTCAGATAGAGGAGCAAATTTCTTATCTGATCTAATGTTACGCATTTGTAAAATATGTGCAACGAGAAAAATAAACACGAGTCCCTACCACCCACAAACAGATGGACTAGTGGAGAGATTCAATAAAACGTTGGCTACAATTATCTCGATGTACATCAATAAAAAACACAACGATTGGGATTCTTATCTGCCCTACGCGTGTTTTGCATATAACACGGCCACACAAAAGTCAACAAAGTACTCACCATTTTTTCTTCTTTTTGGCCGCCATCCAAATTTGCCAATCGACGCCGCTCTTCATTTTTCGCCGGCTTTTTATCGAATCGATGTTGATGATTACGGCGACAACATCCAACGTCTTTTGTCCGACGCCTGGCAATCTGCCAAAGAAAATATAAAAATTGCACAAAACGCTCAGAAAATTGCATACGATAAAAAAGAACATGGAGAAGAATTCGCAGTAGGAGAAGAAGTTTTTAAGTATAGTCCAGTGGTGAAGCCCAAACACTCACCTAAATTTACTTTTCCCTGGACAGGGCCATACATCATTATTGAAAAGAAGCATCCGACTTATCTATTGCAATTGAAAGAAAATCCGAGCCGCCCGCACGAAAAAATACATTTCAATATGTTGAAGAAGAAAAAAACAGACGACCATTTGTCCATGATTCAGACTTCGATTGTATCATCCGACCAGTCTCCAGAAGTCTTATCTACATGTTTGTCCATGTGAAGAAAGAAAAAAAGGAAAATAGATAAGTACTTGTATATAACGCATATTATTTATTGAGAAGGTTCATTTTTATTCTTTTATTCAGTTGTGTACTCTGCCGCTTAAATATTTTTATATTCTTTCATCAAAGTATTTTTCTATATATTCTTTTTCGGTAAATTGTTATTTTATTTGTGTACTCATTTATACTCTGTTATTAACTAATTTCTACGTCTGAAGAGATGCCTTTCGCGAAAATTACAATAGACAAATTATTATTGTCAACCATTCATCTAAAGAACCCAACGTTATACGAAGAATTTAAGCAAAATTGCGCCTCCCGTATCCCACGAATCTGCGCGACATATAGAAAATTGATCGCCGGTCAAAAACATTCAAAAACTTCTCGATTAGGTGATGCTTTGCAACAACCACCCCATTTGTTGCCGAAGAGAATCGAGAATTCGTCCAAATAACAACCAGAATGCCGAATATTTTCAAACCAAAACCGCCGCCATCAATGAGCAATGCCTCAGGAGGTAATGTCCCACTGATTCCTCCTCATGCCCGTGTATCAACGAATGAACATTATTTGATCAATTCAACGCCTGAATCTTTCTCGCAATCAGTTATACCCTCGTCGACGCAAAATACACGATTGAACGTTTCCAGTTTAATGATGGCTATTGTCAAATGTTCCCGATTCGATTAATAATAGCTTAATCAAAGTCGCACCCACTCCCGCGATTGCCCTACGATTGCCTCCCAAGTTCCCTCAACATCATCTGCTGATAAAATCAGCCTCGAGGGGCTCAAAATCATTTCATCGCAAACCCAATTTCAATCTACAATTTATCCCCGGGAGCCATTTACGGAACCGATGTCCGCTACATGCCGCCGTATTATACCAAAATGACGCCCGCCGTCAAAGAATTTGCCGAACATCGACGCATTTATTTACGAATCCAATTGTGACGCGACCCCCAGTCATTACCCAAACAAAAGTGATGCCCTAATGGCCAAATTCTACAATGTACTTACGAGAACCGCATCTTTCATCGTCTTTGTCCCAGAATCAATGTCACCATCAATTAATTTGCCGTCGTCGCTTTGTTCCAAATTTTTGTCGCCCCCGTCATCAAATCGTCGCCAATTTTGTCATATCCATCGCCTTTTTCGTTGAATTTTCCTCGATTTTTGTCCATTTTGCATCATGTGTATATGAAAAAAAAGAAAACAACTGAATCGATTTCGCCACCGATTTCCCCGCCGATTTCGCCGCCAACATCTTGCCAAATGAGGCTGGGGACAGCCTTTTCATCAGCACCGGAAGAATGTGAGAGCGCCCTAAATCAATCAATAATTAGGAAACTTACAGTAAACGGCGACGCTTTCTCAATCACACACACACCAGGCGAACCTACGTCATCCAATCCTACTGTAGACGTCGTGCCAAGACTCTTCGATTACGCAATCCAACTTTTTTATTTTCGTACGACTACGCTTATTAAGATTATGATCTAAGATTCTATGAAACTATGACGTCAATGCTTCGTTTTTATGTCTTTTTTTTATATCTTTTTATTTATATATAAACGCTTGTTTTGTATGTTAAAATCACTTCACTTCACTTCAACATTTTATTAATAAATTCGGCTTCACTGCTTTCTCTGTTCTTCACCATCGTCGTAGGGTCGCTGGAAAAACGTCGATTGTTCCGTCCGGCTTTTGCGATTGTTGGAACCTCGAAGAAATATATTTTCGTTTCGAGACTAAGATTTTCCTTTTAATTACCTTGGCGTTTTCCTAAATCGTCGCCGTTGCCGCCCATCCTCTGACGTTTTCGTTGACGATTCTGAAGAAGAAAGAATAAATTAAGAACGTTTTAGTATTCAGTCCGATCTGCAGGTTATTCAGCTACAGTAACCTGTATTTTCCATTGACCTAAAAATTGACAAACCTTACAAACGTTCCAAATTTTGTTTCTTTTTCTGATCCTACTGTGAACCCTGATGATAATTTTGTTGATGATATTGATGACATGTTCACAGTTGATTTGGAAATTTTTGTTGAAAATTATGAAAAGGCCGAAAATGTACAAGCTAGGAACTCGATCATGGCTTTTCCATTGTGTTTCACTTTGAATCATGATAGTAATTTGGAGATTGATAATCAAATTTATCAAAGATTATGTGTGCAAACTGAACATTCAAAATCATGTTCAGATGATTTTGTGAATGATCCTGATTTTACTGCTTTGAATGAATATCTTGACAAAGTTTTTGAAAACACATGTATAAGTTTGTATGATGATGAAGCTCAATCAGTTTGTGATGAGCAAGATATTGAAGATCGCAACTTTACGATTAATGATCTGGGATCAAATCATTTTGTGTCTGAGTTTCCAATGAATGGATTCGTATCTGGTTCTTTTTATCAACTGAAAGTGAACCCCGAACATTTGAAATCAAAATTAAATTATAATGATAGCATCGAAGATGATGATCTATTGTTTGATATTGTTTGGCTTTTTGAGGAGCCAGAGGTCATTCATGAACAAAATTATGCTGGGCGTAATATTTGTGATGATGTTGTTGCAATGACGACAAATGTTTGTTTGTGTTGTTTAGCCGATACAGCAATTTGCATATGTTTTGCTTGCCCGTTACATGGGGGTACTGATAATGTTTGTCCGGCCGCAGCCAATAAATCAGCCACGAAAATTGTAAAAAATAATAAGGACGAATCTGAATCGCCTCCGCCTACGCCCGGCAGAGACCTTTCGTCGGGTACTACTTGGATTTATGTCAAATCGATTTTCTTATTTTTGTTGACTTATTGTTGTTTACAGATGAAAATGAAAAGAGCGACGAAAATGAATAAACAATGTTGGACGGGTCGAAGAAATGTTGACGGCCGAGGCCACGTCGTGATAAAAAAATTATTGATTATAATAATTTGTAGATTGTATAGCATTAGCATAGCGGGTGCAGTCCTGCTACCAATTTTTTTACACGTAGGTTTTAATAAAGTTGATGCCATGAAACAATTTCAGTTATGTGGAACTAGTAGAACCGGACATGCTTTGGAAATCCTTAAAAATGTTGTTTGCCACCAGTCTCCAATGAAAAATTTGCATAAACCTTATAGAGTCAATATTAGTGTTTTTGTGCCAAGAAGTGAACCTCAATTTTCACATGCGTACAAATGTGTGCTTCGAACCAGAAAAATATGTACTAACACTGGATTTTTTGGATCAAAGGGGATCACTGGAGACGAAACCTATGTTACTACGGTAACTGACGCTGAATGTAGGTCTGTTTATTTGATGAAGCAGTACAAAGATCAAGTTTTGAAACAAAGTTTTTTAAAATTTTGGACGACAAATAATTCTTTGACAGTTGACTATAAGTGGTGTTGTCATGATTATTGTGAATCTGTGACAAATTTTTTTATTGAGGAAGGGAAAGCAGCTTCTTGGAATGGGAAAGATTTGTTCACTGATTTGGGTAATGTCGGCGGATGTCAAGCTGGGGATGGTCACTGCACTAATTTTGATGGAACTATCATCTGGGATGAAACTCAATTTGAAATGGTGTGTCCCGTTGTATTTAAAGGAAAATACATTGCTATTCTTAGTGGAAAGCATGTAGTAATTGATGAATTGCAAGCTGCTGTCGAATTAGCTGAAAAATATGAGCTCTGCTTACATAATCTCACAAACGTTCTCCAAACTCGTCAAGGTATTGTCATTAAAATTCATGGACGAAAATTTACCGTTGAACATATAGTTGAACCTGGAAGTGAAGTTCACAATGTCACTGATTTTGATCCTGTAAATGCTAAGTTGAATTACCTGGAACATAGGATTACACAAAATGAAATTGATAATTTTCGTGCTGTATGGATGCAATTGTGCCATCATACTCAAAGGTACTTGGATATGATATGGCAATTGTTGAATTTTGATGCAACGCTTGGTGCCCGGGCGTTTCTTCAACGCACTGATATTGTTGCTCAGTTTACTGGTGATGCTCTATCAGTGTGGACATGCAAAAATGTCACAGTGTCGAAAGTTTTTAATGACTATAAGGTTGGAAATTTTTGTTACAAGCTGTTACCTGTTGAACTGGATAAAAAAATAATGTTTGTATCGCCAGGTGCAAGAGATCTGGTTTACTTTAGCGAAACAGTGAATTGCTTACATCACACCATTGGTATCTTTTACGAGAATGGTAAATGGGTCACTAACTCTGGACCAGTGCATGTCAGCAAGGTTCCACTTGAACTTGTATGGAACAGACGGCAAAAGATATTTCAATTTGATGCACCTGTTTTGTTTCACAGTGAGTTTGCTAGTCCATATGAAAATTTTGCGCTCTTAAAACAATATATTTATAAAATTAACATGCTTGAACAATTGACACATCGTCTAGTAAATTTTACTTCCCAAATGTCTTTGCAACCGGGTGTGGTTTATGAAACGTTGTCTGGAGCAGGAAAAGGACTGACAAATTTCATTCAAGGAGCGGGATCAAGTTTGGAGCATGTAATTGATAATTCACAGAAAAATATGGTTTCTGGTCTAAGTAACTTGTTAAAAGGGCCTATACAATTGTTGATAAATTTCTTAATTTGCATGCTTGTATTGTTTGGAATTGGATTTGGTTTCTATGTTTATTTGACTAAGTGTAAAAGTCACCCCAAGACAGTGATTATCTCGCAAAAACCTAGCATTAGAGCCAATTTAGGAAGTGCTCTTTTACGTTTGTCAAGAATGAAAAATAGAAACCGCGAATCATGGAAAAGTTCAATAAAATCTATGGCCGAGGAGCACGAGCTCCAAGAAATCACTTGCGCTTCTAAAGATCAAAGAATGACACCTGTGAATGTTACTGGTTGTGGACTGAGAACCCCACATGTTCAAATTTTGTTGAACCAAAGTGTTGTTGCTAAAGTTTTGCTGGATTATGGTGCTGTGTTTTCTTTGATTGATGCATCTGTGTTGGAGAAGGTGCCTAATGTTACAGTGATGCCTGCAACTGTAAAACCAATAGCAGCTAATTGGTCAAGTATACTTATTGAAGGTTCAACCATGATAACTGTGAATTGCGGGGATATTTGTGAAACAATTCTTGTACACATTCAGAAACACTGTACTGCTGACGTTATATTAGGAACGAATTTCCTATATCGTTTTAAGACCATTGAATTCCACAATGAGAATTCCACTGTGAAATTCAAGAATTTGCATATTCCATGTGACGGAATGGCATTCAATGCTCCTGAAATGCGTGGACTTGTTAAACTTGTTAAAGACAAACATATTCCACCTAGAAGTATTTGTTTTGTTGATGGACTTGTTTCAAACATGTATTCGCAAAATTCAAGTGTGAAATTCGAACCTGTGATGCAAAAGGATGTTTACTTCGCCGCTGAAATTTGTTCAGTTAAAAATCATCGAATTCCACTTCAGGTGATGAACACAAATTCCTATCCTATAAAATTGTACGAGGGAATGCAAGTTGGGAATATCTCACTGTATTCTAGTGACAAGTTTGAAACAAAAAGTGATGTGGTGACGTTAGAAATGATGAATCCACATGATCGAAAAAAGTGGATCAGAGAAAATGTGAATATTGGTGCTCAGTTGTCAAATAAACAAGCTGAAGATATTGTTAGCTTGTTGGCTAAATATCCTAGTTTGTATGCTTTGGATGAAAAGGATACTGGAAAAACTGATTTGGTTTTGCATAAAATTGATACTGGAGATAGCAAACCTGTTCGAAAATTGCCATTTCGAACTTCGCCAAGGGAGAAGGAAATCATAATAAGTGAAGTTCAGAAATTGCTGCAGAATGGGGTTATTCGACCGTCAGTCAGATTGGTCCACTAATGCTATAATAGTTCGTAAAAAAAATGGAAAATATAGAATGTGCACTGACTTTAGGGGATTGAATGAAGTCACAAAAAAGGACGTTTACCCTTTGCCTCGC
This sequence comes from Romanomermis culicivorax, assembly GCA_963922205.1. Classification (NCBI taxonomy): domain Eukaryota; kingdom Metazoa; phylum Nematoda; class Enoplea; order Mermithida; family Mermithidae; genus Romanomermis; species Romanomermis culicivorax. The sequence goes on along the minus strand of CAWUHX010000079.1, from coordinate 1,037,660 downwards.
ATTGATGAAATTCTTGATACTTTGAATGGTATGAAGTATTTTACGTCATTGGAATCAGAAATTGTTCGAAAAGGATTGATCAAAAAGTTGATGCCCATCTATGTTGGACCATACAAGATAATCAGTGTGAAATATCCTAACATTGTGGTTAAATTGTGTGACAATCCGAAGGTTGTTGAAACGATTCATGTGAATCGCTCGAAGAAATTCCACGCCAATAATGTTGAATCGCAACCATCAGACAATTCCATGCCCATGATCAAAAAGAATGAAGCAGCTGATCAATTATCAACACGAGCAACCTATGGATCAATGACCAAGACGCAGCCCCTACGATTCATCCCATTCCCTGGAAATGACAATTTGGATGAAGAAGCTGATTCGTCAAACGAGGACGTTTGAAGCTAAGAGGGGACGTGTCAAGTGCCACACAAGTTACCTTTGATTCTTATATGTAAATCATTTAGTGATTGATGCAAAACTTGTTTACGACCCACAAAGTCCATTTATGCTTTCGTAAATATTTTGACCATTGCTTATCAGTAATGACCCGCCATATTTTGACCAAAACTCATTTGTGCTAGGCTCGTATTTCGACCGTAACTTGTCGTGCTATGTTCTTATCTTATTTTGCTTCATATATATATGGCACGATACGATATGCATGATCATTGTAGTTTTGTTATAATTTTCATTCATTCAATTTTAGTTTTATTTAATTTCAAGTTTTACTTTTATCTTTACAATAAAAGATACATTTTTCTTGCAAGTAAGTCTTTGTCTTATTTTGGGCTATATAGCAACAGGGTTGCTATAAGTTGTTGTGTACTTTTTGCGTTTTCTGCTTGAGGCATAGTATTCACTAGAAAGAACCTGCGTCACAGGTCGTGACACTATTTACAGACAAAACGCTAAAAAATGAAAAATTTCAAAATTTGGAGTATACTGTGGCTATGCGGTTTTCGTGCAGCAAAAACATCGCACTGTTGAAACTATCCAATATATTTTATTTTCAGGTATGATCGATTTTTAAAACTTCATCATGTCAATGTAATGCAAGGTCGAACTTCTGAGGGCCGAATGACGAAAAGATGGGCTAGGAACAGATGGGGGGTTAAAGTGTGCGGAAAATCATAGGGTGTTGCTCGACGATTTTTAGATATAGTAATTGTACCACAAGTCAGAGAGGCAGCCTGTGGGTCGAGAGTGCCAAATTTGAATAAAAACAGTCTGCGTGTAAAATTGAAGAGCCAAAACTACAGTAGCCTGCTAACTGAAATGGATTGGTTCGTGTTTATATTGGTTGCGCGTGTGTCTTCATTCTGTTTTTATCGTTCTCGAAATTGTCGTCCGTTTTATTGCCACGTTCTGCCAGTCGTTTTATGGTATTTTTAATGAGCGATATTTTGTAAGTATGTTGTAATCAGTAAGTAAATTTGAAGAAAACGGATTAGCCGTAAAAGTTTTAGTAGCTTCCAGTTAAAAATCGTTTAGGCGAACATCGAGCCTAAGGGTTTGCGGCCCGTTTTTAGATTAGAATTTAGACAGAAGGCGAAAGCTGAAATACCAGATGGCAGTTCCTGAGAATCCTCTCCTGCTCAGGCAAACAGGTGACCTTTCCCCAATATACGGCAAATCGTGGGCTAGTTGGTGCGCTAAACCTGGAGCAAAATGCGGGCTAAATCTTGGAGCAAATCTCTGACCAGATGAGGGGCTAAAATCAGAGTTAAATTGCGAGCTACACCTAGGGAAACAGGCTAGATAGCAAGGCTAAACAAAGCGTAGCCCTCCGCCATATGATGACGGGCTAGGCTGAATTTTGGCGGTGAAAATTTAGCCCACGAAATAGTCGTGCATGGCCGAGCTAAGATACAAAGAAAATATTGTTTCAAGAACAAAACGATGGATTCAATGGAATATGTAGATCCTTTACAGGGTGTCTAGCAAACTGGAAAACCTTGAAAAGTCAGGATATTTTGATTAGAATTGTTATTATGTAGCTGTTTTTATTGTAAGATAAGCCAAATTTGCATCTTATAAGTTCGAAACATTAAAATTTCCCTTCGCTCCGCGCCAGTTTTGAGCATTACTGTCATTATTTACTGGGTTTCAATTAATATTCCATTCTTGTGGTGCATCTGTAGTTTTATTTTGTCTCTAACTATTAATATTTAATGGTTTGTGAAGAGTAATAAACATTTCAGCTATTCTGCTGATATTATGCTTGCCAACTTGTGGATTGTTATAACGTTATCATTGATGAACATCAAGAAACTTGTTAAAACCTTAATTTTTATTATGATGTCCAGATATTGAGAGCAGTAATGCAGTGAAATGATAGAAGACCAGATGAAGCATTAAACTATTTTGAGAGATACTGTGTTTCTTTATATATGACGAAGTTGAAGCGAATTTCAAAAAATTCTGTTTTCCCTGGTTTTGACAATTTTCTATGTGAGTTACAGTGCACTGCAAAAATACTTGAAAAAAGAATGATAATATTAATTGCAGCAACGTTTCAAGACGGAAAAAAAAGAACAACTGAAGACGTGAAAAAAGTCAATGGTGAGCTGTTTACAAATGAATCAGGAACTATAAATGTCATACAATTTTACGTTTTGCTATGCATGGTCAAAGAGGTGGGATGAATTTACATTTAATCAAAATCAAACTTTTCTGATAAAGCTTTAAATACCCTATTATTACTGGTAAAAACCATATGCTGAGAGTCCTCGTTCCAAATGCTGATTGTTCTGCTCATAAAACATAATTTTTGGTATCACTTTTGTTTCAAGTTGTTCTGTGATCTCATGGTCGAATGCATGATGGCAGAAGTCTTCCAAGTTTAAATCACTTTTTTAAGCAGATATTTTATAGAACATGTCAATAAAGTTTTCTTCTTTTTTCAAAGGTATCTAGTCACAATGGCGAGTTTTTTAGGATAACAGTAGTTCGAGAAGTTTATGACACGCTTCTGAGATTTTAACCATTTTGATTTGTGCTAGTGAGTTGAATGATCGTACAGTTTTACCATATTCAAGTAAAACCTCACATATACTCTACATGCTTTTGTCAAAACATAGTTACTATAATCCATTCATTCTAAAATGATCGTTGCAGCGCTCAGAGTTTCGGCAAATGCAGCCTTACGCAGGAAATATATTTCGATAACTATGAATGATGACCATCAAGGAGTCTGTATCATAAAAAAATTATTGAATAGAGTCAGCGAGCCTTCCACAATTTTGAATAGAAAGTTTGGTTGCGACCTCGCTGCATCGATCATTTTAAAATGAATGCAGTACAACAAAACTTTTAAAAATATAATGAAGTTTTGTAAGCATTTTTTACTATTGTACTGACATTTCATTAAATTTCTAATTCTCCAAACTTAAATCTTTGATACAATTGTCCGTTTTGAACAGAAGTTCATCATTAATCAAGTATCCATGTTTCATATTATTACTGCTGAAATGACGAATTTGTTTAGCCACAAGATTCAGAGTACACTATGTTGTAGACACATTGAATTATTCGCATGTATAGATTTTAACATCATCAGTCAAGATAAGCATTCTGACATTAACGTCTCCCAACAAAAGGAGAAATGTCATTTATGCGGGGTAGGAACAAAACATGTTCTGAAACACTCCTTGAGTTGTATGAGTACACCACTCGAAACGCCAATTACGATAAGTATTCATTTTTTTGCACACAAGCTGTAAATGTATTTGCTTTTTTGAGGACACTTCAACTCAGCATGTGAACACATATATTTCTGGGCTAGCCGACTCTGCCCTGTCTCACTTTCCATATGACAATTCTCAGGCACATGCCGTACAGTATGCCAGATTACGTTGGCTCCTCAACATTCTATAAGGAGAATAAATGCCCAATGAAGATCATACAGTCTATCTTTCAGAATGATTGCTAAATACTTTCATGTGTAACGATAGGGACTCAGCTGCAAACAAGATATTGATGAGATTTTATGTGGATCTTACATCCCACCATCCACTGACAAGATGCTCTTGCTTGGATTATAATCGGCCCTATTCTCAAGATTCAAAGTCTTTAGTTTGATCTTGCATTGCAATAGTCAGCGGAAGTATCTTGGGTCAGCTAGATAAAGACGTCATTCGGACACTAGGATCATAGGTTCTGAAGATCAATTATGAGATTCGATGCAAGATAAACTTCTTCACAACATAAAATTTAGTACACCGTAATTATTCCAATAAACGGCGCACCGTTAATTTTTTTTTGTAAATTTGGTGCGCCGCTTATAAGAGGGCGCCATCTATTTAAGGGAGCCGTTTATTAAAATTTTGTACTTCATCAGGTCACATTTTAATCCAATCTTGTTTTGTATTCTTTCATGTAATCTCAACAAGTAACGTTTCATCATCAAACAAATATCATACCTCCCTACACCAAGGAAAGAAAAAGAAAACTAACAAAAAGGAAGGAAGAGAAAAGAAAAGTAATGAAAGGAAAACAGGAAAAATAAAAACAACTAATAAAATTAAAAGAAATAGAATGGAAAATAACTTACCCTGGATTCACTTATTTTGAGGTGGCTTGCAACTGGACGGTTTCCTTCTTTTTTTGCCGCTGCAATAGTTTTTACCTTGAAATCCAAATTGTACTTCATTCTATTTTCGTGACTTGTAACGGATTCATCTAAAGACTACGTTTCACAGAAACTTCGCAAAAAATCAATAGAAAACACTGCAAACCACTGCAGTCAAAATTCACTTTAAAATAAGCATGTTATTCCTCTAATGTAGTTTACATTAAGGATACTCATGATCATACATGCCCAGCATAGAAATTCTGCTGGTGGTCAGCCAGGACAGGAGGTGGAATACAAATTTTTTTTCGTTCTTGATAATGAAAAGAAAGGTCTTAGAAAGGTCTTCTAACGTCGAAACAGCATATTCTTACAACTATATAAGTCAGATATGTGAAATAATTTGCTTAGACAGCACTTTTTAAAGTTTTAATGTTACTTTTTTTGGAATCAAGTATGATTTGTTTAGAACAATTGTTGAACTACAGCATCAATTCCATTTTTATGACGACTTTCTCTTCTCTTGCTCATTTTCCTTCGTCAACTTCTCAATCATTGCTGGGGGAGTCAAATCTGCTGGGGGTCAGCAAGAATCTGCTGTGGGTCAATAAAAATCTGCTGGGTGGTCAAAAGCCCCTTCCAAACACACCCACGTGCACGTATGCTTATGATCCTAATAAACGGCCCGCCGTTTATTATTTTTTATATGGTCGAAGATGCGCCGTTTACTAGAGGGCGCCATTTATTTGAGAGCGCCTTTTATTCGAATAAATACGGTTTTTGATTGCATAGGAGAAGCTACTTCAAGATTGCATTGCTCGAGCGGTTTTTCTTGCAAAATGATGTACGAAGAAAGATGCTGCTGCAAATAATAGGCAATCTGCGTAAGCGGTCGCCTTTTTTCCAGATTGACCGCAGCCTGTTGTGACAATAACTTGCAAAAAGAACATTTTGGCTTACGATGCATGGTCATCAGCAGTATTCTTTGGATATTTTTGCATTTTGAGAATCATTTGAAAAAGTTTTCGATCTCTAAAACGCAGGAAAATGCACCTTTCCAGTACCGAACTCTATAATTTCGTTTGTGCGACTACAAACAAGGTCGGACAGGTTTCGTTTTTAATCGACTTCGTTCCATACATAAGTAAACAATACAATAACTGTGCATTGTATTTCCACATGACATGCGCACTCTTAACGCAGACGACAATAACAGTTTTGTTAATTTGTCGATTTAAAATCAGTTTGTAAAGAAGGGACGCTGACAGTGGAATATGAAAAAACGACACATTCTACCACCGAAAAACTGGATAAGCATACAGTATAAGAAGTCTGAGTGGACAGATTTTGGACTTCCACAGTTGGAACTGTAATCTCATCGACAAACCACGGCATCCCTCAAAACGCGAGAAAACATAGGATAATTCTACGTTTACCCACTGCGTTTGGGGTACTATGATTATAACTGGCGGCGCGGATAGTAAACATTGAAGAATGATCGTTAATTCGTAATAAATAATAGCCATAATTCCTTTCATTTTGATACCATAAGAATTTCAATGGTGAAAATCTTTCATTTCTCGGCCTTTGGTTTCTATCGGTAGGAGCAACGAGGCCACGGCTCCGAAAAGACATACTGCGCCGTAAATAGAAATCGGTATGGACAACGATTTTTTAGCCGCCACCTGAAAAACTAAATATTCAAGTTCAACAGTCGACACTCTTCGGAGACTTCAAAATCAATTTGCATACACCAAGTTCATATTGAAGATGGAAACTTTGAAATTTGACCGAAGCTGTTCACTGAAGAAACACAGTTCAGAAAAAAAAACAATTTTCAAACTTCATTGTCAGCAATCCATTGGGTTGGTGAGAAAATAATGTCGGGTTTTTAATCATGCCTCCTTAATTTCTCAGAAACTCAGGAGCGGACCATCTCATAGAACGAGTAAACAGCTAAATGAAAATAGACTCCATTTCCTACTTCTGCTCCCGTTGTTTTTATTGATAACGAAAAACCATCTTAATGAACTGACTATTAGCAGTGTTACACTTGGGTTAAGAAAGTAACTGTCAATTGTAATAATACTTTTTCAAAAGTTTAGCTGAAAATCTAGTAAATATAGAGTCTAAATAGTTGATGCATTTGAAAATGTCTTTCGCACGGAATTGATTTGGGCAGAAATGCAGCTGGGACAACAAGAAACATACGCCAAGCTTACGAAGGTCTGCTGTAGTTGAATTTACTACGAAGCTTTGGCTTGGAACATACAGGAGCAGAAGTCGAAGCATCGAAGATAAACGAATCGGGCAGATAAAGTATCAAATCAAAAAGATAACAACAACTCAATCAGGATTCAAAAGCTATGCATGCAGCAGTTTGGTACCCTAGTGTTTTTCTTGAAATGCTCGTAAATATCGTACAAAGTAATTATTATTTCATATTTTTATCATTGCCTGATAAACCATATATCGTATAGGATTAGAAATTTATGAGCCAACAGTAAAAGTTTTATGTAAACGACTTTGAGGACGGTACTTATATTTTGTCATTTTTCAGTTTACAAGCACATTTCATATAAACAGACTATAAAAACGCACGAAGAAAGTTTCAAAGGTTGGTATATGTGAGTGCCTCATAAGTCGAGTGAGCGAGCAAAGCAATAAGATGTTACCACAAGCATAATACTGCTTTTGAGATTCAGAATAGAGCTCTTCCTAATCGAATTGTTACAGATAAAAAGTCGGTCAGTACATTAGCATCACCTGAATGCGCAGCAGAAGTTACAAACCAGCCTTATGTGTCAAAGCTGCAATTACACCCACATGCAGGGTTTTTTCGCACAGGCCAGGTTGTAATGTGCAACTTGGAGAAAAATTTTGGTTGCACAGATAAATTTTTGGTTGCTCACTCTAAAATCGATAAATTTGCTTGAATTTATCGGAAAAACCATCTCAAACTAGTTTTCTAGTATTTCATTCGATCCGCGTCAGTTTTAGACATTTAAAACCCAGTTTTCTGAGTTTTGGAGAGAAAATCAAAAGATTAATATGACTAGACTAGAGTAATGTCGTGTAGCGCCGAAATTTTTTTCTGGATTTCAATATTCAAGAACGCTGGAAAATGAATCTTTTCACCTTTTATTTCCCAGACAGAAGGTTTGATTTCTCAGTGAATTTTATGAATTTTCAGTTGGACAAAGTAAAATTCAAAAACTAGGCAAGCCACTAAGAATTTTGATCTTTCAATCGGCAAAAATTTCTACACTCAAAATGTTTTAATCACATGAAAGCCAAATTTTTATGAAGATCGCAAAAAATTTTTGGGAAAATGACCGAGAAAAATGTTAGTTTTCATCAAATTCGTCAACAAACAATACAGGATCACATTTATCCATAATATGTTGATAATTAGAACCTATAAGCACTAACTAGAATGAACTTTTCTAACCGCGCACTAGAATAATATAAAAAATGATAAATGAATTTAACTTTTTTCCATTTTGGAACGCATAAAAATGCATCTCGAAACAGAAAACCCTAATATGTAATCGAAAGAGCAGTCAGGCCTCAAGTTGCACTGAGCAACTTGGCAGAAAAAATTTAGTTGCACAGCCCGAAATTTGGTTGCTGTGTGCAAAAAAAACCCTGCCCACATGTGCACGATGATCAACACAATGAATCATCATTACTCGGAGCCGCTTGCCTGGTTTTAGTACCAGAGCAGACGTCTGTGCTGAGCAACTTGATCATAGGCGAACGACTTGGCCCAGAAGCAGCCAGCCATTGATAATCATAAAGGTGTACTGTTACTGCATGACAATACTGTATCACATATTGCTGCTGCAGTAAGACTCATAAACCATTGATTATAGTCATGAAGGTAGCACATATTCCATGAGCTAGGCCCGGAGCTGTTATACAATCTACCTTAATCGACTGACATAGCCCCATCCGACTGCTTCATTTTGGTCAAACCAAATAGCCTCACGGAAAATGAAGACCAGCTCAAATTTGGTATAGCTTGCTTTTGGTGTCTTGAATAGAAAAGTTTACTGTACCTGGGCAACGAATGGAGTCACAATGGCGCCGATACGGGCCATGGCTGAGCAGCATCCCAGACCAATCGCCCTCGTCGTAGTCGGATAAACCTGTAAATTACATATGTATTATGAAAATTTAGAAAGCTCGATGCATTAATCATCAAATTTCACCTCGGGAGTGTAGACGTAGGCAACTTGGAATGCTCCGGATATGAATGCTCTTGCCACAAATATGAAAATCGTAGTTGTCGATCTGTAGGTAGCACAGTTGAATGTTAGCTACCTGTGAAAATCCCCCTCCCCTTACAAGAAATAGACGATCATAAGAGTAACTTTTTAAATTTCTGTAAATGATTTCTTTGTGTGGCCTTGTTTTGGGGCAGATTTTCAGAAGTGAATCATCCCAATCATCCCACCCATATCAGAACTTTTTCTGATAGACACAGTAGAGTATTTTTTTATCTTCTTGAGACATATGATGCTTCGATGTGCTCGATGGAGTTTTGAAATCACTCGAAAGTTCTAGGCATTATCATGTAATAATCAAGAATAACTTCAGCTAGCACAGACTTGCACAAACAATGCTTTACAATTTCAGACAGTGTTGGAAGATCTGATCGTGAAAACACGTCACAAAATACTTGTGAATATCAACCAAGAGGATAATTGCGAGTAAATTGTCCATCATGTGGTCATTTGAAGGCTTGAAGTAGTTTTGAATTTAAAGGTTAGTTTGAAGTTTGAAATTGAAGAGTTTGAAGTGGAATAATTTTTGAAGGTTTAAAGGTTATGCGTAGTTATCATCAACCAATGTACGTTCTGGTTAACAAAAGTGTAATTATTAATGTGGTTGTATGACTAGAATACTCCAGATGCAACATATGGCCATATATACCCAGGGGAGACTCATAGGGCCTTCAAAAACTAGACGAATCACAATTTATTTTTCCGTTTTCTCAAAAGTTTTGCGACTTAAGAGTCGCTGCGCTATGCACACAGTGTAGGTTCAACAGTTAGAGAATAAGTGCAACATTTGATCTTTAGGCTAATGCTGATTCACCTGTCCAAGCAGATGAAAAGCATAAACACGAATACTGAATAGACGAAAAATTCCAGCGCCATTGTCTTTTTGCGGCCCAGCCACTCGATAATGACGGCAGTCATGATCAAACCTGAAAAAATTTGTCATTTGAGTAATTTGGATTCAAAGGCAAACAGTTGCATACACTGTGCGTATATAGTCTGTTTTTTATAAAATGCGTTCAAACAGAAAAGTGATACGAATCAGTACTGTGGTCAAAATCGTTAATACTGAGCTCTTATCGTAAAATATTTCACCCGAAAAATTTTTAAAGGTGAAGTCAGTGTGCTTACAAATTTCCAGTCCTATACGACATATTGTTTTTCAGAAAATGGTGAAAATTTAAAATACTACTTGCTGTGCACTTTCATTATTTAGAAGCATTTCAAGAAAAACATACTATAGAACTTTGTATACGGCTCAAAATGGTTTAATTCATATTTTTGTATGTATGTACAGAAAATGTACAGAAAAATCTTCAGAGAATGTGTGTACAGAAAAAGTAGTTTATTTCATAAGAAAAATTTGCATAATCTTGCCGATATTAGCTATTTTGTGAGCTTTCTGGCGTTTTCTGCGTCAAATCTGGATTTAAAGCGTGCAGTTGATACTTGTTGAACATGTTTAGTATCTTTCGATCGGAAATTTCGATCTTTACCTTGCGATATATTGTATACTAAAATTTCTCCAATACTCCAAGAGAAAATCACTCGCTTCTGCTTTTGTGAAAAAGTATTGATGGGCCTTGAGCGTTGTTTTTTTTCGCAGATGTTTTCCGACCGTATTTTAAATTAGATTTGTTGATTTTCCTGGATATCTCAAAAAACAGATCATTAAAAAACATAAAAATGCGTGGATCTGCCTTATGCTATATCAGATTTGCTCACAGTCTTTCAGGCGGTAAAATTTAAATTTCATACTCAAAAAATGTTGAATATTAGTCGAGTACGCTCACGAATTTCCATTACTACTTGAGTTTGTCAGAAAAACGCGAGTATGAAATAGTACTTGCTTTCCACCTTCATGAGGCACAATTGGCCACAACGGGCGAAAAACAGTGCAGCTAGCACACATTTTCGCGGTTTTCAAAAACTGCGGTCCGCAAGTCACCCACAGCCGGAAAAAAATTTTGCGGCTCGCAACCCGCAAGTGCATTGCTGTTTAGTGCGGTTTATGGGCCCGCAATGAGTCCTCGAGTGGAGTACTTTTTGCGGTTCTGGTAGCCGCAGGCGATACAGTATGTGCAATTCTGCGCTTGATAACACTAGATACCTGAATGAATGTGAATGTTGTAGTGTGTTTTCGCCGATTTTTCTGGATTTTCTAATAGATTTGTCAATTTGTAAAAACGCCCGCAAGTACAAGACATCCAACCATGCCCAACCTGACCCAGCGCGATGGTTACTGTAGAAGATGGATATTGTGATTTAGTTAGTGTGTTTTTTATTGGTTATTCTCGTGCGTCTTGCCTCTCATTTTATAATTATCAGTCTCGCCTGTACATTATTTGCCTTGCTTTTATATTGGTAAGACGTCATACTTTTTGGAAGGGGCGATTTGAAGGTAAGTTGTATAAATAAATGTTTAGTTAGAAAAGCGTTTTTATTTGTGTCCAAAAGTGTGTTACCTTGTCTGACTAGTTTTAGTCAGGCATTTCTTGGGCAGGTAGTATTCTTGTACTGGACTTCTCGCCCCTGAGTGAGGAGTCATTCCAAAGTCTAGGGCAGGCGCAGGGAAGCACTGGCGTTAAGGTCGATCCCTGGCTATCTCTCCTGCACATCAATTCCCCTTGCCGATTTTACACCCCTTCCTCCGACCTGACGGATCAAGGAGGCAAGAAATCGGTCAGAGCCGCCCCAAAGATCAATCCAACTTTTCAAATACAACACTGGTGAACCGTCTGGCTCGCCTGTTGCAACCCTAGAACCCGCCGCCCGATTTCCGTCCGTTTTTCGCCCATTTTTCGTCCGATTTTCGCCCATTTTCGGCCAACTTTCACCTGCTTTTTCTCGATTTCTCGGCCGATTTTCAAGATTTTTCAAAGCGGTTTTCGCCAGCCCCTTCCCCAATGATGGCCGCATCATCTACAATCAACGCCGCGACAACGCCGACGTCAGCAACGTCAATATTTTCGACGGCGGGAATGACTACCTCATATAATCCTCATTCTTTTCAGCCCAATCTGGTGCAGCCAGTTTTTACTGCTTTTTCAGATGCCCCGCATCTTCCTATGCAGGCGCGCCCATTTTCCGCCCATTCCGCGACGTCAGCAAGCGACGCCGCGCATCCCAACACTCTGCAAAGAGGCGCAATGACGTCAGAAATGGACGCTCATCACAGAAACAATTTCCCACAAATCGCATCAACTTCAGCAACAACCGCTCATCACCAAAACGTTTTTCAACAAAGCGCGTTGACGTCAGCAAGCGGCGCTCATCTCCAAACTACTTCCTATGAAGGCGCGTCGATGTCAGCAATGGGCGCCCATCATCAGAACATTTTTCCACGAGGCGCTGCAATATCAACAATGAATTGCCACCAAAACGACTTTCTGCAGGGCGCGTTGACGTCAGCAAGGTGCGCGGACTATCAAAATGCTTCCCCGAAAGGCGCCGCAACGTCAGCAAGAGGCGGCGACTATCAAAATCCTGTTCCACAAGGCGCCGCGATGTCAGTAAGCAGCAGCGATGATCAATATGCTTTTCCACAAGGCGCCACGACGTCAGCAAGGTTCACCGACCATCCAATTGCTTTTCCACAAGAGGCCGCGATGTCAGCAACCATTGCTTATCAGCCAACCACTATAGGTGATGTGCCGCAGCCAGTGAGTGTTTTTTCCACTATGGCGCCCTTTTTCAACTCAAATTCTGTGATAGCACCCCTTTTAAATTCAAATTATTCTCTGGCGCCTTCTTCTCAGCCTTTTGGTAATGTTTTAAATGAATCTTTGGTGCAAGGTTTGCCGGCAACTCTGCCTGCAGCTTCTAGTCTGAGTGCATGGGCTAGGCAAGTAGTTTCAGCAGTGGCGCCCCCTCCTAGTGCACAGGTAAGTGTTTTGGACAGCAACAGAGGCCAATCGAACCCATCTGATCCTGTTGTCGAGGCAAGATTTTTGGTGCTTGAGGAAAAATACGCCCGCCACCTCGAACAAATGGAAATACGACAAGTAATCATCATGAACGCATTGCTAGAGAAAAAGGAACAAATTACCGCCGAAATCGAAATCACCATCGTATGATGTCCTAATGACTGCTCGACTACCACCGCTTGCTGAGCCCATTCTGGAATATTGTCCACCGCTGGAAGTTGCCGCATCCAACCAGCCTTCGACTAATCATCAAAACGCCTCAAATCACTGTCATGCTGATGTGTTATCAGGTGGTGCTTTACCCCAACCGTGTGCATCTGCTAGACAACGTGATTTCCCCGACTTACCGCCTGAAAATTTTCGCACAATGGATAACTGACGCCTGACATCCCAAGAGGAGGACGGTCGAATAAAAGTCATTGTCAAAAATATGCATCCCCTTCACATTGACGCTTCCATCAAAGATAAACAACTGCTGCGATTCTTCATACACCTCGAAAATGAATTCCACCATGATGAATCGAACTATATCAAAATGAGTATGCGCCGCCGCCTCACACGCAATACGCCCAGCGATACGATTCAAGACATAACCCAATAGGATGAAGCCAAGAATATGCTCATGTTTCAACTCGCACCCGATTGCAACGAAATGAGGCTCAAACGAGAATTCGCTGCAATTACGCTCGAAACGGGAGAAGAACCTGCCGCCTTTCTGAGTAGGGTAATGACCTATGTACAGCTTCTTTACCATGATAAAGATCAAATTTTTCGGCACCAAACAATTATTCAAACTTTTCTAACTAAAATGCCTATTTTTTATCAACTTTCTATTGGTGAAGAAGCAGAAAAGTTCACTAGTGTACATCAGCTAGCCAATGCAGTCGCTAGAGTTCGCAGCAAACTAAACGCCATGAAAGCAGAGATCGGCACCGAGGAACAGCGGATTGTTGTCCATCAGGCTGTTCCAGAAGCCGTGACACTGCAATCATCAACATCGCCACCTTTGAACAAACGTTTCGACCGCCGCTGTAGCCATGATCATGCAATGGACCGCCGACAAGCTGAGTTGCCTGCGGCTTCTGGTAGGAGTCATCTCAGTGACGGCTCTTCATCCGAAGGGACAAACTGCCCGTTTCAACATCAAATCGCCTTGTATGCCAACAAAGAAAACTGCGAATCAAGAGCAATTTCAACCAACGAGAACAACCTCTTCGAACGACAAACCTGCTACAAATCGCATAGCCACAACAGGTATCAAACTCGAAATCGCCGATCCGCTACCTACGATTTGAATTGGTTTCCGCCCACCCCATCTTCTGATCGCTGGTGCGACGCCCATAATTCGCGCACTCACAATACCCAAGATTGTCACTGGCTCAAACAAGTCAGCACCTTAAAGATGTATCATCTAAACCCCGATCGCCGCATGATGCCCTACAACAGTCGGTATCTCAATGCCAAACATCACCGCTACAGCAACGACGTTCGAGCTTCTGATCCTTGGCGAAATCAACAAACACGCAACCGTCGGTTCAAACAGCATATTCACTATAATATGCCTGTGCCTCCAACCTCAATGCCACCGTTGCCGGCGCCTCTGACTAATGCAGCCGCCAATACGGCCAAAGTGTCAGATGCTGCCGCCGTGGCTCAGCCTTCAACAACTGCAACTCCTTCCAAATCGATCACAGCCAAGACGATGACTAGCCCCGGAATCATCAGCTGGGATGCCTCTGCTCAACCTGCCCACCGGCCGTGGATCATTCAATCAGTCGTTTGCCGAATCAACAACCCTGCACTATCCAATACAAAATTCATCCAAAAATATGCCCCGACAAGTGCTTTCATGATACGAGTCAAAGTTGGCAACGTCAAAACGAATGCTTTAATCGATACCGGTGCTCAATGTTCCGTCCTTGCATCCGGCCTCATCAAACGAGCTTTCGATAAACAAATGCTTTGCTTGCCCGTCTGCGGAAGGATAAAGGTCGCCGATGGTGCCACCGTCATTGCTCATGGTCCTGTTATCATCACGATGGAATCCCCATTTGGCGAACATTTGGTCAAATGTGTCGTTCTCGACGATGATGATCAAGATCAATTTATTATCGGCACCGACTTCCTCGCTCATCCCGAAATCAATGCCATTCTCAACTTCAAAGAAAAATTTCTTGAAATCCAAGATGTCAAAATGCCGCTCAAAGTAGTCGCTTCAATCAAACCACAACTAGTTCTATCGACATCCTGCGACAATATTTTGGAAGAAATCCCTCCGGAGGAACAAGTGAGTATTTGTGATAATTTTTCAGAAACGGATGGTCAAGTTGAAGAAATCGAGGCTGAACAACCAATACGGCAGGCTCAACCTAGCCCACACCAACCACCATCACAGCGGCTGGAGGTCACGGAGCTCGCTGAAGCTATCTTCCTTGTCGCTCAAGCATCCGTCTCCATTTCGCCAAACTGTCAGCAATGGATAACCGGCACCGTTTTTCCCTCCACGCTTGTTTCTATTCCCGATTTGATTGTTCAACCATTGACCACCAACAACGTCACTGCTGAATTCCCAATTGAAACCGCAGTCGTCAACGTCACCAATGGTCAATGCCCACTCCTATTTGTCAACAATACGCCAAATTGCATCAAACTTCGACCGAACCAAATCGTCACCATGGCCAAACACACCTTGGAGTCTGTTGCTGCCCTGATCCAGGACTGTGATATCCGTGTTTCAGTTGCCGCATCTGATCGTGATTTAACAGACCATGAACCGGCCGCACTGGACAAATCGCTACCACTTCATACGGACAACCAAAAATTGGAATTCGCTTTGAACAAAATGACCAAAAAAACCTGTGTTACTGCCGCTCAAAAAGCAAAAGCCCTCAAAATTCTTCGACAAAACCGAAACGTCTTTAGCTTGCCCGGCGACAAACCAACAATAACTAGCGAATTAACAGTCAATATCGACACCGGCACCGCAAAGCCCGTATCTCGCCATTATTACCGTGCCGCGATGGAGCAAAGACTGATTGTGCGTCGTCATATTCAAGAAATGCTCGACAACGATTTTATCGAACCATCCTGCTCGCCCTGGGCCGCACCGCTATTCCTTGTGAAGAAAAAAGATGGCTCATGGAGACCCGTTGTCGACTACCGTGGAATAAACGATGTTACGCCAAGCGACAAATTTCCGATCCCGCGCATTGACGATTACCTGGACGCGATGGGACAAGCAAAATTCTTCACCACGCTTGATCTCAAAGCAGGGTACTGGCAGGTACCCCTCGACACCAATTCCCGTGATAAAACAACCTTCATCTGCCAAGAAGGTTTGTTTCGTTTCAAAGTTTTACCGTTCGGATTGAAAAATGTGCCCGCCGAATTTCAACGTCTAATGGAAAGAATCCTCCACCCATACATTTGGAAGATTTGCCTCGTTTATATCGACGATATCATCATTTTCTCGAATTCGTTTGAAGAACATTTGGAGCATTTACAAATCATTTTCGATGCCCTCTGCGCAGCCAACCTCACGCTTCGGCCAGACAAGTGCGAATTCCTGCCGCCGCAAGTCAAATTCCTGGGACATCTTCTTAGCGCACGCGGAATCGCTGCCGATCCGGAGAAAGTCAAAGCAATCGCCGAATATGAATTCCCAAAGACCAAAAAAGGTATGCAAAGTTTTTTAGGCTTAGTCCAATGGTGCAAACGCTTTATCCCGAATTTGGCAACGCTGTCCAGTCCTTTGTACGGACTCCTCCGCAAAGACACCCAGTACATCGCCATGGACGAACACCACACCGCGTTTGACGTTATCAAATCAGCCCTTACGTCAACACCTTTCCTTCGCTACCCGGTCTACGATGGCAAAGCCCAGTTCGTTATTCAAACTGACGCCAGTACGACCGCCATCGGAGCAATTTTGTATCAAGAAAAGGGAAACGATCAATGGGTCATTGCCTACAATAGTCACGTACTCACCGATGCCGAAACCCGCTACAGTACAACTGAGCGTGAATGTCTCGCCATTGTCTACGGCTTCCGGATGTACCACCACTATGTGTATGGCCAAAAAGTTATCGTTTGTACCAACCACAAGCCCCTTGAATGGCTCAAAGATGAAAAACACCGGAACTCGTGCCTCCAACGTTTCGCGATAAGCCTCCAGGATTACGACTACAAGGTTGAATACATCAAAGGCAAAGACAATGCTTGTGCGGATTTTTTGTCCAGAAAAGATGACCGTGAGAAACCACCGATTCCAAATACCAAAGACTTAACCGCCGAAATTTTCCGTAAAGATTTTCACCCTGCTGGTGCAATATCGACCGCCGACTTAATGGTACCGGATATACTCCCAGCAGTGGCCTCGCCGCCCATAGAAATTGATGCAGATGTCAACGCCATCACCCGTGCAATGACAAAGAAACCCATCAATCAACCCACACTCTCCGATTCCATGCCGTTGGCCGCCAACTACGCCCCGCCTCCGGTCGAAGCCATCACCATCGCCTCCTACGAGGAAGTCAAACAAGCGCAAGCGGCTGATCCCGCTATCACCAAAATCATCGCCACCCTTGAAACCGGCAATGCCGCAAAACATCCTCAAGTTTTCTTCACCGAAGATGGACTTTTGTATCGCCAGATCAAAGATGTCAAGCAGCTAGTCGTCCCAGCATCCATGGTTGACCAAACGCTACACCAATTCCACGGCGCGAAAATTTTAAACCATCAAGGATCTAACCGTACGCTCGCAGCCATCAAAGCTCATTTTTGGTGGCCCTGTATGGAAGAAAACATCCGGGATTGGATCAAGTCCTGCAAGATTTGTCAATTGACGACGCCGCGCACATTGCCGCCTCCGCTGCTGTTGCCGATCCAACCGACGCACCCTTTCGAAATTGTTGCCACGGATATCATCAATATTTCCCCCGTAGGTGAGAAACGCCCATATGTTATTGTTTTTCAGGATTACTTCACCAAATGGGTTTCCGCGCACTCTATTCTGGATCAAAAGGCGTCAACCATTGTCGAATGCTTTGTGAACAATGTTGTCCTCACCCATGGTAGCCCGCTCGTCCTCCTTTCTGATCAAGGTGGATGTTTTACGTCGAAATTGATGCAAGAAATTTGTGAACTCCTAAAAGTCCGAAAAGTCAAAACGACCACCTACCACCCACAATGCAATGGAATGGTCGAGCGCTTCAATCAAATGCTTATTGCTCAGCTAAATAAATATACTGCCGACGACCCCGACAATTGGGAGCGCTACCTACCATATGCCGTCTTTGCCTACAATGCAACACCGCATACTGCAACGTGCTATTCGCCGTTCAAACTATTACGCGCTTATGAGCCCCGAATTACGTTCGACTACGATTGTGCTTGCCGTCTTACGCTACCGCTCAACTATGACGCCTACCAGCACATCTTGACGCAAGCGCAGCTCAAAATGTACGAATCAATCAAATCGAACCTGGATAAGGCGGCCGATGCCAGCAAGAAATACTACGACCAGAAAGCCCGCAAAAGAGAAATTAGCGTGAACGACCTCATCCTTTTGGTCAACAATAAAAAAGGTAACAAAATTCAACCAGATTTTATAGGCCCATTCATCGTCACCGATGTCAGTAATATTTATAACAACATGGTTACAATTGACGCCTTGGATACGCCTGGCCGACCGCAGCTTGTCGCCATTTCCTGATTGAAGCCATTTATTCCACGCCCGGCCCGAGACACTTTCATCGCCGAAGCCGGTGGATCACAATGCCAACAAATCAATGCCGCCCAGCAACATTAACGTCAGAGAGTAAATTTTAGGTTGGGATGACCCTCTGGATTTTTTGTTTTTTTTCTTCTTTCCCCTTTTATTTTTCTTTATTTTATCCTATTTTACAATGCCGCATAAATCGTTTGCCGATCCCGACTGCCACAACGTCGATGCCTACAATGGACGATTTTTATTTCAACTATTTTCTGCATGCTAATTTTTGTTTATTTATCCCCTTATTATATATGTATATTTTCACTTGCCCCGTAACCTTGGGTTCCCACTTGACTCATCCTCGCCACAGCCGCAAACAGGAAGATCAGTGGTCAGCCGCCGCGACTTTCGCCCATGGCCTAGCTCGTGCAACTTCCGACGCCATGGTTCGCCACTGCCTTGACTGGTGCCGTAGACCTCCTTCTCGATGCGTCGCTCAAGTGGGACGTTTGGAAATGGCAAGACCCCCCCAGTCTTGGTGAATTTCGTGCCCAATGTTACCGCCGCCCGAGTGAGAATATCATTCTTACAAATTTTCCATCTATTTCCATCAAAATTTTCTTTTCCTTTTCATATCGAAAATCCAGATTTCATTCCGTTAGTGAGTGCGAAGTCCACCCCATAGTCTCCTTCTATGGTGTCGCACCACTATTCTAATTTTTCGAATGCACTCTATTTTTGGTATAACTACGGAGCTGGCTGGAGCTTTCAGCTTATTTGCTGACTGTTCCCGCCGCCTTTCGCCTACGACAGTTTGGACTCCAACCATTGATTTGACGCATTGCAGTTTATCCTGCATCTCCCCCTGTTTAAACGCCACTTCGTGAAGTTGACCGCAATTTGGAACCCGAAATTTGACTCAACACCTGTACGAAAGAAGAGATCGGCAACATGGAGCCGATCACAGTTTAGTTTTCCCAAAAATTTACTTCTCATTTCAAAAACTATTCTTATTCTTGGTCCAAATTCACTATCTAAATATAGCCTTTAAATCGCCCCAAAAAAGTGTTCATCTGTTTACTGTATAGTATAATCGTATTTCTCACTGTTTTCTTGTATATATCTTTCATTTGCTTGTTTGTTTTGTATCAATCATCTTCTCCAACATCAACCGTCTTCGATGGACGCCTGCCCAATCGCAGCATGCAACTAGGATGTTCAACTTGGCTGGCTCTACCGCTTTCGATTTCCTCACAACATCAGATCAACATAACTCGGCTGGCTCTGCTACGGATGTTTAACTCCCGTGGCACCGCCGCTTGGTTTTCATCGCCAGTCTGATTTCCTGCTACAACTTCCTCATCTGCCTTGGAATGTTCTACGGCAAGCCGACGCCGATAGTTTGTCTTTTTCGCCTGCCATGTAACATTTTCACTATTTTCCATCCTGCCCGGGACTGGTCGGATCTTCACTCTCCGAATCCCGAAGGTAGTGGCTGGCCTCACGCCGACATGGGCAGCGGTGTTGCCGAATTTACGGCCTCGCCAACTACGCACCGCATCGGCAGGTCTCACCCTACGCGCCGCTTGAAATCGGCTCAAACAACCCCAACAACTCTGTCGGCCCCACTGTGTGATACTGAAGATCCCTTCGGCTACCCCGGTGAAGGCCTGTAGTGGCGGAGCCCTTCCCCTTGCATGTTTTGGTTATTTCTTGACGATCGCTTAAGGCAATCTACCGCAAGGGGGGAGGGGTGTTGTAGTGTGTTTTCGCCGATTTTTCTGGATTTTCTAATAGATTTGTCAATTTGTAAAAACACCCGCAAGTTCAAGACATCCAACCATGCCCGACCTGGCCCAGCGTGATGGTTACTGTAGAAGATGGATTTTGTGATTTAGTTAGTGTGTTTTTTATTGGTTATTCTCGTGCGTCTTGCCTCTCATTTTATAATTATCAGTCTCGCCTGTACATTATTTGCCTTGCTTTTATATTGGTAAGACGTCATACTTTTTGGAAGGGGCGATTTGAAGGTAAGTTGTATAAATAAATGTTTAGTTAGAAAAGCGTTTTTATTTGTGTCCAAAAGTGTGTTACCTTGTCTGACTAGTTTTAGTCAGGCATTTCTTGGGCAGGTAGTATTCTTGTACTGGACTTCTCGCCCCTGAGTGAGGAGTCATTCCAAAGTCTAGGGCAGGCGCAGGGAAGCACTGGCGTTAAGGTCGATCCCTGGCTATCTCTCCTGCACATCAATTCCCCTTGCCGATTTTACACCCCTTCCTCCGACCTGACGGATCAAGGAGGCAAGAAATCGGTCAGAGCCGCCCCAAAGATCAATCCAACTTTTCAAATACAACATGAATAGTAGGGTACTACTAGAACACGGATCCACCCGCGGATCGCATATCTGGATCCGGCGGCTTAAACACGTATCTGGATCGGCATAACCAAAGTATGGTTTCCGAAGTTGGCTTTGCAAGGACTTAAATGCGGATTCCATGATCCCGATCCGGATCTGCACTCAAAACGACTTAAACACAGATTTTTTCCGGATCCAGACCACAGATCGCCTTGATATGATGTATTTTTGATCCAAGTCAAATTTTTTGATGCGGATCAACATTTTTTATCCGGATCAACCTTTTTGATTTAGATCAAAATTTTCTGATTTTTTTCTTCTGATGCTATGTATCAAATTTTTGATTCAGAGCAAAATTTTTGATTTTGAAATAAATTTTTTTCTATTTCCGCTGGAAATGATAAATTTAAACAAATCAGATATGTTCTCTGTGAATCTGATCAATTTTGAGCGGAATTAAAATTTTTAATCCAGATCAAAAACGTAGATCCTGATCAAAAAAATTTGATTTTGATCAGAAATACACCATATCAAGGCGATCCGGAAAAAATCCGGGGTTTAGTCGTTTTTGCCACGGATCCCGATAGTTGGATCGAGATCCGTGGGATCCGCAGAGATATGGTTTTAAATCGTTGCAAAACCGAGTTCAGAAACCTTACTTTGATTATGCCAATCCAAATCCATGTTTAAGTCGTCGCATTCGGATCCGCGATCCGCGGGTGGATCCGTGTTTTAGTAGTACCCTGGACAGTGGAGTAATATGATCGTGTTATCGATATGACACCCAATTTTTTTAAAACCCGCTCTGTCTGAAATTCGTATTTTGCGATGAACCATTGCATGTTTCTTTGTGAAATATTCCCTGCGGCAAATAATCATTAACTTTTATCATGTACAGTAAATGCTTCATTTTCCGTATGTATTATGTTAACTAACATGAACAATCTTGCAACATGAACAATCTTATTTCTGGTTTGAAATTGCGGTGAAACTAACATGAACAATCTTAACTAACATGAACAATCTTATTTCTGGTTTGAAATTGCGGTGAACTGTGCTTACCATTGCGGTTTTCTGGTTACGCATTTTTGCAGAACCGCACAAAAGTATGAAGTTGTGAGAGCCGCAACCGACCCGCAATTGCGGGACGCAAAATTTGTGGCCGCAAAAAAAACAGCCAGCTATGCCTACGGCTTTAGAATTTTGTAAACTTAAAAAATTACAAAACTGATACTACCGTCATGAATCGCTAACACGGAGATTTAGAGGCTTACTTCTGTACTCAAATTACTGTAATTTAGTTAAACATACTCACAAACTTTCGGTCTTATCTGACATGAATGGTTTGGGAAAAAATCGTAATTCTGTTGAAAAACGTGTTGGTAGGGCTCAAGAAGATCGACCAAACAGTCAACTACATTCCTGAAAAAATCTTTACCTAAATTTGCCTACTTTTCTGCTATACGCGATACAAAGGAATTCTATTTTAAACGATAAGTTGCACAACTTTTATCCGAGAGAGAATTTACACCTTTGCCCAAATCTTGCAGTTTATTCTCTTACCTGGAAATTCGGCTAAAGTCGTCCACAACAAATCCATATAATCCTTGGTCGAAAGTTGCCGACATTCTAACGGACATTGCGGTTCAACTCGCATGTCGCCGCCTCCTACGAAAGTGATGTTAAAAAAATTTGCGCTTAATGGAAGAGGGGTCAACCCTCCTCTGGAAGGTCTAGGCATCCTCAGCCTCCAAGAACTACAATCCACCCCTGAATATATTCGGAAGTGAAATTTTTCATTCCGGCCAAAATTTATATGAGAAACATAGGTTAAAAATGGTTAATTTTTATATTTTTGTTTTTGTCTAGGCATGTGTTTTTATTATTCTTACTAGTATCAATGGTCTTTTACATTTTAATTATTACTGGATTGTAATAACGAAACATTTACGGTTGAAAGATGATCATTATTATCGAAAATGCATTCCAGCAGTTTCGTGATATTTTTACGTGCATAACCTTAAACTTAACTCGTAAGTAATATTTTGATGTATAGCCGCAAATACTATTTTTCAAATTTTATACAGCTAGTATACAGTATGTAATTAGTAATCTTCATGCTTATTATATCACTTGAAATGATGCCTTTGGTGAGAAAAAAAGTATCTTAAAAGAGTTGACCCTATACTTTCATAGAATATAAATTCTGCTGGGTATCGGCCAGGAATAGAAAATTTTTTTTCCTGATAACGAAAATTAAGGTCCTCTAACATCCAAGCAGCATATATTCTTCAATCTATATTTGTCAAATATGTGAACTATTTGTTTGCTAGGCACCTTTTAAAGTTTTAATGTTACTTCTTTGGAATCAAGTATGCTGTTTCACTATCAGTTTCATTCTTATGACGGCTTTCTCTTCTCTTGTTTCGTTGCTCAGCAAGGTCATCAAGAATCTGCTATGGGTCAGTCAATATCTGCTAGGGGTCAATGCTTCCCAATCCCCGCGTGCAATTATGGATCCGCCGAGAAATTCTCTTGTCGTGTATGTCTGATGTCGTCATGATGCAAGAAACTCTAGAAAGCAAAAGCTGTCGTCTAATCACCGTGGCATTCGTCACCGGATTGGAAAAGTTCGGTCGTGAAAAGCACAATGCCATAATAGCTGAACGCATTGGTCATCCTGAGAAAATGAAGTTCACTTTAAGACGTTCAATTTCTCAGTTTTCCATAGATGAATCAAGATTACTTCTGATCATCAAAATTACGCAGAATTATCGCTTACCATATAAACCACAAGGTTAAAGTTGTTCTTCGAGATTCGGGTAAGAATAAGTCCAGAAAACGACCTCTTTGCACATCCTAAATATGAAAAAAGCAAAACTCCAAGATCAAACCCGTTGTAGTGATTACAGTAAAAAATCACCTGCGCCCCATTCTCCACTAACTTGCCTTCCAGCATGGGTCTACCATTTTCTTCCGCCACCCGTTTCAGAGTGGCCATGGCCAACTCCGGATGACCAGAAGCGACGTGGAATCTCGCACTTTCGGGCAGCCACTAAAGTACGCGGAAAAGCAATGTCATTTTTTCATTTTTTTCCTATGATCACTGCTTACCACGCAACAGCAAGTGAAAATTAGCATTGGAAGTGACGATAAAGCCAACAACCATCGCCAGCCTAAAGTTGGCATAACGAAGAGCGCCAGAAGAACTTCGAAACATGCCCCGATGGCCCAAAAAGACTAACGAAAAATGTTGAAAAGAAAGTGACTAATAAACATCGGTAGCAAAGAAGATCTGTAGTGGTCAACCGAACTTGACTTTAACCATCGGTAACTCAGTCAAAAATGAAGTGCAGCATTCTAGGTCACGTTTTTGAATAGATTTGATTTGATTGAGATGCTTTATGTCCGCGATCATTTTCCGTTTGCAGTTCTAATATTGAGCAAGTTTTAGTGCATTCGGAAGCCCGAGGTGAGCTGAGTAATCTTTACACGAGACGTTCTTTCCAGCCGAGCCTGTTGCATAAAATTTCCTTATGTATACCGAAATTTATATAACAACTGCGTAAAGTGATAAATACGCCAATGGCTAATCTCAGCAAATACGATCGAGACAAACAAGCCGAAAATTGCGTTTGATAAAGCACACAGAAATCTAAAAATTACTTCACTATGCTAATGACCGGATCTCATGTTGTTCCCAATCAAGAGCTGTTCAAACTCTGCTGAAATCTTCTTGCATATTGGAGAGCGTTACAGTCGGACAACAGATTGTAGGAATATTACTTCTGTTCTCTGAAAGACCTATAATGTAACATTACTAAGTTCGCTTTGGGCAATCGAATGCACTGTAACATCGGTGATTTCAAAATTTCTACGTAAAGATGTTCCGTCGTGAGACTCAATCTTACTTCGATTAGCACTACACATTTCGCTCTATGTGCTGACGGCAAATACTCCGCGTACAATGTTACTCTGTAAGATTATTATTAGGCCCTTAGTCTCTGCAAATCGGAAATAAATAGCTATACTTACGACTGGGGTACGCCTCCGATTCCAAAACCAGCTAGACCACGCAAAATTAATAGCCACATGAAATTCGGCGCCAAAGAACTAATCAACCCATAATAAAAGGTCACGACAGTGCACATAATCAGCTCCTGAAAATATTCGCAGCCTATACAGTAAGATGCATAATGAACTGTTCATTCAGACTCTAACCGTTTTTCGACCATACTTATCAGTTATATTGCCCCACATAGTAGAACTGAGCATCATGCCGCAAAAAACGACCGTTGTGATGAGGGCCAGTTGCCAACTGTCCAACCACCATTCGCAATGCAGCGCTGGCGACAGTATGCTCAAGATCATCATTTCCATAGCGTCTGCCATCTGAAAAAAATTTCGACACCGAAATATGGGAAAGTTGTAGAAAGTATAGTTCAAAATAAATATTTTGCATTATTAAGTAAGCTCACCTATAACAGTGCCCATACTAAAATTTTTTGCATCTATACAATAGCGCGTGACAATCGAATTTTTTAACAATAAATCACCAATTCTGTAGATCAGTTACTGCATCGCTATAGAAAGTTCCTGTGCGCTCAATGAAAATGGAACTTTTGTAACTGTTTACGTAATATGTTCACACTCTGAGCGGCGATAAGTTGGTTAACTGCGCAGTTTTGACTCATTTGTTATTTGTACTTTTTGAAACTTCTTGAAAATTCAATATCTGAGTTGAGCAAAGCATTTACTGAGCAAATTCAAACACTGTTTTTCCACATTTCTACTATGATGTAAAAAAAAATTCGCAATTGAGATTGGGAAGGTGTATTCTGGCTCGTTTTAAATGTCAAAATGCCAGGGGCCGGTTTCATCAAAGGCTCCATCTGAGCTGCAACTTAAGCTGTAGCTTAACTCTATATGTTATAACATTGCCGTTAAGCTACAGCTCAGCTGTACCTTAACTCATACACACAAAACATGTTGGGAAAGTTAAGCTGCAGCTGAGCTGCGCCTTAACGACGATGTTATAATATACAGACTTAAGCTACAGCTCAGCTGCAGCTTAACTTTCGCGATATGTTTTGTGTGCATGAGTTGAACTGCAGCTGAGCTACAGCTTAACAGCAATGTTATAACATATAGAGTTAAGCTACAGCTTAAGCTGCAGCTCAGCTGGAGCTTAAGTCTCTTTGATGAAACCGGCCACAGATTTTTTGGAGCTTCCCGCCGCTTTTAGGCATAATTATCATCATTTATTTTAGCTCTCCTCAAGGGCTGTTGTTTGCTGATGGTATAACTTCACTAACATTTAATTGTTTTCGTGCATCTGTAATTCTATATTCCATATTATCTAATGTTTTTCCAAGAGAAATTAGTTTCAACTTTTTCGCTGATCGTATTATTCATTTTCTTCTCACTTGATGACTGTTACGATAGCCATGGGCAAACTGAAATGTTAATTTCCATAACTTCCATCAAAGACATTCCAAAATCTTTATTTCCAGCTTTTGAATGGCGTTCTTTCAGTCATCTTTTATTGAGATAATTAACTGAAATTCAAAACTTTCTCCGACGTCCATTTGAGATAGTTTTGCTGTAGAAAGTCATTTTGAACATAGTTTTAACTCGAATTTTGAGAAACTTTCGGCGCATCACGTCGGATCTTTTAGCATGCCTTTGTAGCTGCAAAATTTATTTTTTTATTCATAAAACTCCTGAGGGATGCTTTGCATTTATTCTATTGTACGCGATGAAATTCATTGAAACTTGAGAAAATTCCAATATTTTTGATGATTTTAAGTATTCAGCGTAATGCACTAATATCCATCCTAACATGGTGTTTGTCTTGGGGATCGTCGTAACGATTGTGACCGAACTTCGCGTCCATCCTAACTCAGCGACCGTCCTCTCTTGGCGTATTAGTCCGATGTTAGCGTCCAAGCTGTGTCCTAACTTGGCGTCCGTCTTAACGCGGCATATTATATGATTTGGATTAAACTCGACCCATGTGCTTGATGAAATTCACTTTTTTATTGACCATTAAAAATATACATTTGCGACAGTTGTAGGAGTTTTTCAAAGAAACATTGCATTTTTGCTTGCAAACTTGTACATACCCAGAATTTTTAAAACTGAATAAATTATCAACGTTCTAAAAATCTAACAGACTTCGCGTAAAAATGTTCATTTGAATTTGAGCTTTCAAATAAAGTTTGTCGATTGCGCTGTTCTGTAAAATATGAGCGATTTTGGAGAAGCAAACTTTATGTTGTCCTTAATAAAATTGAAGAGTAAAGATAAATAATGGTAAATTCAAAAATCAAATATATGAAAACATGGAAAATCAATTCAATTTAATTTTTATAATGAATTGAACGGCAAGTTGGGAATGAACGCCAAGTCAGAACAGACGCCAAGTGAGGATCTTTTCCTTCAATACTGGACGCCAGGTTAGGATGGACGCGAATTCGAGATTTCTATGTTTAGTCTTCAATATAGCATTGGACGCCATGTTGGGACGGACGGCAAAGTGGGATAGAACGTATTAGACTCGCAAGCCCGACATGCAGTTTTTTCCAACGTTATCTCAATTCAAAAATCGGAAAAATTAAAAAATGACAACTTTTGGTGAAGTATCGACGAAATATTCAAAATTACAGATGCAAATGTACAGTAGACCACCTGAACTAAAATTGGCAAAACTGCAGCGTTCAAACAACTTGAACATGGGTTTTGTAGCGTTTTTTGGACTATTTTGCATATTATCCAAATAGAATCTAAAACAACTTTTAGTGTGAATGTACGAGCAGCTGCTTACCCATGCTAGACCGGTCAAAATAGACAATCTGATCTGAAATTTTCCAAATCCTAGAGCATCAACGGCTTGATCGATAGTAAATGTGGCACCTATAGAGAAAAAAATTCTGTAAAAATTGACGATTATTCTCAAACGAAACTTTTTACAGAACATCGATTGGGAAGCTTCAGAGGAGGAAATTGACGTGCAAAATACCTAACGTTGACCTTTTAGTCGACGTTATCAACGGTCGGGATTCTATAAAACGACGTCGTGAACCGAAAACATCGGCATCGTTATCATCATCATCCTCCTCCTCATCGTAGTCGTCGTTACGATCTACAAAAATTTGCCTTTCACGAAAAGCAGGACGGACAAATGTGCGGAAAGTACAACATACCGATAAACCGCAAAAAATGCATGCTACGAGTCCTACGAGAGATAGAAAGTCGTGCCATGTGAAGCAATAACGACAAACAATGAACACAGTGTTTTGCTGCAACACGACATTGACAGCGGCATGCAGAAATTAGGGAACAGGAATTGGGTATCCGAAACTTATCCGCTTTTTTCTTTTCATCCCATAATGTGTTTTTTATAAAATGCTTGTAAATTGAATAACGACAGCAAATAAGTACCGTATTAAAATTTTTATACACTGGGTATTTACTGTAGATTTTTACCAAAGACTGACTGGATTCATAAATTTTCATTTCCATATTTCGTGTGGTCTGCGGAAAATTGCAAAAATTGTAATTAGTACTTGCTCTCCAGTTCCATAATTTTGAAGCTTTTCAAGGTTTTTAGATTTTACAATAGTTTATGGCCATACAACATCAGGGACAAAAGCCAAACTTTGATCAAACTTGACCCGTCCCTAACTTCGTCAGGAATAGAGGTACACGATTCTAAATCATTTTTTGGATTGATCTCAACGATGTTGATGCCCAATCTGCTGTCTTTGCAACAAACAAATCATGTTCGTCTTGGAAAATTACTATGCGAGTGAAGTCAAAAACTAGTGTGGTCACGGTATGTCGCAATCGTCGTCACTCGTATTCCAGAAAATTTAACAAAGCTTTTTGAGGCTCAAAAATACAATACGATTACTTAACTTTCAGTTGAATAAAACTTTAAATAAAAAATCAATAGTTTACTGTTTGAGATTGCACAGCTATAAAATTTTGAAGCCAGACTTTAGCTCTCTTCGCTATGCAAAACATGCCCGGTTTTTCGAAGCGCACTTGAGGAAAAAGTCACACATTGCGTTACGGGAGACTCTGCACAAAAATGTGACTTTTACTGAACAGCGCGTCGAAAAACCGGGTCCTGAGCTTCCTTCCTTGGATGGCAAAAATATTCGCGCATAAATTCAACTAAAAATAATGCGCGCAATGAATTGTAATTGTTTTTGAACAAACTTAAAGTATTCTGCAGCTCTCAATTGAAGAAATTATAGACGGATAACTTGAAATTTTAATGGACCTCTGTCGATGATTATCAAGATGAACAACCGCAGCTCAGAAACGAGAAATTTGCTGTTTAGGTCGTTGATATGGTGATAAAGTGACAAAGCATTCCTACAATACTCTCACATTGCATTCTGCGAATACTGCTAATTGACTCATCAATTTTGAAATGAAGTAACAATTGACTTCAAAAACTGAAGTTTATATTATTGAGAACAGCTCATGCTATAATGTAGGACGTGAAATTTTAATATGAGGGACTAAAGCAGACGGACTGTCTGACGAAACAAACCGCTTGACAAGCTGATGTACTACACATTTTTTGAGCGAGCCGGTTTTTTAAAAGAATCCTGCATGTATTCAAGCAGCCACCTTTATGCCATTTAGAAAAATTGTCCTGACGGAAGTCAATTTCGACACGTTGAAGGTTTTTATTATTCTGAAATCCTTCTCTTCATCAACGCTCTTCCAATTGATCGGATGAAAAAAATTGCGAGAATTTATGTTTAGAACATGTACGAGACAGCGAACTGAGCTTGTTTACTGGCTGCCGGACATCGAAGCGCCGTCCGTTGTCTAGTGTCAAAGCCCGAGCCTAAGCCTAAGCCTAAGCCTAAGCCTAAGCCTAAGCCTAAGTCTAAGCCTAAGCCTAAGCCTAAGATAATGTCCTGCGCCCTAATGACCGGACGCTCCAATGCCCAGGCGTATTTTTTACTAACCATTTGGTAAATTCTGATCAAAAGAGCGATAGATAGTTATGCAAAATCAATATCGAAATACCTGGTCATGTTATGCTTAAATAAGCTACAAATATTGCATGACTATATCAGCTACAATTCGAAAAATATGTTTGAATACCCTGTTTAACGCCTCTCTGAGAACATCTTGAGATCTGATGACCGTAGAGGGTTGACAATTATTCGGGAATGTAAGACAATAATTGTTTATGGCTACTGGGAATTTTATACATCAATTGCAATAAACAGCTACAAAAGACGTACAAAATAAATACTCGAAAAAAATTTTCGATCGCATGGCTGAAAGTGTTAACCTCATTTCTATTTCAAATCTGATAATTGACCGAGAAAAAAATTTATATGAATTGCCAATCTTAGTAAGTTGCTAAAAGAATTCATCAGGTGGAAATATCGGTTTAATATAGTACGATGAGCCGAAAAAACGCACTGAAGCATAGAGTAAGTTCAGCAACGTGCACGCATTTGAAATCTGAATAATGAGCTTCACTCCCTTTTTAGCATTTCGGTTGAGAAGCTGCACGGGTTGTCCGGCACGACCCGACAACAGTCCGGGTCGGGCTTCGGGCTGAAGGAAAATCCTCACGGGTTTGAGCTGTTAGAACAGTAAAAGTCATTTGGGACTCCCCAGTTCCTATCTTATTACTGCCATTTCGGAACTACCAAGAATTGCCGAGGGTATACGAGCCACATTACAACATTCCCTTCAATCTTGTTTCTTATTGATGAGGCTCACGATATTCTATTGGTGAAAGGAATCTTCGAAATATGGTGATATCTTCTTCGCGTGAACTCTACCCGACCACACATTCCTCTGAATCAAAATTCTGAGATTAGTAAACTGCTTCAAGCAATTGTTTCGATGTAAATATTTGGGATAGTTTTCCAATTTTTGACATACTATTCATTTGTTCCAGTCTCTGTCAATACTAATGATTTTCTGATATATTCTTGCTGAATCTGCTGTTTCGAAATACGGATCGTAGTAGTACAGTCTGTTTTTATGGAACGCCTGCAAATTGAAAAACGAACCACTCTCTACACAAAATTGTTCATGTAGAATTTTTTCTCAAAAAATGGTAAGAGTTAGTTGAATAGGTTAAAAAATTTCCAGCCCTATTCAACACGATTAACAGTAAAAAATGAAATTAAAGACTATAGACTTGGTGAAAAAAAGATGTATAACTAATTGTTAAAAATCGATAAATGAAATTAATTTTTGCTCACGTAAACATAGAGAAGATTGAACATCATTGAACCAGAATCATTTCACTCGAACGATATACTCTACGTCGGATATATAGTGAAGTGATATTCAAAAATATGAGATCATGCACCTTATAAGTAGTTTATATTGTAGGACATATTACAAGTTCACATTATAAAAAATTAATTATCAGATTAACGTTGGGGTAGCTGTTTTTTCTTGTAAGATCAACTCTTATTGTAATTTTAGCAGAGCCATGTGAAAACAATCAATTCTTCAGAAAAGTAACGAGCCAAAACTAATGAAAATTGTTTGATTCACGTTTTCATACATTATATTGCATGTGCTGAGAAAATTGGCTCTCATGGCCAGGATGCATTCTTGCGACTCTTGCAGGTCACTGATATAAATGTCAAAAATTTTGAAAACCCTCCGTATATGTACGAAATGAATCTGACTTTTCTCACCTTTCTGGCTCGCCGCATTATCCGTCGACCCGAAGTGCACCCGACCCACCGGTTTCCTGTCGTTCCCGTCGCCCATCGGCGGCGCCGTTTCGCCCGTTATCTCGTCCCGGAACCCTTCGTAACGTACCGACGAGCCGGCGTCGTCCTTTTTAAATTTTACCAGACTAAAAACGGACGGGAACATTGTTTTTTCTATTTTGCTCTTATCGATTGGGATAAAGTTGGGAAAAATCGATTGTTATGCGAAATTTATAGGAGCACAATTTGCGAAATTCCCAATAAGCTAAGTTGATAGCATAAATTTCAAGTGAAAAAATTGGCCCACGTCATAAGCCATTCAATGAAAAATTGCTAATTAGTACCCAAATAACAAAAACTTTGCAGAAAATCCATGCGACTAAAAAATGCCAGTTGTGGGGAAAATTCTACGAATACAAACATGGTAACATGTATGCAAGAAAACAGGTTTTGATATGTACACAAGTGTCAGTATATTCATCTTACTTTTCTATAACATCTTTGGCCTTCAGGTCCCTATACGTGTCGGTCAAATGGGACGCTTCCAAAATTTCGCTTATGATCGCTTTGTCGCCCATTAGAGTATGCGAATTCACAGGTTTATAATATGTAAATTATACGCGTATCGTATCTCTTCTGTGTGCAGATCTCCAGGACTACAGAAATAACTCGACTTGGAGAAAAGAAAAATGAAACCGAAGCAAAAGAAAATGCTTGCGAAAAGCAGTACATATGCTCCAGTACCTCAATGCTAGTTATATATTCCAGAAGCCAGAAACCGAAGAATGGGGGGTAAAATGAATCGATAAGTTCCAGGCCAAGAATGGGGCATGTCGTATGAGAGAACAAAAAAAATTATTTATTCATTTGATAACATGCGTATTATCCGTGGAGCTTGAAACAAGACCATTCTGGGGTTTTGAGGATTAGATGTAGAGCTCATAGAAAAAACGATTTCTCATCAGTTGTAGAGCAACTTCGATGAAGGTTTTTGCAAGCTTCTAATAGTTTTACGGATCTGCAACAACCAATGATCACTCAAGTGGAGTCAATTTACACCCCGCAATGGGGGGAAAAATTGTACGGGTTGGTCGGCCACTAAAGCTGTAGTGTTTGGATAGATTTAATCAGACAGCTAATCTACTCTAGTTGTTTCACCTCAAATTTGCGTGTCTGTAGTAGTGCGCGCCAATTAGTAGTTAGCAGTGGTTTGAGTAGCTTTTTAAGGTCCATTTTTTCTTCATTTCTTTCAATGTCTAGTAATCAACAGTCTTCGGTACAACGACATTATCTCACTCAAAATGCTTTTAATGCAAAGAAAATGAAAAGAAAAACTGAACGGCCTAAACAGTAGACGTGTGGTTTCATACCTACAACCGCAAAATTTGATAATCATGAGCAGATATACTGTTTCCAGGAAACTTTGAAATTTTCTAAAATTTTCAGTTTTTTTCTGGTGCAACAAATTGAAATAAAATTTTCGCAGTCAATTATTTTACTGGGCGTTTTTCCTGTCGAGTTGGAATTTTCCGCGGTATTTTTCTGGGTATTTTTAACAATTTTATCCCCACCGTTTTTTTTGTTTTCACGCTTTTCCTGTTCTTTGTGTACACTGAGAGTAATTGTAAACATTTTTTTGCTTTCATTCAGTTCGCTTAGGCTTAGGCTTAGGCTTAGGCTTAGGCTTAGGCTTAGGCTTAGGCTTAGGCTTAGGCTTAGGCTTAGGCTTAGGCTTAGGCTTAGGCTTAGGCTTAGGCTTAGGCTTAGGCTTAGGCTTAGGCTTAGGCTTAGGCTTAGGCTTAGGCTTAGGCGTAGGCTTAGGCTTAGGCTTAGGCTTAGGCTTAGGCTTAGGCTTAGGCTTAGGCTTAGGCTTAGGCTTAGGCTTAGGCTTAGGCTTAGGCTTAGGCTTAGGCTTAGGCTTAGGCTTAGGCTTAGGCTTAGGCTTAGGCTTAATTTTCTTAAGTTTCTGTCCTTTCTTACACAGGAAAAGAGTGAAAAACAAAAAAAACGGTGGGGGTAAAATTGTTAAAAAGGTCCATTTTTCTTTGAATTTGGAATTTTTCTGGAATCTATCAAAAAATAATCCATGAAAAATCACGAAAACTAGTGATTCTGCCTCAATCAGACTACCATCTAGTCTATCATTCTCCAACATGCAGAAATTCTATTAAATGATACTATAGTCCTTCTTTCTGCCCCTCGAGGCTCAGTAGAAAAAAATATAGATAAATTTTTGCTATTGAATTCAAAAAACTATATTCTCAAATATACTATGGCTACTGTAAGGTAAGGTAGCCATACTGTAAAGTAGCCTTCAACAATACATTTATTTTGAAGGGTCAGGGTGCACCAGCGCTGCCATAGTCAGAAGCGTTATCACAAAATTCTAATAAACTTTTTTCCGTACATGCCTGGTTGGGCATTCGATAGGGTAAAAATCGTGAATATTGTAAGTAAATCTGATAATTTCGAATCAGTAAACGGATTGCACAATAAAATCATCAAGATAACCATCTCTGTACAAAGAATAAAATGAGATGTACAGCTTGTATACGATACAATACGAAACAACGTTGCGTTTTTGCATGTAATTATAGCACGAATTCTGTAAAGCACTTTGCATGGCAGAATTTGTCCATCATTCAAAAAAGATAAGATTTAAAAAATCAGCCTGTTCTTATCCTGTGTATATCAAAACAAGAATCGCATCGATTTAACACAATCAGATTGATGAATCAACTATTCATAGAAGTTTTATTACAGTAGCCTTGAATGATTATACTACAGTAACCATTGGTTTGCTCTATTAAACTAACGTGAAAATTTTTTGATTCTATTTTTTATTTTCAACGTGAAAATTATCTTAGCTTCCAGGATTTTCCGATATTTATATATTGCTTTTGTCAAGCTGTTGTTTGGGGCTTCAATCTGATGTGAAGGTGCTACAAATTATTAGCAAATACATATTGTAGTCTCACAATACTTTTTGGAATTTGTGAATCTGACTGTTGTGACAAGTACAATTCTTCTAGGATTGCTGGATTGGCTAGCGGCTGTCTACTGCACAACCACTACCTGGTGCACAACCGCTACCTAGTGCACATCCAGTTTTATAGTCATATCGGCTAGCAGACAGTAAGGAATGTGAAAAAAATTTTGCTATTATGTTTGGAATAGTTTTCCGAAGATAAACGATTAAAAGAAAATGAAAACACGAATGACAGTAGGCAGCCTGAGTGGTGAGAAATATTTTCTTTGCCGCTTTTGTGGAGCAGTGAGCAAAAGTGGTTAAAAGCATGTAACACTACAGAGTCTACCGAAAGATGAGTCATTGATGAATTAAGATAACTAATAAAACCATCAAAATGACTAACAAACACATTCTAATGAGTGAAAAATGTAATTAACCTATCAAAGTGACCACACAAGCACCTCGGGTGACAGAAAAACCTGTCTAGACGGGCGTTTCTCATTCTTAACGTGTACAATTATAGACTTTGATAATGCGAATATCGTTTTAATTTTGTTTTTTTTTTTCAGAAACCTTTTTCAAATTTTTTAATCGTTTTGAGTTCAAAATTTTAAAAACTATTACTGAGTCTTTAATCGACCAGGGACTGATTATTTTCAGCAAACACGGATCCATGGCCGTTTCCTCATTTCTATGTGGAGTCAATAGGCTAATCCTAGGCCAAGAACAACAAATCATGCTCGGGGTTATCGAAACCGATAGTATCTAACCGAGGTTCATGAAATGCATTTGGCAGGACGCAAAAACCAATGTATAATGGCGACCAAATTCATGTTAGGAATCTAAGGCGCGGTGTCATGTCAAAGCAGAAAGATGAACCACATGCTGCTGTGGACAATAAAACTCGTACTTTATGTAATATTTTCACAGGAAGTGCAGGTAATATACGGCGAATTGAAAACTTTGATGTGCACCATTTGCAACCGCATGTTTACCATTTTTTATTGGATGAAATTAATCATTTTTTGTGGTAAACACATCATCTGATAAGTAAGAAATCGCAGATGGTTTTAAATGAGCCTAAATTTGTAAATGCTGAACAGGCGAAAATGACAAGCAAAAAAATCCGATATAGGGGCAATGCCTCCCCCAAGACCTGCACTTATGATGCCACGAAATTGTATCTTTTTATTCCTTATTTCATACACTCCTACAGTAGTTGTGAGGATTACATCATCACCACCGTGCACCGTTTTGGGAGCTGCAGAAAGCTGCACTGCGTTGTCAATCAAATATATTCTTGAATAGTTCTGGGAATACCGAATGCTTCAGTACTTAATACATTAGAAGAAAAATGTAGCTCGAAGTCCAAACAATTTTCATCGATCTAGGTCTGATGGTTGCTGAAGGAATTGCTTCAAATCAAAAATCGAGAATTTAGAAAATTTTCAACAAATTCATGAAATCGAGCATTTGTTTGAAATTCATTTACAGCAAAACAGCCAGAGCTATTCGGATAACTTTTGCTGTATTGGAAAGCCGCTGCAATCTACTATCATTTGGTCTATTTTCGTCTAGTTGACATCACGTGGTGTGAAACAGTGCCTCCCACTGTAGAGCACTTTCTCACAGCTTATAACATAGGCCCGAATCAGACAGCCGACATTCATTCTGTAACGTTAAACTCGCCATTGCGATTTTTTCTGTCAACTTCCTGAAGAGAGGAGTTTTTGTTGCATTTCTTCTCTGACACCCTGTTGCACAACCATTGCAAGTTAGACCGATGAAATGTCGCAATTTTCTGCATGTAAAACTACTCAAAATATCTCGTTTTCAGATGTTATCAATTTTCATTTTATCGTAGGTCAATGGAATAGAAGATCGAATCTCTCAGAAATCGTGTTTTAAAACTTACTGAAAATTTTTCTATAAGAATCGAAAATTCGGTTTTCGCACATCATGAAGGTGCAGAAATACAACAGGAAAAGAATCGGAAGCAACTTCATACCTAACTAACTTGTCCAATATCTTATGATTGGACTGTTTAGCAAACGTTAGAAGGCTGTCCAACTGAGTAATTGAAAACTTTCTTCAGCTGAGAACAAAAGCTTTAGCAAATTGAGAAATGGACGACATCAAACTCCCAATTATCAGAAATCCATCATTTACAATAGGAATGTGATATTGTCTTGGCTGATACAGTTCGAAATTAGCGCATATGAGTTTTTATGCAATATGAGAGCAGAGAGAAAAATCTGGTTCACACGACTTTGTCCCCTTGAAAATCGATCAAACATGAAAACGACGTAAGAAACATGTTTTCAACCATGATCAATACAAGAAATAGCGTCATAACTGCTACAAATATGACTTGTGAACAGAATGGATGTGCATACCGTATTTTTCACATATTCCATCATTTGCTCATCTCACTTCAGTGAACAAGAATCTGTTCAAGAAATTATACGCCGATTTCATTTGACACCATTGGAACCGGAAGGCGGCTATTTTAGGGAAATATACAACACTGGTTTTGATGATAGTCAAAACTCGATCTGTAATGTCCAACAT
Source organism: Romanomermis culicivorax (assembly GCA_963922205.1). Classification (NCBI taxonomy): domain Eukaryota; kingdom Metazoa; phylum Nematoda; class Enoplea; order Mermithida; family Mermithidae; genus Romanomermis; species Romanomermis culicivorax. The sequence goes on along the minus strand of CAWUHX010000079.1, from coordinate 1,000,543 downwards.
TCTAGAAGTCATATATATTATTTGTTGAAAGATGAAACGTCAGAACATAGAGTTTCGACCTGGCACAAGATTATTGGAACTGAGGTTAGTGAAAATGAGGACAATGAGCCAGAGTTAGTGAGATATACGATCATTGTCTAAAATATTCGAATCGAGATAGGAAAAAGTTAATGTTGATCATAGATCGGTACTGGGCCCTGACAAAACAAAGATAGATGTTTGAACACGTCCACATAACTCTTTTTTCTACAGGGTTATGATAAGAGTTCGATTTAAATATTTTTCAAACTCCACCGGATCACATTAGCAGAATACGAGACAATGAAGTAGTAGCCTAGTATTTCAGACTTAAATTTCTGTATCTAAGGTTGACCCATAATGGCTTCGATTCTGATCCTGGTGAAAGGAAAGTTTCTATCGAAAAGAGCATCGTCTTGATCTTGATGGGCATCCGTCAATAGGCCAGACTTTTCGTGCGAATAATACATTTTTATACGAAACCTGGTACCATCACATGGGTGCTACTATAACCATATTTGTCATCGCAAAACAAAAGGAGAACGTCGTGGCATTCAAAACTGTTCATTTGGGCACGAGTCGAGGGTCGACACCGTTTTTTACAATACCGCCAAATACCTGGTTCGCAGCCATGGTCAACACATCTGATACGAAAGCTTATTCATTGGTCAGTTGTGTTTGCGAACCGGGATTTTCGTATGCAAATTTTCAGATCGCGACCCACGAATCGATTTGCAGCGACGGAATTTTGTTGCAAGCTTGGAAGACCAATCCGAAACTGTTTGAATATTTTTTGGCGAACATAAAACTGAAGAACAAAATAGCGAATTGCATTAATAATAATGAACATCTGAAATTTTGATGGTGATACACTACATTATAGAATTTCTCATCTTTAGTACTCTTGAGATCGAAGTGACAAGTCGATTATGATTGTCAGGTATTTTTGGCATACATGGTTTTCATGAGAGCTCTGGAAAGAGCATAAACCGTCAATGCGTGACCTTGAAATATGTGAATTTTGAAATAGTGCCATGTAGCGTCATTGATCAATGTAATTAGTGTGCTCAATTCCATCGGTGCCGCGCCAGATGCTAAGTACTGCGGAGCGAGAACTGTCATCAATTTGATTGATGGAAGAAATTTATCGACTTTTTTGAGTTTACTGTTTCCTAAGCCTGAGCCTAAGCCTAAACTTAAGCCAGAATACTGTCACAGAACGAAAATTTAAAATTCGATAAATTTTTTTCGGCCAATCGAATTGACGATAGCTCTCGGTCCTCAATGCTTCTGCGTGGCGAATCACTTTGTTGCGCGGCGATGCACCCTGATTAATGGAATATTTTTCGCAAGTATATTTCATGTGAAATTTAACATCCGAATTAACTGTAATATGTCATTCTTGATTCGGCGTTTAAAATATAAAGGGTATCGAAATTTTTTTGACAATTTTAGTGGTTGTGGTTTTGGCTGTTCTTGGTTTATGCAAGGGTGCAAAGCTTCGTATAAAGAATGAGGAGGAAAATTTTGTATGCTTTTTAAACCGTTTTTTAGATTTCAAGATGCTGATTACAGAAAAAACCCTTATTTTATTTTTAAGAGTTCATCAAACATCGGTTGAATTTGTGAGTGTGTCAGAACGGCGTGCAGTACACGGTTAGGTTTCGTAATGATAAGGATTTTATGGTAATCAATAGATCTCGTTATGCAGCCAAAAAATTGTGCCCATTAGAGCGCTCAAATCATGACCTGAATAGACATTACTACGGTGATATTTTTCAAATGATAAATTCTGTGAACCCAAGATTGCCCTAGATCAACAAATGGAAGGATTGCAACTACCACTTTGTTGTAAGCAAGGTAATGAATGCCGAGTGCACGCTCCTTAGATCACCTAATTTGAACGAAAATATTGGTTGCTATTGTCCGTTTTCGAATTGAAGTGGTCAGAGTATGGGTCAGATTCATAAGTAAGAAAATGATCCAGATTTTTGGGAGAAAAGCTTCGTTTTTCCTGTTGGAGGGTCAGTTTGAAGTCCGAGCTATTTAGCATATTCTCCTGAGAATTATGAGTCATCCTTCAATTTTATTTAGAACAATCAAAAATCATGAATCTCCAAACATGTAGTCTGTTTTTCTTTAAATGCCTCGATTATGAATGTGGAAAACAAGTAGTATCTCAGATTTTCACGATTTTCTCATAAACAGTATAACGTAGACGAATGGAAATTTGTGAGATACTGACTTAACCCTTAACAATTTTTCGAGTGAAAAATTTTACAGTAAGAGCTCCATGTAAGCGATTTTGACGACTGATTTGCGTCATTTTTCTATTTGGAATCATTTTATAAAAAACAGATTGTAAATTCGTTGTTCTGTTCACAGTCAAAATAAACAAAATCTTATGAAAAACAAAAAAAAACAAAATCATGGTAATTGAAAACAAAGCCGAATTAACTTAATACCGTTCGACAGGAAATATCATTTAGACTATGTAACTGATCAAATGACTATAGTCTGCTGTTTATAATATGCTTCTAAATAGAAAAGTGACACAAATCAGTAATGTATTCAAAATCGTTTACATAACGTTCTTACTGTAAAATTTTCCACTAAAAAAATTTTCAAGGTTAGGTCAGTATGCTCACAAATTTCCAATTCTATATGATGTATTGTTTATCCATAAATCGTGAAAATCTGAAATACTACTTGCTTTCCACTTTCATTACTAAGAAGCATTACAAGGAAAGCAGACTATAGATTATAATTCAAATCTCCCTTTAATCAATTAAAGGAAATAGCTACTCACTAGTAAGTCGTGTCAAAACTAGGAGAAAGAAACCATTATCAATAGTGGATTTTTTATTGGGACCGCTTGAACCATAATTTTAGCAAGTTTTCCAGGTTGTTTTGCCCCAGCTTATCTACCGTAATTTGTTGTAAAGTCATCGATAATTTCAGTAGCTGTTGTTGTCAATTTTCACCTCATTAATTGCGTCAGGAAAATATTTTTAAAATCGTCAAGGATTGACCACGCCTTTCGGTTTTTCGGCTTCTACTGACTGATTGTATATTGATTTGGAAGAAGTATCATTAAACAAGGAACATGAATGGCTTGGCAGGAATAATCAAAAATTCCTGTCAAAAAAATCGTAAATTTCGACAGAAACAATAAGTTTTAGTAAAAAAGAAAAATAAAAAGTACGCTGCTGATTCAGATAATGATAGACTCGCGCCTCCGAAAGAAAAAAGATGCTCAAGCAAATAATGAACAACTTATGAATGCCGCGGCCGCATTTTTTTCAGGGGTCGATTTCTCAAAGCTCCCGAACTTAATTCGTCAGCGAAATTGGCAGTTCGTTGAAGAAATTTCAGAACTTCGTTGATGAAATGTTTTTGGGGGTTTCCCGAAGAAAATTTCGTTGACGAGATTTCGCTGATGAAATGTTCAGTTCATTGACAAAATTTTCCAATTTTTTTGACGAAATCTGGGCCTTTCCAACCAAGTTAGTTAGTCTTCAGTTTCTTCACTTTTTATGTTATTTTCTCATCTGCCATATTTCCCTTTGTAATAATACAACTGATTGTGACGACAGCGTCCCATCTGGCCGATCGCCTGCAACTTCGTCTGTCTTGCCTTTTTCGCCTTTCTCGTGTATTTTTTTTGTCTTCCTTATCCATTATTTATTATTTCTTGCCCGCTTTCCACGCCAAATTTTGAATCTGTAATCTCTACTTTTTATTTCACTACTTTCTGCATGCTTTTATTTCAATCATCAATATTTCACCAAATCGTCCATATTTCGCATTGTTAGTGCTCTACCACTTGTGAAAACAATAGTTTGTCTTGATACTTGGTCTTCACATGCCTGCGGATTACCTTTGACTTTGCGTTTCGAGACTGATTTCAAAATGAATGGACTATACCCTGCCTAGACTACCGAAACCGACTGTTTGAGGTGTGAATAAATTTGTTATATTATTAGGGTAACATTCTCTGTATTTGGATGGTTCGGCTTAAATCAGTCAAGTTATCGAATCACCAACAAGGCAGGGGCGTTGATATTCGATTCTTTCCAAATGAGTCTCGGAATGAAAAATCGCATACAAACAGTGAGGATTATAACTTGAAAATAGAAAAAGTTGGCTTGTGGCGTATTTCCTGTTGATTTATTTCCTTTGATTTCTCTGCATTCCAGGTTCATTTAATAATAAATAGAATATAGAAGAAATGATTTCTTGCGAGATGCTATATGCAGAAATCTGTGATTTATTTTCAGTCAAAACTATAGCCATCTATAGCCCATGCGTAAGTTCAATTTGATAAACAATGGAATTAGGTTTTATACTGTAGAAAAACGCTTCTTCATGAGAATGAGAAAAATCTGGAAAGAACTGAAGGACAGAAGTACGTCGATACCTGAGTGCTACTCAAGAATTTGGAAAATTTCAGCTGTTCTGTTTGCCATTCGCTAATGAAGCAAGCTTTTAAAAATCGAATAATCAAATGCCTGTCTGATGAATTGTATCCAATTTTCAAACAGAAATGTGATAATTGCGAATTTAGCACCTGCTATAGTATTATACTTCAAGGTTTGTAAAGAAAGAAGATAACCGTCGGATGAATGGGATGATTGGTGTGTATTGTTTATACACTGCTATTTCACTTAGAAACTGCTCAGTTGTTGTGTTTGAGTTCCTTCAGACTACGACTGACGCATGATCCAAATAGCTTCGGGAGGAATTCAGAGTTTCGTCCACGCACCTTGAACACCTTTTTAGCTGAAAACTGTATACTTCCGTTGTTCACCAGTGGATGAGTACAACTCATTTTACTGAACAGGATCTCGACTATCTGCAGCAGTAGCACTCGGAAGTCGGCGGTCAGGTATTGACAGAAACATGGTTGCACCGAGCATAGTGGAAGAATTAAAATTAAAGTAGCAGAATCATAACAAATTTTATGTAAGACTTTGCCAACTAAGCTAAACGGGGGAAAAGCGTAAGCATAGTAAGCGTATCACGAAAAAAAATTAGATAAGGGTCCCATATCACGAAGTTCAGAGAAAACGTTTTTGATTTAACGCCCATTCGCGGTTGTCAGGAAAATTCCCAGATGAATAATCAACGATCAAAATGTTTCCCAGGGATATGGGAAGTCCTGATAAACTATTCACGATCGAAACACTATGATCACATTCTTATTTCTAAATCGCAAATAATTTTTTTTGTGCCTCCAAATCTGTTAACATGGACTACAGTATAGGTTGTCAAGCAACAAGGAAACTGTAGCATCCTGCATGCTAACTGTAAAAATATTCAACCTAAAAATTGTTGAAAGTTCTTTGCGATTGATGTAAAATTTTTGTTTTAGGTCCGTCCATCGACAACCGACTATATCCTATGAATTTTCTTATCAGAAAAATTTCGCTTCATGGAAAATCTTCCATGAAGTGAAATTTGCAAATAAGGAAATTTACTCGTACACGGCTGGTAAGATCTGTTGGAAGATTTTTTCAGATTACTATCGCACATGCAAGAGGTTTGCTGGCTGTCTACAACCCCCCAAATTATCTTTTACCCACAGAAAATTTGGCTTGAACACTAGCAAAAAGCAGTTTTTTGGTATAAAACCAAAATTTCTCCGATTTTTTCGAAAAATTGCGTTCCTTGACCCCGTCAGATTTTTTATCTTGTGCGTTACTATGCATGAGTAATAAAACCTACACGTTGGAAAAGAGTTGAGAGTAAGCGCATAAATCATGCATCTTGATTTTAAAAAAACAACTTGATTTATTTTCTTTGAAATCAAAATGTACCGACAAGGCTCATTTGATTTTTCAAAAAAATTAAAAAAACCCCATATAATTTTCCGGAAATTAAATGAGTTTTTAAAATCTTATTGACTTTTACAAATAATTATCAAGTTTTTCAAAAAATATATGTTTTCTTCAAATACTGTAGAAATAATCTATCGGCTTTTCAATTCGCTGATTTGATTGGCTGAAAATCCTAGTCAAGTGATGATTTTTGGCTGGCCGATAGGCGGCATTCGATGTCTTCCGATTGGTTGAACGCCTCCTTACCCCAATTTCCATTGTTATTGCTGTTGACGCGCTGCGTGAAAAGTGCCCAAACAGCTATGGTCAAATTTTTTCCTACGCAAATGCTGAAATCCATAGTTTTGAAGTTGTTACAATTCAAATATGAAAATTAACGACTTTTTTGATAAGCTATGCGTTTCGCGATACTGGGAATATGTGAACACTCAACCAATCTTTTGAGCGAGCATTCTGCAGGAAGGCTCGTTTACATAATTTGCCATTTCACAGTTTTTGATCATTTCATGAAAGCAGAATTCAAATCTACATTTTGCAGTAATATAAAAGCTTTAATTAGCAAAAAAGCTTTCACAAGAAAGGAAGAATCTTGTAAAGTATGGCTGGCATTGCCGAAAGAGGAGTAGACTAAACTCGAAGCAGTATTAAGACGCTATTTCTGAGAGGTTCTACTTTCCCTATGATAAGTTGAAAATTAATCATACCTCAAAATCAGATATTTTGGGTAGTTTCGTGCGCTGAGTTTCATGGTACCATTCGTTTTGCTTGTAAACAAAAATTCGCACCGCTACAGTATGCCAAAGTTTGAAAATTTATGACTTTCTTGCATTTTTCAGTAGTCTTGCTAAGCAAGCGATATTTCGAAATCGGTTTGATCTTAATTGATAAATAAATATTCATTTTGTAGAGGAGAGAATAAGCTCTCTTTTGATATATTACTTACCGTAAATAATTGCATATTACATTTTTTCATGAAGTTTAAAGTGTCAAAAATGAGCCGTCAAAATTGAAAGAATTTCGTTTATGGGCACTCCCGAGCACCTTCCCATCGGAAGCCGCAGAATTTTATTTTCCTATATTGTAGCCCATCCATTTTTACTGCTTTGGTTAAATTTTCATCAAAATTTTTGCACCGTTTTGGGAGCTGCACTGCTCTGAAGAAGGCATACTTATGAAAATTTCGTATAAATCATTGTATTTGCCAGGTGGCCCTTGTCTACCCCTTGTGATGTATTTATTACCTATACTGTAGAATTATCAATTAACTAACAGACTATAGTTTGATGTATTAATTATTTTACAAGCAAATATTTTACACTCTGCAAGAAAGTTTGAACAGTCAAAATTAGAAGCAAAAGTGAAGAAAAATCCTGCTTAGAGGCACTACTGAGCACTTTCACCTACCATGCTGCAGAATTTTATCTTTTTATTCTTTTATTCATACATTCCTACAGTAGCTGTGAAAGCAGCATCGTGATTTGAATATCCCTTGAGAAGCTACAGATATCCATAGAAAGCAAAACCCTGAAAATTGCCCAGAAATCAATAATTTTTTTGCATCTTTTTGCATATAGCATTTTGCATTTGTTAAAAATATTGGTTCTGTATCTCGATACTAGAACTAGAAAATAAGGAGCATAAGGAGAAAATTTACTGAAAGTAATGTCAAAAGTTATATTCTGCCCCGACAGTTTTTTACTGTTTTGTTTATAAACTATAAAGAACCTATCCTAAGCAAAAAATTGGACTAATGAAAAATATTTTCTCAAAATTTACTAGCCGGATTGGTCAAAAGTTGTACCAGCTGTTACTCTTTTTCCCTGAGGATCTCACCTTCCATAGGAATCATTTTTTGTTCAACTTTGATGGATCAATGGATTACAATGGTTGCACTAGGAGCATGGAAAAGATTTTGGAATTGTCCAAATCTTTCCACAAAAAAATGCATTATCTACTTTCATAAATAATTAAAGTATGATTGACAGAGCATCACATAAATAGTATACATAATAAATAAAATAATGAATTGGTAGTATTTTTTGAAATGCTGATTAATTATAAGCATGGCAGAAGCGTAAGCATTTTGACACACATTGGCATCATAAAAATGTTCCATATTTATATGCCATTACTATAGACCATGTGATCCTGCGCTATGGAACATGTGATCCATGCCACTTATTGACAGAGAAAACCATGAACCATTATTCTGAGATTATCAACTAGTTCCCCCTAAGACCAGCAGTTTTGAGGAAAACCTGTTCATATTTCTTGCCAATGTGTGATTACTTTTCAAATCAGTCACTAGCCAGCAAACCACTTTCAAACTCCAAATGAGAATTATAGAATGCAGGGTCTTCCAATGCATTTTCATCTTCACACACTTCATCCACATTTTCCTCAACATAATAAGTATCAATGTCATTACATCAGTGGGCTGCCTTTCGAGACCAGAAACTTTGTATCTGCTGATGCATCAGTAAATCATCCTTGCTGAAAATATTACTGCATCGCATCTCTTGGGCAATAATGTTGGAATCAAACTTCTGTCGTCTAGCAAGGCCCTCTTCAAATTTTGACAGGAGAAAGCATCTTTGATTTAGTTTCAATGGATAACAAGCGTGATTCTTCCCCAATGCCCATCTTTTGACCATTGGTTCAGATATTTCATTTTCATAGAATCCTTGCAGTGCTTCTTGCATGTCAGGCATTTCAATTGTTAATCTAACTGATTCCAGATGGTCGCTGTAGCTTTGTATTGCAGCATCCTTGAGGCTAACATGCTGAGAAGCCAACTGATAACAGCCTGCTAGAAGATGGCATAACAGGTTTCCATGCCTTGCAGATGACATAATGTAACCTTCTTCTGGACAACTGAATGTATTGTCTTGGCTTAAATCAGCCTTGGCTGGTTTCCCAGCATCTTCATTTGCTGAGATTTTGGTGTAGCATTTCTGTTGTGTATCTTTTGATGGTACCTTCAGTTCAATCCAAAAATAGCTTTGTAGCATGGCTGATGTAGCTAGCTGATTTTCATCATACACAAGCATTGCTTCCAGTCCTAGAACAATGGTTCTCTTGTTCTCTTTATTAACTGATACAATCTTTCCAGTGCCAATTTTATAAGCACACCAAGCACCTGTAGCATTCAACTCAAACAAAAAGTTTGAATATGAATTTACACCAGGCAGCTTCTAAAGCACAGCATTTGATGTTGTCAATTTGCCATAGATCACTGAAGTGCCTGTTGTACCTTGATAAGAAGATGCACACCTCAGAAATCCTTCTGCAATTGTGCATTTGTTATTTTCATCAACATACAAGCATATGTGGTGTTTTACTAATGCTGCTATTCGATCACAAGCACCCTTGCCATGCTAAGATTCACTGAAATGAAAAAATTAACTATACTTGATGTTCAAAGCAATGTTTTCTGTTTATTCATAATCTAAATGAAATAAAATGAATTCATCTATGCTTTGCTTGTATTCTTTATGAAAATTTTGATATTGGTAATTATCAGGATCTGTAATTTTTTCCAGAAATGTAGCAGAAATATGTATTTGTCTTGCAGACATCAAACATGATTTTTGCCACATATATTTGGACTTACTCACCTAATATAGCTTGATTCTGGAAGTCCTGAATAGTTTGATCCTGCTCTTTGACTATCAATTTCATGGGCAAATGCAGAAACATCTTTTGATCAAAAGTTGTTGAACACCTGAAGACTCTGTTTTGATTGTGCATGTGCAACCTTGTTGATGATAATTTGAAATGACTTTCAATGTAGAATGCTGTTCCTGAACAGTCATTTAGGCAGCCAGGTGTGGGTGTTCCAAACTGCAGTAGATTGATGCTGGGGGATAAGTTAGCTGAGATATTGCATCAATTCAATGAATAATCTATTTGCCCATTAATGTCCAATTCTCGAAAAATTCAGGAACTTGGAATCAATGAATTACATGTTTTCATGAAAAGTTTGTCAAATGAATCACACCACGAATATGGTGCTTGACGACCAAAAACAACCACATCTGCAACAATTGATGAAAGTACATTGAGAGAAAATTCCATTAACAAAGGAGTAGGGCCCCAAGGTTGAATTTCAAAAAACTGTTTCATCAATGCTGTATCTGGTGTTTGAACCAGCGAAATGGCTAAGGGAAAGCTATTTCCACTTTCAATCACATCAATTCGATGATCATTGTATATGTTTTACTTTGTGTATACATATGGATTTTCGAGCAGCATGTCTGGTGATATAGTGTTATCACCAATTACAAAGTATGAACTAGCAAAATGATAGCCGGATAAATTTGTGAACAAAATAATGTGTGGCCTTGGATCTGATCATTCAGTGCATCCCTTATAAGCAAAAGAATCATTCCTGTTTTCTATTAATCGAAAGAATCTCTATATATACACAATTGAAACCAGATCATGCCTTCACAGACTCAGAAGTTAATATAACCCCAGGAAATAATACCCCATAGATTAGTATGCCAAAAAATAAACTTCATCTCCATCAATAAGTGAACCTAACAATCAGGCTAGAAATTTTTAAAAACAAAATATTTTTCCTTTGTAAAATTTTTTGCTTAGGATAGGTTGTTTATAGTTTATAAAAAAAGCAGTAAAAAACTGTTGGAACAGAATATAACTTTTAACGTCACTTTCAGCAAATTTTCTCCTTATTTTCTGGTTCTATTATCGAGAAACAGAACCAATATTTTTAACAAATGCAAAATGCTAAATGCAAAAAGATGCAAAAAAAATTATTGATTTTTCAGCAATTTTCAGGGTTTTGCTTTCTGTGGGTATTCAAATTCTCAAGGGGTATTCAAATCAAATATTCAAATATTCAAATCATGATGCTGCTTTCACAGCTACTGTAGGAATGTATGAATAAAAGAATAAAAAGATAAAATTCTGCAGCATGGTAGGTGAAAGTGCTCCGTAGTGCCTCTAAGCAGGATTTTTCTTCACTTTTGCTTCTAATTTTGACTGTTCAAACTTTCTTGCAGAGTGTAAAATATTTGCTTGTAAAATAATTAATACATCAAACTATAGTCTGTTAGTTAATTGATAATTCTACAGTATAGGTAATAAATATATCACAAGGGGTAGACAAGGGCCACCTGGCAAATACAATGATTTATACGAAATTTTCATAAGTATGCCTTCTTCAGAGCAGTGCAGCTCCCAAAACGGTACAAAAATTTTGATGAAAATTTAATCAAAGCAGTAAAAATGGATGGGCTACAATATAGGAAAATAAAATTCTGCGGCTTCCGATGGGAAAGTGCTCGGGAGTGCTGATAAACGAAATTTTTTCAATTTTGACGGCTCATTTTTGACACTTTAAACTTCATGAAAAAATGTAATATGCAATTATTTACGGTAAGTAATATATCAAAAGAGAGCTTATTCTCTCGTCTACAAAATGAATATTTATTTATCAAATAAGATCAAACCGATCTCGAAATATCGCTTGCTTAGCAAGACTACTGAAAAATGCAAGAAAATCATAAATTTTCAAACTTTGGCATACTATAGCGGTGCGAATTTTTGTTTACAAGCAAAACGAATGGTACCATGAAACTCAGCGCACGAAACTACCCAAAATATCTGATTTTGAGGTATGATTAATTTTCAACTTATCATAGGCCTATATAAAAAAAGGTTGAATCTCTCAGAAATCGTGTCTTAAACAACGGAGCAAACTAGGACTATCAAGTCCAGGATTATGTCGACTTTGCTCCGCTCCTAGTTTGCTCCTCGTTTGCTACGCGGTTCGTATTGCCGAAGAAAGAGTAATCCTGGACTAGGCACTCCTGGACTAAACTAGACGTTATTTATAGTACCCTTGCCGGCGTGGTCTGAAATATCGTGGGAACTAGCATTAGTACTTTACATACAATAATTATGCATACAAACATCAAAACAAAAGTAGTGCAGTTGTAGTAGTGCCAGTGTGTTATATTTTGAAATTTGAATAATGTCTGCTGATAAATGATCGTCAAATTTTTCTACTGAAGAAACGTTTTTACTCGTTGAATGTATCGCCCAAAATATTGAAATTCTGGAAAATAAGAAAACTGATGCAGTATTAAAATGGAACAAAAAAGAGAGCTTGGCAAAGAATTGCTGAAGTTTTTGAGAAGGATCCTAATTGTCAAGATAGAAATATTCATCAGTTGGAAGTGAAGTGGAAAGGCCTCAAAGCGGTAAGTTTATTGTAATGACAAAATAATTATAAAAATCGAATATAAAATTCTCGATCATTATAGGATTCAAAAGGGTTTGTTCGATTTGCAAAATAGCGATGAATTCTCAAAAAATCGGTAACATCAATTTCATGCCCCATATCGTCTAAATCTTCCAAAAACTCAACAGCATCCATTACTACACACCTGAAAAGGACTTACTATTGATTTAATACTGCCTCTATCAGGATTAAAAGAGTGGACTAAATCAGCAATATTTGCGCCTCGTTTGCTCCGCTTTTAGTCCACTCCTCTTTGGACAATACTGAGGAGGAGTAAATTTTAATACTGCTCCACTCTTGCGCTAGGTTTGCTACAGGTTTAGTCCGAATTTACTCCTGGACTGCCTTAATACTGGTTTACTACTCTTTCGGCAATACCAGCCTATGTGATAATTGTGATAAAACATACAAAAATTTAACGAATTCAAAGCAAAAAATCCAGCAAAACGAGCAACATAGTTAATAATTCATATAGATTTAAAAATAAAAGCTGGAATATTTTCATTTTTCTCGAAATTTTTCGTCGATGAGCTGATGACTTTTTTTACTAGAGGCGTTTTCCATTGATTTTTATCATAAAAATTTTCGTCCCCGGTGGCACCTAACTTCTTTCCGCTGTTGCCAAAAACGTGACAGCAGAGTTTTCATTTCTAGCCGGTCGATTGAACTACGGTGGCGTTGCTTTCAGAGCCGTGCCTTGGGGGGTGCGAAGGGTACAGTCGCACCGGGCCGCAAAGAATTAGGGGCCGCAAAAACTTAACTGACCTAAGTTTGTACTTTGTATACATATATTGTACACTATATGTATGCTAGACAATGCGAACACAAATAAAAATAATAATGTGCACTCCTGTGTAACAGAAAATTTGATGTTTCATCATTCACTAGGGGCCGCAAGAACTTGAGCTGAACTAGCTTACATACGTGTCATACTGTACTGTACGTGTATGCTCGACAAGGCAGGAGCACGCCTTTGTGTTTCACTGTGTAAAGTCTGTATCGATAGTTTTACACATTTGTCTGTATGTATCTTTGTTTTTTTCTTCGTGATGCAAGAAAAAAACTTTTTTCTGCGATATGAGATGTGCAACACCAATAGAATTTCCCATTTAAGACTTATTTCACGTGAAAATGACTGCATAGACGTTTAGGACTGTATAGATGTATATACCTACTAATTTTAAAAAATAGGGCCGCAAAAATCTACTTCGCACCGGGCCGCAAAAATCCTTGGCACGGCCCTGGTTGCTTTTGTGGCTGGCATTCACCAAAGTGCTCACGGAATTTATGCAAAAAATCAGAACTCTAGATGTAAAAAATGTAAAAATTTAATCTTCCTGTGGAAATAAATTGAAAATGTTTGGAATTAATAGGAATATTTGATCATAAATTTTTGAAGATTTCATTTACAATCAATTATTGTCGACTGAGACTGACTACAAAAGTTTTAAATGCTAAATAATACTCTATCTGCAAGAATTTCTTCCACCAAAAAATTATTTTTTTCAACACAAAAAATACAGAACTTCACCAGTCTGAAGTTTTCCGTGGGCCTATTGACTTCGAAGCAGATTCTGACTTGAAAAGGCAAATCTTATAATTCCGACCGAATTTATTTTCAAGAATTGATACTTTAAAAATTTTCGCATACAATGTTCAGTTGAATGTTCTTAGACAAATTCGAGCTGAAATATTTTCAAGCATTACCTCACCATTAGCATGCACAGAAATATATTGACCTAATTTGGCAATTATTTCTTTTTGATCCTACTTTAGGCATTCGAGCATTCTTGCAGAGAAATGACATAACTGCGGAATTCACTGGAGATGCATTAACCATTTGGCCATTCAAACAAATTAAGGTCAACAAGATCTACTATGACTATCGTGTAGGAGAGACTTGCTACAAATATTTACCTGTTGAAGGGGAGAAAACCATATTTTTTGTTACTCCTGGAGGACAGGATGTCATTCAATCAAGCCCTGTGGTTGATTCTAATCATCACATGATCAGTATATTCAAACAAAATAAAACATGGATCACTAATTCTGGGCCAGTTCATGTAAGCTCAATGCCTTTACAACTGATATGGAAAGGAGATCATAAACTTTTTCAGTTCAATACGCCAGCAGTATTTCAGGATCAAATTGCACAAGCTCCTATAAATTACGTTTTTCTGAGACACTATATTTTTAAAACGTAGAAACTAGAGAATATACTCAACAATGCTGTCAATTATACATCTAGCTTATCTTTACAACCCAAAAGAATATCTGAAATTCTATCTGGAACCACAGATGGTATTAGCATTACTGCTAAAGGTGTTGGAAATGCTTTTGAACATGTGGTTGATAAAGAACCTGAAGTAATATCACATGCATTCAGTGGGTTTTTAAAGGCGCCTATACAACTCCTATTGAATACCCTAATCATAATCGGAACCATGATTGTTATTGCTTACATAGCATATTTTTTTCTCATTTACTATAAATGGAAACGGAATAAAAAAAATCATTCCATCCATTGAAGAGAATCAACCACCAACTTTTTCCGATGCACTTCTAAAACTGGCACAAATACAATCAACAAATAAAAAGAAACAATATTTAAAAAAGAGTAAACGCAAACGGATCGTAAAATTCAATAAACAAAGAAATAATGTTGACATAGAGAACCAAAATGAGTCAAGTAAAATTCTGTTTGAAGCACCCAAACATACGCCACATGCCCATTTAAAAATTGATAATGCGCTTTGGGCAAATACATTAATTGACTCGGGAGCAGTTTATTTATTGCTTGATGCTGATGTCACTAAAAGAATAAAAAACTTGCATCTTTTTCCATCAAAATCTACCCCTATAGCTGCAGACCGTAAACCTATTGAAATATTAGTCACAGCTTTTATAACCGTATCAACACATGATATCAGCCAAACTATTCAGGTTCAGGTTCAAGAAAATTGTACAGCTGAACTTATTCTAGGCACAAATGTTTTCAACCGATCTAGAGCTATTGAATTCAATTGGGAAAGCTCTTACATTCGGTTCAGAGAGGAGAAAGTACCATGTGAAGGTATGTTATTCAACCCACCCCAGAATCGTGGTGCCATAATTTTAGATATTGTAAAACTTGAACCAAAATCAATTCATTTATTATCCGTGCCAATATCAAAACAATATCAGTCATGCACGGATGACATTATTTTTGAACCAAAATTGCTAAAGCAACATCATGTTTATGCCGCAGCCTCAGTAATCCGGATTTTCAATGGACATATTCCAATCCAAATCCTAAATCCCAATAAATTTTCAATTAAGCTTTATCCGGGCATGTGTATTGGTGAAGTGATATGCTATAAACCTGGTCAGCAAAACATAGCATCAAATAAAAGACTGGAGACTGGTAACAAAACTATAAATCGTGCATGGATTTTGAATAATGCAAACATATCGAAAACATTGACAAAAACGGATAGAGATCAACTGGTTGATCTTCTTCAAAAATTCCCAAATCTTCATGCGGATAGTGAAAAAGACACAGGTAGAACTTATTAGAGCATCATATTGATACAGGAGACTCTAAACCAATTAGAAAATACCCCTTTTGGACTTCTCTGAAAGAAACAAATAATCATAAATGAAGTGAAAGCTCTACAATCCAGAAACATTATCTGGAAGAGCATATCACCATATTCTGTTGAAGAGCTTCCTGGGTGGCGCCATAGCTGTCCCACCATTGGCCAATGTCAGTGTAGGTGTAACCATCCTGACCAAGGCTCAACAAAAATGGCCAGATTCAGAACCCGTGGATTGGCAGAAACATCAATCCTATGGGTGGAATGTTGTATGTCACCATACAACAATTCCACCAATTCAGTGATTGTTCCAAAGAAGGATCGAAGTTATAGGTTTTGCTGCAATTTTAGAGCACTCAATCAAATCACAAAAAAGGATGTATATCCACTTCCAAGGATTGATGACAGCTTAGATATCTTCAATGGTATGAAATTTTTTACTACACTTGATCAGGCTAATGCCTTTTGGAGCATACCAATTGCTGAAGAAGACAGTGAGAAAACTGCATTCATGACACCAATCGGATTGTATGAATTTAATAATTTACCCTTTGGCTTTTGTAATGCACCAGCCAGTTTTCAGAGGCTCATGGACATTTTACTGTCTGGCTTGCAATGGTCTTCATGCCTTGTTTATTTAGATGATATTTTTGTTTTTGGAGAAACCCATTCTCACATGTTAGAAGGGCTTAAAGAAGTCTTGATCCATTTAGAAACAGGTGGAATGAAACATCGATTAAACAAATGCAAATTCAGCTATCCAGATATTGAATACCTAGGATGCAAAATTTCAGCTAAAGGGATTACACCGGGCACAAGAAAACTGTAGTCTGTTTTTTTAAGTGCTTGTAGCTGAAAAAAGATGAAATAAAGTATAAATTGTTTGTTTAATTACCCTGAAGGCACACACTATACTGTATTACGGGAAAAAACGCGGAAATTGAAATTTGACCGAATTGAAGGGGGTGTCACTAATTGGTGGAATCCGCGTGCGGATGCGGATGGCGGATATGGTCTAATCGGCGGATGCGGATATTGTCGGCGGATAAATATCCACTCTTTTTTAGCGGATATTTATGCCTAATCGGCGGATGCAGAAACCGCCTTCTCAATGTCTAAAGTTGTAAATGAGAAAAAAATTTGGAAATGGTTCTCATCTAATGAAAAAATGTAGTAGTTGAAATCGTGAAACAATTGGTGCACTTTGGGAAGTTGAAATCTCAAAATTCGGCGCATCGTGCCTCAGCGCTGGTGCTTTGCTGAGCTTTCTCTTCATAGAGTGAATGTTTTTTAGCCGCGCGAAATTTTTTTTGACATTTCTCGCACTGGACGGGAATTATTTTTAAGAGTTATCGAGAGTTTACCGCTGCCGGTTAATCAATTCCTAACATAGTCAACATGGCCCGAAATTCTGCATGCGCACTTATTTTCGGCATTTTCGCTTTACAAGCATTCTGAAAAAACAGACTATAGAAGCAGTCACAAACATACAACCACCAAAAACGATTAAACAGTTGAAATCTTTCTTAGGGCTCATTTCATACTATTGAAAATTCATTAAAAATTGTGCACAAATTTATCATCCCTTAAACTGCCTGCTAAAAAAAGGATCCAAATTCTTATTGGGGAAAAGAGCAAAACAAAGCATTTGACATATTGAAGCATAAACAAGTCAAACCACCGATTCTAACTCATCTTGATTTTACTAAACCATTGATGCATCAAATCAAGGCATCGGTGGCATTTTAAGCCAAATTCAAAATGAGGGGAAGGAACATGCTATAGCATTTACTAGTTGAAAACTAAAAGATGCGGAGAGAAACTATCGAATCACAGAGCAAGAAACACTTGCTGTTGTTGAATTCACTAAACTTTTCAGGCCATATCTTCTTCAACATGAAGTGATAGTTCAAACTGATCACACTGCAGTGAAATCAGTGCTTGAAAAGGCGAATCCTTCTGGCTGTATAGCCAGGTGGGGACTTGCTCTAGCCCACTTTACACTGAATATTCAACCAAGGAAAAGCTCAGCTAATGCTAATGCTGGTGCACTTTCCAGGCTTCCTAATCCTAACGCCACACCATTTTTTGACATAAAAATTGATCCCAAAGAGTTAGATCAAGTAAATTTGATAAATCATTCACAAAGAGACCTTAAAACACTGCAGAAAGAAGATCCTAATCTTTTTCCGATCATAAATTATCTAGAAATAAATCCATCAGAAACTTATCAAACTTATATCCTCAAGGACAAAATATTATGTAAACAAATGGATAGTCAAAATAAAGTTATAGTCCCTGAAATTCTGAAGAAACTGATTATTGAATCGTACCACAATGATCCTTTTGTTGAAGTGTGTTTTCCGCCGATTTTTTATCGTTTTGTCAAAGTGCGTTAGAGGCCCGCAGGTGGCAAGTGGAGAGAGCAACGCAGACCACCAGCAGCCATCTTACTGTAGCGCACGTCGGTACGCGTGCACTGGTCTCTCTCAATTATCGTTATTAGTGTTATAATTTTTATGTTTTCCTTACTAGTTGTGCGCCCCGTTGGCCACCACTAGTCAATATGTTGTATTTTAAAAGTTGGATTGATCTTTGGGGCGGCTCTGGTTGATTTTTGCCTCCTTGATCCGTCAGGTCGGAGGAAGGGTGTAAAATCGGCAAGGGGAATTGTTGTGCAGGAGAGATAGCCAGGGATCGACCTTAACGCCAGTGCTTCCCTGCGCCTGCCCTAAACTTCGGAATGACTCCTCACTCAGGGGCGAGAAGTCCAGTACAAGAATACTACCTGCCCAAGAAATGCCTGACTAAAACTAGTCAGACAAGGTAACACACTTTTGGACACAAATAAAAACGCTTTTCTAACTAAACATTTATTTATAGAACTTACCTAAAAATCGCCCCTTCCAAAAAGCATGACGTCTTACCAGTATAAAAACCAGGCGAATAATGTACAGGCGAAATACTAGTTATAATATAAAGGCGAGGCGCACGAGAATAATCCAAAAAAAACACTGACCAATTCACAAAAACCTTCTTCTACAGTAACCATCGTGCTGGGCCAGGTCGGGCATGGTCGGATGTGTTGTACTTGTAGGCGTTTTTACAAAATCGACAAAACTATTAGAAAATCCAGAAAAATCGGCGAAAACACACTACAACACCCCTCCCCCCTTGCGGTAGATCGCCTTAAGCGATCATCAAGAAATAAGCAAAACATGCAAGGGGAAGGGCTCCGCCACTACAGGCCTTCACCGGGGAAGCCGAACATGAAATCGGCAGCGCACAGTGGGGCCGACGGAGTTGTTGGGGTTGTTTGAGCCGATTTTGGTGGCAGCGTGTAGGGTGAGACCTCCCGATGCGGTGTGTAATTGGCGAGGCCGTAAATTCGGCAACACCGCGACCCGTGTCGGTGTGAGGCCAGCCACTACCTTCGGGATTCGGAAACTATCGGCGGCGGCGTGGGGTAGAACATTCCGGGGCAGATGAGAAAGTTGTAGCGGAAAATCGGACTGGCGATGAAAACCAAGCGGTGGTGCCACGGGAGTTAAACATCCGTAGCAGAGCCAGCCCAGTTATATTGATCTGACATTGTGAGGAAATCAAAAATCGAAAGTGGTAGAGCCAGCCAAGTTGAACATCGTAATTGCATGCTGCGATCCGGCGGGCATCCATCGAAGACGGTTGACATTGGAGAAGACGATTGATACAAAACAAACGAGCAAATGAAAGATATATACAAGGAAACAGTGAGAAATATAATTATACTATACAGTAAACAGATGAACAATTTTTTGGGGTGATTTAAAGGCTATATTTAGATAGTAAATTTGGACCAAGAATAAGAATAGTTTTTGAAATGAGAAGTAAATTTTTGGGAAAACTAAACTGTGATCGGCTCCATGTTGCCGATCTCTTCTTTCGTACGGGTGTCGAGTCAAATTTCGGGTTCCGAGTGGCGGTAACTTCGCAAAGTGGCATTTAAGCGGTGGGAGATGCACGATAAGCTGCGATGCTTCAAATCAATGGTTGGAGTCCAAACTGTCGTAGGCGAAAGGTGGCGGGAACAGTCAGCAAATAAGCTGAAAGCTCGAGCCAGCTCCGTAGTTATACCAAAAATAGAGTGCATTCGAAAAAATTAGAATAGTGGTGCGACACCATAGAAGGAGACTATGGGGCGGACTTCGCACACACTAATGGAATGAAATCTGGATTTTTGATTTGAGAATGAAAAGAAAATTTTGATGGAAATAGATGGAAAAATTGTAAAAATGATACTCTCACTTAGGCGGCGGTAACATTGGGCACGAACTTCACCAAGACTGGGGCGGTCTTGCCATTTCCAAATGTCCCACTTGAGCGAGGCGTCGAGAAGAAGGTGTAGGGCACCAGTCGAGGCAGCGGCGAACCATGGCGTCGGAAGTTGCACGAGCTAGGCCATGGGCGAAAGTTGCGGCGGCTGACCACTGATCTTCCTGTTTGCGGCTGTGGCGAGGATGAGTCGAGTGGGAACCCAAGGTTACGGGGCAAGTGAAAACATGCATATATAATAAGGGGATAAATAAACAAAAATTTAGCATGCAAAGAAAAATAATTGAAACAAAAATCTTCTGTCGTAGGCATCGACGTTGTGGCAGTCGGGATCGGCAAATGATTTAGGTGGCGTTGTAAAATAGGATAGAATAAAGAAAAATAAAAGGAGAAAGAAGAGAAAATCCAGAGGGTCATCCCAACCAAAAAATTTGCACTCTGACGTTAATGTTGCTGGGCGGCATCGATTTGTTGGCAGTGTGATCCACTGGCCTCGGCGTTGAAAGTGTCTCGGGCTGGGCGTGGAATGAATGGCTTCAATCGGGAAATGGCGACAAGCTGCGGTCAGCCAGGCGTATCCAAGGCATCAATCGTAACCGTGTTGTTATCAATATTGCTGACATCAGTGACGATGAATGGGCCTATAAAATCTGGTTGAATTTTGTTACCTTTTTTATTGTTGACCAAAAGGACGAGGTCGTTCACGCTAATTTCTCTTTTGCATGCTTTTTGGTCGTAGTATTTCTTGCTGGCGTCGGGGGCCTTATCGAGGTTCAATTTGATCGTTTCGTACATTTTTAACTGTGCTTGCATCAAGATGTGCTGGTAGGTGTCGTAGTTGAGTGGTAGTGTAAGATGGCGAGCACAATCGTAGTCAAATGTAATTCGGGGCTCGTAACCACGTAATAATTTGAACGGTGAATGGGGCGTTGCTGTATTTGGCGTTGCATTGTAGGCAAAGACGGCATATGGTAGGTATGGCTCCCAATTGTCAGGGTCGTTGGCGGTATATTTCTTTAGTTGAGCAATAAGCGTTTGATTGAAGCGCTCGACCATTCCGTTGAATTGCGGGTGGTAGGCGGTCGTTTTGACTTTTCGGACTTTCAGGAGTTCGCAAATTTCTTGCATCAATTTCGACGTGAAACATCCACCTTGATCGGAAAGAAGGACGAGCGGGCTACCATGGGCGAGGACAACATTGTTCACAAAGCATTCGACAATGGTTGACGCCTTTTGATCAGGAATGGGGTGCGCGGAAACCCATTTTGTAAAATAATCCTGAAAAACAATAACATAGGGGCGTTTCTCACCTACCGGGGAAATATTGACGATGTCGGTGGCAACAATTTTGAAAGGGTGCGTCGGTTGGATCAGCAACAGCGGCGGAGGCGGCAATGTGCGCGGCGTGGTCAATTGACAAATCTTGCAGGACTTGATCCAATCATGGACGTTTTCTTCCATGCGGGGCCACCAAAAGTGAGCTTTGATGGCTGCGAGCATGCGGTTTAATCCTTGGTGGTTCAAAATTTTTGCACCGTGGAATTGGTGTAACGTTTGGTCAACCAAGGATGCTGGGATGACTAGCTGCTTGACTTCTTTGATCTGGCGATACAAAAGTCCACCTTCTGTGAAGAAAACTGAAGGATGTTTTGCAGCGTTGCCGGTTTCGAGGGTGGCCATGATTTTGGTAATGGCGGGATCAGCGGCTTGTGCTTGTTTGACTTCTTCATAGGAGGCGATGGTTATGGCTTCAACCGGAGGCGGCGCGTAGTCGGCGGCCAACGGTATGGAATCGGAGAGTGTCGGTTGATTGATGGGTTTCTTTGTCATTGCTTGGTTGACGGTGTTGATGTCCACGTCAATTTCTTCAGGCGACGAAGCCGCTGCTGGGAGTATATCGGGTACCGTTAAGTCGGCAGCCGATAATGCACCAGCAGGGTGAAAATTCTTGCCGAAAATCTTTGCGGTTAAATTTTCGGTGTTCGGGATCGGCGTTTTGTCGCGGTCATCTTTTCTGGACAAAAAATTGGCACAAGCGTTGTCTTTACCTTTAACGTATTCAACTTTATAATCGTAGTCTTGGAGGCTGATCGCAAAACGTTGGAGGCGTGAGTTTTGGTGCTTTTCGTCTTTGAGCCATTCGAGTGGCTTGTGATCGGTTCGGACAATAACTTTTTGGCCATACACATAGTGGCGGTACATCCGGAAGCCGTAGACAATGGTGAGGCATTCGCGCTCAGTTGTACTGTAGCGGGTTTCGGCATCGGTGAGTACGCAGCTATTGTAGGCGATAACCCATTGATCGTTTCCATTTTCCTGATACAAAATCGCTCCAATGGCAGTCGTACTGGCAAATTGGGCTTTTCCATCCTAGACTGGGTAGCGAAGGAAGGGTGATGACGTAAGGGCAGTTTTGATACCTCCGAATGCGGCGTGGTGTTCGTCCGTGGTGATATATTGGGCGTCTTTTTGTAGGAGTCCATACAAAGGACTGGACAAGGTTGCCAAATTCGGGATAAATCGTTTGCACCATTGGACTAGACCTAAAAAACTTTGCATACCTTTTTTGGTCTTTGGAAATTCATATTCGGCGATAGCTTTGACTTTCTCCGGATCGGCAGCGATTCCATGGGCGCTAAGGAGATGTCCCAGGAATTTGACTTGCAGCGGCAGGAATTCGCACTTGTCTGGCCGAAGCGTGAGGTTTGCTGCGCGGAGGGCGTCAAAAATGATTTGTAAATGCTCCAAATGTTCTTCAAACGAATTCGAGAAAATAATAATATCATCAATATAAACGAGACAAATCTTCCAAATATATGGTCGAAGAATTCTTTCCATTAAGTGTTGGAATTCGGCGGGCGCGTTCTTCAAGCCGAATGGTCAAAACTTTGAATCGAAACAAACCTTCTTGGCAGATGAAGGTTGTTTTATCGCGGGAGTCAGCCTCGAGGGTTACCTGCCAGTACCCGGCTTTGAGGTCGAGCGTGGTGAAAAATTTTGCGTGCCCCTTGCATCCAAATAATCGTCGATGCGCGGGATCGGAAATTTGTCGCTTGGCGTGACGTCGTTTATTCCGCGGTAATCGACAACGGGTCTCCAAGAGCCATCTTTCTTTTTTACCAAGAACAGCGGCGCGGCCCAGGGCGAGCGGGATGGTTCGATGAAATCGTTGTCAAGCATTTCCTGAATATGGCGGCGTACAATCGGTCTTTGTTCCATTGCAGCGCGGTAATAATGGCGGGAGACAGGCTTTGCAGTGCTGGTGTCAATGCTGACGGTCAGTTCGCTGGTGATAGTTGGTTTGTCGCCAGGGAGGCTGAAAACATCGCGGTTTTGTCCAAGCATACTGAGGGCCTTTGCTTTTTGCTCGGCGGTAACACTGGTTTTTTTGGTCATCTTGTTCAAAGCGAATTCCAATTTTTGGTTGTCCATATGAAGTTGGAGCGATTTGTCCAGCGCGGCCGGTTCATGGTCGGTCAAATCACGATCGGATGTGGCAACTGAAACACGGATATCACAGTCTTGGATTGGGGCAGTAACAGATTCCAACGTGTGTTTTGCCACGGCGACGATTTGGTTCGGTCGAAGTTTGATGCAATTTGGCGTATTGTTGACAAACAAAAGTGGGCAGCTTCCATTGGTTACGTTGACAATCGCGGTTTCGATTGGGAATTCTGCAGCGCCGTTGTTGGTGGTCAATGGTTGAACAATCAAATCCGGAACAGAAGCAAGCGTGGAGGGAAAAATGGTGCCAGTTATCCATTGCTGACAGTTTGGCGAAATGGAGACGGATGCTTGAGCGACAAGGAAGATAAGTTGGGCAAGCTCGGTGACCTCCAGCCGCCGTGATGGCGGTTGGTGTGGACTAGGTTGAGCCTGCCGTATCGGTTGTTCAGCTTCGATTTCTTCAACTTGACCATCAGTTTCTGAAAAATTATCACAAATACTCACTTGTTCCTCCGGAGGGATTTCTTCCAAAATATTGTCGCAAGATGTCGGTAGAAATAGTTGTGGTTTGATCGAAGCGACTACTTTGAGGGGCATTTTGACATCTTGGATTTCGAGAAATTTTTCCTTGAAGTTGAGGATGGCATTGATTTCGGGATGAGCGAGGAAGTCGGTGCCCATAATAAATTGATCTTGATCATCATCGTCAAGAACAACACATTTGACCAAATGTTCCCCGAATGGGGATCCCATCGTGATGATAACAGGACCATGAGCAATGACAGTGGCACCATCGGCGACCTTTATCCTTCCCCAGACGGGCAAGCAAAGCATTTGTTTATCGAAAGCTCGTTTGATGAGGCCGGATGAAAGGACGGAACATTGAGCACCGGTGTCGATTAAAGCATTCGTTTTGACATTGCCAACTTTGACTCGTATCATGAAAGCACTTGTCGGGGCATATTTTTGAATGAATTTTGTATCGGGTAGCGAGGGGTTGTTGATTAGGCAAACGGCTGATTGAATGATCCACGGCGGGTGGGCAGGTTGAGTGGAGGCATCCCAGCTGATGATTCCGGGGCTAGTCATTGTCTTGGCGTTGGTCGATTCGGAAGGAGTTGCAGTCATTGAAGGCTGAGCCACGGCGGCAGCATCTGACACTTTGGCCGTGTTAGCGGCTGCATTAGTCAGAGGGGCCAGCAACGGTGGCATTGAAGTTGGAGGCACAGGCATATTATAGTGAATATGCTGTTTGAACGGACGGTTGCGTGTTTGTTGATTTCGCCATGGATCGGAAGCTCTAACGTCATTGCTATAGCGGTGATGGTTGGCGTTGAGATTTTGGCTGGTGTAGGGCACCATGCGGTGATCGGGGTTTTGACGATACATCTTTAAGGTGTTGACTTGTTTGAGCCAGTGACAATCTTCGGTATTGTGAGTGCGCGAATCATGGGCATCGCACCAGAGACCAGAAGATGGGGTCGGCGGAAACCAATTCAAATCTTAGGTAGCGGATTGGCGATTTCGAGTTTGATACCTGTCGTGGCTATGCGATTTGTAGCGGTTTTGTCGTTCGAAGAGGTCGTTCTCGTTGGTTGAAATTGCTCTTGATTTGCGGTTTTCTTTGTCGGCATACAAGGCGATTTGATGTTGAAAGGGGCGGTTTGTCCCTTCGGATGAAGAGCCGTCACTGAGATGACTCCTACCAGAAGCAGCAGGCAACTCAGCTTGTCGGCGGTCCATTGCATGATCATGGCTACGGCGGCGGTCGAAACTTTTGTTCAAAGGTGGCGATGTTGATGATTGCAGTGTCACGGCTTCTGGAACAGCCTGATGGACAACAATCCGCTGTTCCTCGGTGCCGATCTCTGCTTTCATGGCGTTTAGTTTGCTGCAAACTCTAGCGACTGCATTGGCTAGCTGATGTACACTAGTGAACTTTTCTGCTTCTTAACCAATAGAAAGTTGATAAAAAATAGGCATTTTAGTTAGAAAAGCTTGAATAATTGTTTGGTGCCGAAAAATTTGATCTTTATCATATTTATTTGACTTTACAGTTGGTCGAAAAAGATTTTTGATGAATGGTAATTAGTCATTTTTGTAAATTTGAATAATTCCTTTCGAGTTAATAATATTGTGGAGTTGTAGTGAGGACGAAGGTAATGATAATCTGGAAATTCCTCCTAAAAACGACTTATCGGACCACATATTAATTTTGATTTGGATGATCTCGTGTCTAGATTTGAACTAAGCTATGACACAGATCCAAATGTTCCCCCAGTCCTTAAGAATCCTTAAGTACCATTGCGTAGGTTGATGATTTCGAGAAAAGTTGAAAAAATACAGAATTGTTAATTGACCATTATTTTGACCTTTTCATTGGAGCTGAACTCAGTGGCGGATCCAGAAATTTTTTTCAGGGGGTGGGC
Source organism: Romanomermis culicivorax (assembly GCA_963922205.1). Classification (NCBI taxonomy): domain Eukaryota; kingdom Metazoa; phylum Nematoda; class Enoplea; order Mermithida; family Mermithidae; genus Romanomermis; species Romanomermis culicivorax. The sequence goes on along the minus strand of CAWUHX010000079.1, from coordinate 974,652 downwards.
GATGCTCAAAATTAAGTATTTTACCAAAAAAATTCAAAAATTTTTCAAATTTGCCTATAGGTATACAGAAAAAAATCGTATTTCAAAAGTTTCGGGGGGCGGCCGCCCCCTTGCCTCCCCCTAAATCCGCACTTGGCTGAACTTCAGTAGCTTTAAAAATTCCATTGGCGTCACTGAAGTCCCAGAGCTGAATTTTTTTTTTCAGAAATCTCAGAACTTACATAAAACTGGTCCCATTACAAAAGTGTCGATCCCTTATCTGCTGCAAATATTGTTATGGCATGTTGCATTTTGCAGAAGTTGATTCTCAAAATGAGCCCGATGAGGGCACTACGCCTGATGATGACCCAGAATGGTTAAAAGCGGATGATACAGAAGACAGGGAAGCCAGGGATGAAGAAGAAACTTGATGAAATAAAATCATTCTGAACCATTTTATGTGATCTCACACTTATTTTTCTGTAGCAATGGTGCAGTAAGAAAATTGCTAATTTACTTCCCATGTACAAACTACCAGGAAATAAGAGTAATAACAAAAAATAGACAAGAATTTGAGAAAACGAAAAAAATTATCGATAGTCTAAGGTCAAAAAGTTTTGCAAACAATGTCCAGTTCCAAAGTTAAAGAAAGAAAAAAGTAAAAGCAAAAGATTCTGTGAAAAATTTTAAATGCACATCAAATTCCCATATCGATTGCTACCGAACTATTGAACTACTACTAAAAACAACTACTGACTTCCCAGAAAATCGACCATTCTATTCATCGTCAGTGCAACCAAAAAATACTGGTCCACTGAACTACTGAACCACTTAACTACTGAACATTGGTGCAACTGATCCCAGGTAGATATAGATTGGATAAAATATATTTTCTTCAGGAGTCTCAGAAAGTGTTGACAACTGACGAAATGTTTTTCTTCTTCCAGTAACATAAGGAGGTCTTAATTTTTTCCATTTCTAATTGTGGAATAACATTTATAAGTTTAGAAACGACATCGACTGTTCACAACTTTCGGGTAATTCTGACACCATGCAAAGAAATTTCGTTGACTCGAAAAGTAGTTCCATCCTCCTCGTTATATCGATTCTGTTCTTGGATTCCACAAAACAATCAACAAAGAAACACACCAGCCAGACGAGAGATCAACCCACAACTAATGGAATGGACCAATCTGGAAATCAACCAAAAAATCATGAAATCAATGAACTAACCAACCTGAAAATCAATCAACCATCTAATCCAACCAGGGAATCATTGCACAAACCAGTAAATCAACCAAACAATCAGGGAATCAACCAGTCAAAGCTAATCGGGGATGGGAATCAATCAATCAATCAAAGAATCAACTAACCAGTTATTCAAACAGAGAATCGAACAGCCAATCAGGAAACCAATCATGGTATAAACTCACCAATCGTGAAATCAACAAACAGATTAGGAAATCCACCAATGATCCAATCCAACTAGAGAATCAATCATGTAATTGGAAATCAGGAAATCAATCAATCGATCAGGGAGTCAACTAAACAATACACGAATTAATTGATGTGATGCACCATAAATTTGGAAATTTCGACCTTCGAACCTGAAATGCACTTTTTCAACTTCTAAGACTTTTCCATATTTCCTAGGCATAATTTTTCTTCTTCTGACTCTACAGGTTTATTCACTGGATATGCTGTTATGTCTTAAAAAGTGAGTAGACTTAGAAATGAACTTGAAAATTAACTTTGATAGCATTCTGTAAATTTTCTATAAGATAGTTCTACTATGCATCTGGTTCCCAACCCTGTTTGGCATTCCAATTTCCAACCACCAGAAGGATTCAAGAACTAACCAACTTTTTGATCTGAGTGGTATCAGATGAAACGACAGGGTTTGTCCAGGTATGGTTGTGCTAAGAAAAAGTAATACAAATTAAGGAAAGTTAGCAGTTATACTAATGGGACTCCTACTAAAAAAAGAACTCTGCTTCTACTTATATCAACTCTGAGCTGAAAACAGCACACCAATCAAAAATTTGAATTTTATCAATCTGCAAGATCTTCTGCAATTAGCCAGCATCGCATGAAGTTCAATCACGATTAACGACCAAAAATTTCTCAGATCTGATAATTAGAACTCAGGAATTTGAATAGGAGACATTGCAGCATCTCTATTCGCCTGTGTGATTTCAGAATAAACGGACTATAATCTAGGAAATGTCCTGATTCAATCAGTAACATGACTTACCATAACTTACTCATTCAAGTTATCGATCAAATAATGAATAAGATATTAATCAATCTACATTCTTTATGACGATGTCCAAAAATTTATAAACGAGGCTTAACAGGCTACAGACGCAAACTAGCTGATAATTTTCCACACATATTTAAATGAAAATCAGCCAGTAAGCGTATGTGACCTCATTTGCCATTGCCGTCACCGCCGAAAATTAAGCCGTGGAAAACACCATATAGCAAAAAGTAATAGAATAAATAAGCCATAGAAACCACAATAAAAAATAAACAAGTTACAAGAACATGATTATATTACGCACAAAAAAATACATGAGGATAAACACATTAGGCGCCAGATTCTGCAATTATCTAAAACTTCCGAAACAGATTTTTTAGACCGCAAGAATATTTGGCAACTTTAGTGTAAAACTTGCGATTGCCTCAATTTTCACTTGGTAAGAGTGGATTCAAACTTCAGAATAAAATGCTTCCTGAACACACCGAGTTTGGCTACACATGAAGTTTCTGACATCAAAAAGAAATAAAATTCCCATGAATATGCAAATCTCGCACTTTAATTGATGAAAACTATTCATTTCTTTAACAACAGTTTATGTGTAAAGAGTAGTTTTCATATCTCCGAAATAATTAGGCATACGAATTTCTGGTTGAAAATCATTCATTTCGGCAAAGTCGATTCCAGGAAGAAGATTTTTAAGCTGGTAAATAAAGTACCTTTCAATTGAAACATGCAGGCACTCTGCATGGTGGTCGAAAAAACGGATTTTCAAAACTATGAAACTTTTTGAACCTGGATTTCTTAGACAAGGTCACAGAGGCCGATTTTCATGTCGAAACAAAGTTCTTGCTATAGGCTGAATTCAGTTGAGTCGAGTCAATACTTTTCAACATCAGAAAGTTTGAAAAATATCAATTTTTCAAAATTGTGAAATTGTATGTATTTTCATTCAGACCCTATCGATTTCATCAATTTTATCCTGCAAAAAAGTTCACCAGACGCCAAATGCGGCCAGTCTATAGTTTTTGACGTCAGAAAAAAATCAAGTTCCAGAACTTGCATATTTCAAAAGTCGGAATTCAATTCAGATATGATAAATAATAACATCAAAAAATAAGACTCATAGGAAATACGAATGTTTCAAATATATAGTTTTTTCAGCCATTTTTTTCTTTCTTTCAGCCACTTTTTTCTTTCTTTCAGCCATTTTTTCCAAGTATTTTTTTGCTTAAAAATATCTATGTATGTTCGATTTATGCTTTTCAGAGCTTGTTTATACATTTTTATGCAATTACTGTCAGTAATTTACAACAAATTAAAAAGTCAAAATTTTCAAGTCATGTCAGACTATGATGCGAATATACATACCTGTAAGAGGTCCGACCAGTTGGATGGCGGGTTAAACCCGAAATTTGGGTGGGGGTTAAACCCGAAATTTGAGGGGGGTCGGAAAAAGTCGAAATTTTTCTCAAAAAAGGTCCTTTTTGCGATTTTTTCTTATTTTTTCAAGTCTGGGGGGGTGGGTACAGGGTTGGCCAAGTTAGGGTGCCCCCAACCCCCCAATTACAGGTATGAGAATATATATGCAAATTGGCAATAGGAAAAAAATAACAAAAAGATGAAGCAGAAAAAAGCCCAGATAACTAGAACTAGAACTTATAGTACTGATGATATTTTTAGTCAGTTAACCAGCTAGAAAATCAACTCAAGTCAATGCTGTTTCATAAATTCGGGCCAAATAGCAAAAATTATAAAAATGATTCTGGCGTGGAGTGCAATTTTCTTTATTTTAATACTTCGGAATGCTAATAAAATGAATCCTTTTAACATTTATTTTCTGGATGGCTTAATTTTTCTGACAATTCAATTATTTTCCATATTCATGCAAAATGCAAAAATTATATCTAAAGCATAGGACTAAAAATTGGAAAATCAGAGAAGCAATTAATTTTTCGTATTCTTCAACATACCTGTAATCAAGAGCTGGGAATACCTGTAGTGGGGGGGGGGGGATAAACCCAAAATTTTGAGATGGTGGTTCCAAAATTCCCAAAACAGTCGGAAATTTCAAATATGTTCCCCAAAAAAACAAAAAAAAGCAACTTCTTCCGAGTTTTCTCCAGTTGGGCGGTCCCGACATTTGGATATACGATTCAACTAAGCTGGGGGTCCCCCAAATAACCCTAATTACAGGTATGCTTCCAACCGGCAAAAATTCACTCACTGTGTCATATGACAATGATCATTTTCCAAATGCAGAGTTTATGTCCACAAAATTTAAAAATTATGAAGGACCGCAGAAGGATTCTTTAAGATTCTAGATGGTGACAACTGAAATGTTAAGTAGTGAGCGGAATGAATGTGCTACCAGTCGCGCCTCAGCTGGCTCATAGCAAAAAGAGCGATTATTATAACAATTAGAAGCAGTGAAAAGCGAAGGACTTTTGGCCTTCTGAAATGCACCAAGATGCATCTTTGTAAGATCTAACTTACAACATTTTCTCGCGATTTAGCAAAAGAGCGCAACAACATTTTTCACACTTGAAGTTGTTCTCATTGAAACACTGATTTAGCAAAAAGACGGTGATGGGAATTTTAGAAGACTTTGTTTGATTTGATTCATATGACACCACCAAGAACTCGCACAGATCTTACACATTTTCAATTAAAAAGCAGTTTAACAAAGAAACAAAAAATGTACATAAATGCATATCTCTAAATGCGTAAATAAGTCACTCATTACTCAAGTCATGTGTTTTTGAGCCTTTTCAAACTTTGTGGTATTAATTAAGCTGTTAATTCACTAAAATTGAGTAATCGAAATTTCCGAGTTTGAAGTCTAATTTACAAGCATTGTGGTACAATTTTTCCATCAAACTATCCAAGAGCAAAATGACTTTGAATTACATGAAAAATCGACAGTCAAGTCCTCTATGATGACAAGTGAGAGCCTAAAAAAGATGTTGATCTTTTCGGCGCTAAGCCCTGGAAATTTTTTTGGGGTTTTGACATTCTGCAGTGCTTGAAAGTCAATTTTTCGAAGGATTCGAATTTTCTGTTTAAAAGTCGTAATTTTTAGAATTTATTCGAAAATTTCAACACCAGTATAATTTATTCTTGAACTTTCGTGAATTTAGCCGAAAAGATGTAAGAGTACAAAATTTTCAAAAACTACTTCCATGAAGCTTTTGAATTCATTTTAAACTAAGAGAGGAATAATCGCTTCGAAAAGTTTAGAGTTGATGTGTTGATCATTCTTAAAAAATGTGTCAAGGAAAAAATGTGAATCTTCATCTTCATCAAGACCAAATATTGAAGATTACCAATAAAAACACAAGATAATAAGTTTAAATTGATGAAAACTATTAAGGGTTAAATGCTAAAAGGCAAAAAGCCGGGTCTGAGGAGCAGGATTTTTTTGCACACAACAACCAAATTTCGGGCTGTGCAGCCAAATTTTTTCTGCCAGGTTGCACAGTGCAACTTGAGGCCTGACTGCTCTTTTGATTAGGTTATAGGGTTTTCTAACCGGAGATGCATTTTTAAACGTTTTAAAACGGAAAAAAATGAAAATTTTTGGGCGCTTCGCGCCGGGTTTCAATTTATTTGTGATTTTTTGTATTATTCTAGTGCGCGGTTAGAAAATGTCATTCTAGTTAGTGCTTATAGGTTCTAATTATCCAAAATGTTTGATCCCGTAATTGTTTTTTGACGAACTTGATTGTTAACTAACATTTTTCGGTCATTTTCCCTAAATTTTGTGCGATCTTTAAACAAATTTTGATTTTCATGTGATGTAAACATTTTGTGAGTAAGACAATGCTAGAAATTCTCGCCGGTTGAAAGATCCAAATTCTTAGTTGCTTGCCTAGTTTTTGAATTTTAGTTTGTCTGACTGAAAATTCATTGCATTCACTGAAAAATCAAACCTTCTGTCTGGAAAATAAAAGGTGGAAAAATTCATTTTCCAGCGTTCTAGAATATTGGAATTCAGAAAAAACTTTCGGCGCTATGCGCCCAACAAATTACTCTGTTATATCTTGGCTTTGGTCGGGGCGGAGATGATGCGGCGTGAGCAGGATTGGGATTCCGAGGTTGCGTCCTTAATGTACGTGCGTCCCACACCCACGTTTACCCGATAACCTAATTACTAGTACTTAAACCCCGACGATAATTAACCCAACAATTAAAGAAGAACCCAATTTCTTTAATTGTCTCCCTTACTGCTCAGTACCAAGAGGCGAAGGAGCTTTCCTACCTATTTATTATTACACGATAAAAGTACGAAAACTTACGTGACAAAAACGTAAAGGGCGAGGCGAAGAGAAAATAACAACAATAAATCGACTCCCACGCACGGGCGAGAAAACGACGAGAAGGCGTGGTGGGAGGCTGCTAATATGAACTAGTGGTGGCCGGCGGGGCACATAACTAGTAGAAAATAAAACACACAAAAAATACATTAATCAATAAGTGAATAGAGAGAGACCAGCGCACGCGTACCGACGTGCGCTACAGTAAGATGGCTGCTGGTGGTTCGCTTTGCTCTCTCCACTTGCCACCTGCAGACCTGTGACGCGTTTTGACAAAATTATGAAAAATTGGCGGAAAACACACTACAACACCCCTCCCCCCTTGCAGTAGATCGCCCTAAGCGATCGTCAAGAAGTACCGAAAAACATGCAAGGGGAAGGGCTCCGCCACTACAGGCCGTCGCCGGGGTTGCCGAAGAATTCTTCGGCTTCACACAGCGGGGCCGGCGAAGTTGTTGGGGAGTTTGAGCCGATTTTTGGGCGGCGACAATAGTGCGTCCAGCGGCGAAATGTATGGACAAAAACGGGGCAAGTGGGGGCGTGTAGCGGGCCACCGGCGGTCAACTTACTGTGTGGTTGCAGCGTCGGCTGCACGTGCGCTGGAAACTAGTACAAAAGTATAAAGCATTAACGAGATTAGAAATAAACAACCGGAGCAAAATGAGGTTAAGAAACACAAAAACGAAGAAAAAACAGTGTTACTGTACAAAAAGCTCTTTTTCAATGGCGGCGGCGGTAACGAGTATCGGATGTGGAGCGGTGGTTTCGTGGGGGATCGCGGCGATCGCATTCGTTTCGTCGGAAACGATCGTTGTGGTAGCCATGGGGATCGTAAGGGTCGTCGTGGCCATCAAAACGGATGTTACGGGAGTAGCCGGATCGACCGTAATCAGAGGTATCCCGGCGGCGCGACGATGAGGTGGACGTTTGAAGTTGAAGCGGGGAAAGCGGGTTCACGCCTGGTGGTGGTAACTGAGTGGCGATTAGTGACGGTCGGTCGGACGGCATCCCTGTTGGCGGCAACGGTCGCGGTGGCAAAAGATTCCACCGGGCAGAAAAATTGTGCCAACGCAGCAGGGGCGCGGGGCGATCCGTCTCGCTGTGATATTGCAAATAAATTTTTTGGATGTCGGCGATTTCGGGGGGCTGTGGAAACGGTGCATAGCGGGGGTAAGCCATCCAGCTGTCGATGAGTCCGACAGCGGTGTTGTAGGCTTGAAGTAGGCACGAGGGGTTATCCAGGCCGCGGGCCTCGTATACGAAAAGTGTCAAGTGGGCGGTGTGAACGGCATCAACGACGCCGAGCTCCTCGGCCCAAAGACCGGCGACCCATTTCAATATCAAAGTGGCCACGTCGTGCGAGATCGGGGGTTGTTGTTCTACGTATGCGGGGCGGTAATGGTCGCGGAAATATTGGTACAGTGCCAGCAAAGCGTTCGTAGCGCGGATGTGCACGGGCATGATGATACGAATACGAAGGCGGCCGAAAAAATTGATCAGTACCATTTCGTGCAGCGTGCGCGGTGAGAAAAATTTGACGGCCGGGTCAATATGTGGCGGGTAGCCCGGTGTGACTAACGTAACGCAGTGCGGCCTATTGGTGGTTCGGAATCGCATGTAATTTGGCAAATGTGTGGCTTCGCTAGGTAATCGCGGTTTAATGACTGGTGCGGGGCTTGGTGGCAGAGGAACTCCAAGAACCGGCCTAGTGGCGATGATCACCGGTGGCTGTTTGAACGCAGTAACCGGAGCCGACGTCGGGGCCGTAGGCGGCAGCGACGTGGTGTGGGTTGCCGTGGTCGTTATGGCGGATGGTGGAGCTGTAGACGGCTGCGACGTTACCATAGGCGGAATCGAGGGTGTTGCGGGTTCCACGTCCATGGGAGGCGGTGGAAGCGGGGCTTTGAATTCATCTTTCGGCGGGTTTTTCAAGGCTTCGAGGCGGCATTGGATTTCGGCGTCCCTATGCAACGGGCTAATAAAGTCTGTCAACTTGGGCGGTGACCCGCGGAACTGATGGCGATGTGCTTCTTCGTAAAAACCGGTCGTATGTACTTTGCGTGTTTGTTCACTTTGCGTGCGATGCGGCGGTGCGTCATCGCAGCCTTCGTGTTGGCAGCTATCCCTGCCGGTTGGTGGAGTTTGTTTTGTTTCTTTACGGTGGCGATCATCATGAGAGTGAGACTCGTGGCGTGAGCGGTGGCTATCGGGTTTGTGAGCACGCGGCGGTTTCGTTGCCGGCGCTGCTGTTTTGGAGGAGTCGCCCTTGGGTTTCGGCGTTGACGTGGCTTGCGAAGAGTGTTCAGCTTCTTCGCGGGCTCTCTGTTTATCGCGTTGTTCGCGGCGTCCTGTTGTGCGTTCGCTGGGCGTGCGGCCGCGCTCAGCACGCGAAGTGCTGGGTGGCGGCGTACGCCGCGTGCTCGGCTCGTCCGTTGATCGTGTTTTATGGGATTTGCGATAGGCCGATTCTTCTTGGAGATGTCGTTTTCGCTTTGCTGCGTGTTCATACCGGCCGGGTCTGCGGATAGGATTACCGTAGCGATCTAGAGCCGGCACGGACGTGCTGGGAGCCTGTGGGGTTTGAACATCCACAGGCGTCGTTGGCGGCACTAGAATCGCTGGTTGCGGCGGTTGCGGAATTGGTTGCGGTTGCTATGTGACTGGCGGCGGTTGTGGAGCCGGTGGTTGCACGACGGGTTGGGCCATCGCAGGAGCCATTTGAGCAACTTGCGGGGCCGGAGCGATCGACGTCGGTGGAGGCAACAAAATTTGTTGTATCTGTTCTTTCAACGCTTCCGGGTAGTCTTTCCAATGATGTTCTGGAAACAACATACCGGGCGGCGGTGGCGGAAAATGATACGCGGCGAGTGCTGCGGCCAAGGCGTCCCATTGAGTGGCTGAAACAATCTGTTGTGAGAAACGTACGGGAGCACTATACCTGGCTGCTGCAACAGTAGCAATGATCGGAGGTCCCGGCAAGGCTGCCGGCGTTGCCAAATATATTCGTGGATCCACGGCGGGTGCCGTGGTCGTTATCGTAGTTGCCGGTTCTGTAGAGACGACGTCCATAGACGTGGATTGATCCACCGTGCTTTCTTCGGGTATGTCGGTCAACATTTGTTCGGACGTCATCGTCTCGGAGTCAATCGCGGTGGGTTGGACGGGAGTAGACTCGTCCATCGGAGCCGGGGCAATATGGGAAATTTCTTCGAGCGTCAATTTCAAGAAGTCGTTGGTTTGCCTGGCGGTTGTGGTTATATCGGAGGGCGCAGCTGCCATAGGAAGGGCCGACGTGTCTGTTGACGGCGGCAGCTTCGCTATGTTGAGGTCGAAGATTGGCGTTTCGAGTAGTTCGTCGTCGGCGGGTTCGACTTCGACGTCGATAGGGCGGTCGAGAAGTTCCTCGGCGGTGAGCGTTTGCACCGAAGCCGTAGTCGGCATGGGGTACGCATACACCGGCGCGGGGAACGAAAAACGGTTTTGGAAATCGATGAGCGCAATGAACGTTGAATAGAAATGGAAACGGCTGTGCGGATTGGCCGTATAGTTGTGTTCATCGATATCAATTTCCTCGACCGACATTTCCATGTGAAAGTCTTCGTTGAACACAATCGGGCGTAATGCAAATCGATTGCAAATATACGTGCCGGGGTGGCTGGAGAAACTGGGTTCGCTTTCCGGGATACGGTTCATCCAATTCGTGAGAAGCGAATTGGGGTTGCCGTCGTTGCGGTACCACATGCACTCGTAAAACGCGGCGCGTATTTCGGGTGTCATTGATTGGGCTTGGCGAAGTAGGACATCGTTGACGAAGGCGTATTCTGCGGCGGAACACGGTGACGCAAGGAGCGCGGCAAACGGCATGAAAGACGTTAGTTTCCGGAACCACTCTCCGTCCACCTGCAAAAAATTAAGGATGGTGGAAGGGTGATAAGGATAATGAGTACCGTTATAGGTGCGCTCGCGTAGGGGTTGGTCGGCGGCTACGCGTTCTGTCCACAGATTGTCAACTTCGTGAGGAAGCGGCGGTAAATTGGGGTCGTTGTATGGCATATGATCGCAAACGGCCAACTTATATATCGGCGAAAGCGGGAAGTTGAGCAAGTCGAGAAGTCGATCGGTGAGGTTGCTCTTCATGGCCGACGTGACGGCTGCTTGAAGGCGTTTGGGATCGTCGAAAATAGATCGTGGTTTGAGAGCCGGATCTTCGTCATCGGAAACGTCCGGTGATTTGTTCCATTCATCCTTTTGTTTCTTTTTCTTTTTCTTCGGCACTTTTGGAACGGGGAGGAGCTTCGGGTGAGTTGTTCGCGTCAAAAGTTTGACGTCCCGGAAGCCGTTGGGAACGGTACCTAAACAAAAAGACCGACCGTGGTCGGACAATGTGCAATCATACATAAAAAATTTATAAGCCGAAAGAACTTCGTCTCGCATTATCGCGGGTAAGGCCACTTGCGATGTCGGTGGGTATATTCGGTTGGCGTAGTCGGGGGGCAGGACATCCAACAGCACGACGTTGTGAAAGGTGGCGATAATGTATTCGGCGAGATGGTCGATTTCGGCGGCCTCCAACGAGTCGTGGGGAAACAACGCGGGAGCGTTGTAGACCTCGGGGATGAAGCCGTAACGACCAAAGGCCAAAAACAGTAGCAGCGGGTAATAGGTGTCGAGGGCCGCATAGGCCAGAACGTCGGACTGCAAGAACGACCTTGTTGGGTTGTTGAAAAAGCGTAGGGCTCCCGAGAAGCGTAGCGTGAGCTTTGAAACGTCCAGCGCCCACATGGCGGAGACGGTTGCTTTAAGCGTGCGTTTTTCCGGAAGGAAGCCAATGCGTCGTACCAACTCGTACAGTGACGGGGATGTGTTGATATTTCGAATAACGCGGTACGCGTCGAAGTGGATTGCTTTTACGACGGGGTCTTTGTTTTTCTTTTGGCGATCAGTTCGAAATTGAGTGCCCAGAAGAGCATATATTCCCGCCCAGTCGTCGGCTCCATCGAAAGAGACTACAATGGTGTGGTCGCCGTCGACTAGGGAGAAAAGCGCGGTCCAGTCTTCCGGGGTGGCGGTGAACGTTTCGAAGACAAACGTCGTGCCGTTCGGGAATGCAAGTTGAACGTATCGGGGGAAGCTAGACGCCATGGGGTCGGCTGGCATTTGCACGGTGAATTGAAACTGTTTGAAGTCGGCGGCCATGATCGATTCGGTGTCAAAGCCGACCAGCGTATAGCCACGGAAGTTTGGTGTGGGTTGGGCGGCCAAGGCCTGCCCCAAACTTCCGGGTGAAAGGAATATCGGTGGCGGCAAGACATTCGGGGGTTGCGCATACATGGAAATGTACCACGACTCCAAATCGGCGACGCGGGTCAGGCGTTTGACGTTGTTTTCGTCGCAGGCGAAACTTAGGTCGTTTTGGTGGGGCTGCTGCTCGGCCCAATGGACGTATCATTCGTTGACGTTTATCGATTCACGATACGGTGGAGGCTCCTCGGCCGTGGAGGTTGATCCAGTCGACGGTGTCGTCATTTTGAAAAAATAAAATTTTTGGGAGCGGCTGGAAAATGCGACTACTGCTGATGGAAGCGAAAGATGGAAATGAAATAGTAAAAGAATAAGCCGCTGAAAGGTGAAGAAAGTGTAAAGTAAGAAAATGCAAACACTACCGTCACGAAGAGCAATACAAACACCACTATGTTAATGGAGAATAAAATCAACCTTTCCCAATTAGTCTTATGAGAGTGATAGCGGCCAGGGTCGGGCGGAAGTAAACCGAATGGCCTCGCGCCAAACAGAACCTAACATTAAAGAAGAAACCCCCTCCTATTGCAAAAAGTGTGGGAACTGGGGCAGGATGTAAAGTGATATTGTAAAGTCGGCCGAGTGCTAGTAGAAGACGGGTTGAATGGAAATGTTTCGAAACTGCTGTGCATCCTTGCTCGTCAACGAGGTCGCCATGATCTATATTAAACAAACACAAAGATTATTTACAACGCGGCGTGATGAGCGCCGTATCACAAAAGAAAAATTTCCAAGCAAACTATTGCCGACGCGAAGTGTGGGCCGTGTGGGGTCCACCTTCTTCGTTTTCGAATGCATCCTTTGCCGGTCGTGGGACAAACGGTTTTAGACGTGTTATGGCGACGGTCTGCGGGCGGCCAGGCGCGTCGAGTGAGTCGACGGTGACAACGTTTTCGGCTGCGCGAGAGGCGTCCATGATGAGGAAAGGCCCGATGAAGTCGGGTTGAATTTTGTTGGCTTTGCGCGTGTTGGTTAAAAGAACTAAGTCATTGACGACGAAGTCGCGTTTTTGAGCTTTGTGGTCAAAATATTCTTTGCTGGTGGCGGCTGCGGCATCGAGGTTAGCTTTAATCCTTTCGTGCATCTTGAGTTGGGCTTGCATTAGAATATGTTGATAAGCGTCATAATTCAATGGTAAGGTGAGGCGGCGGGCGCAGTCGTAGTCGAAGGTGATGCGCGGCTCATATCCTTGTAATAAACTGACTGGCGAATGGCGTGTGGCTGTATGCGGCGTGGCGTTGTAGGCGAACACGGCATAGGGCAGGTAGCGCTCCCAGTTGTCTGGATCTTCGGCGATATACTTTTTGAGCTGGGCGATCAAGGTTTGATTGAAATGTTCGACCATTCCGTTGCATTGAGGGTGGTACGCCGTTGTTTTAACTTTTCGAATTTTGAGAAGTTCGCGAATATCTTGCATGAGTTTTGACGTAAACACCTTGATCGGAAAGGAGTACGAGTGGGCTGCCATGCGTGAGAACGACGTTGTTGATAAAACATTCCACTATTGTTGAAGCTTTTTGATCTGGTATCGGATGCGCGGACACGAATTTTGTGAAGTAATCCTGAAAAACAATAACGTAGGGACGTTTCTCACCTACGGGCGAAATGTTGACGATGTTGGTTGCCACGATTTCAAATGGGTGTTTGGGTTGAATTGGCAGCAATGGCGGAGGCGGTGACGTACGCGGTGTTGTTAGTTCGCAAATTTTGCAAGTTTTGATCCAATCTCGGACGTTTTCTTCTATGCGGGACCACCAAAAGTGAGCTTTGATTGCTGCTAGCGTGCAGTTCGTTCCTTGGTGATTCAAAATTTTCACGCCGTGGAATTGATGAAGAGTTTGGTCGACCATGGAGACGGGTACGACTAATTGCTTGACTTCTTTAAGTTGAAGGTACAAAATTTGATCTTCGAGAGAGAAAATCGGTGGATGTTTGGCGGCGTTATTTGTTCTGAGGGTGGCGATAATTTTGGTTATGGCTGGGTCCGCAGCTTGAGCTTTCAAAACTTCTTCGTGAGCGGCGATCGTAATGACCTCGGCCGGAGGCGGTTCGTGGTCGGCATCTTTAGGCATTGAATTAGAGAGTGTGGGTGAACTGATGGTCTTTCTTGTCATTGCACGGGTGATGGCGTTGATTTCAGCATCGACTTCCGTGGGCAGTGAAGCCACTGCTGGGCGTATTTCAGGTACCGTTAAGTCGGTTTCTGTAGTTGCACCAGCAGGGTGAAAATTCTCATGGAAAATTGTTGCGGTCAAGTTTTCAGCGTTCTGGATTGGGGATTTGTCGCGGTCGTCTTTCCTAGACAGAAAATCGGCGCAAGTGTTATCCTTACCTTTAACGTATTCTACTTTGTAATCGTAATCTTGAAGGCTGATCGCGAAGCGTTGAAGGCGCGAATTTCGGTGTTTTTCGTCTTTGAGCCACTCGAGGGGCTTGTGGTCGGTGTGGACGATAACTTTCTGGCCGTACACGTAGTGGCGGTACATCCGGAAGCCGTAGACAATGGCGAGGCATTCACGCTCAGTTGTACTGTAGCGGGTTTCGGCATCGGTGAGTACGCGACTATTGTAGGCGATGACCCATTGATCATTCTCGTTTTCTTGATACAAAATTGCTCTGATGGCGGTCGTGCTGGCGTCCGTTTGAATGACGAATTGAGCTTTGCCATCGTAAACCGGGTAGCGGAGAAAGGGCGAAGACGTAAGGGCGTTCTTTATACCTTTGAATGCGGTGTAGTGTTCATCCGTGGGGAAATATTGGGCGTCTTTGCGTAGAAGTCCGTACAAAGGACTGGACAATGTTGCCAAATTCGGGATGAATCGTTTGCACCATTGAACTAGGCCTAAAAAACTCTGCATACCTTTTTTGGTCTTCGGGAATTCGTATTCGGCGATTGCTTTGACTTTCTCCGAATCAGCGGCGATTCCGCGGGCGCTAAGTAGGTGTCCCAAAAATTTGACTTGCGGCGGTAAGAATTCGCATTTGTCTGGCCGAAGCGTAAGATTAGCCGCGCGGAGGGCGTCGAAAAGGATTTGGAGATGTTCCAAATGTTCTTCAAACGAGTTCGAGAAAATGATGATATCGTCGATGTAAACGAGGCAAATTTTCCAGATATACGGGCGGAGGATTCGTTCCATTAAGCGTTGAAATTCAGCGGGCGCGTTCTTCAAGCCGAAGAGCAAAACTTTGAATCGAAACAAACCTTCTTGGCAAATGAAGGTTGTTTTATCGCGGGAATCGGCGGCGAGGGGTACCTGCCAGTACCCGACTTTGAGGTCGAGTGTGGTGAAGAATTTTGCGTGGCCCATTGCGTCTAAATAGTCGTTGATGCGCGGGATCGGGAATTTGTCGCTCAGCGTAACATCGTTCATTCCACGGTAGTCGACAACAGGTCTCCAAGAGCCATCTGTTTTCTTTACCAAAAATAGCGGTGCGGCCCAGGGTGAGCAGGATGGTTCGATAAAATCATTGTCAAGCATTTCTTGAATATGACGGCGTACAATTGGTCTCTGCTCCATCGCAGCACGATAGTAATGGCGGGATACGGGCCTTGCGGTGCCGGTGTCGATGCTGACGGTCAACTCGCTAGTGATAGTTGGTTTATCGCCGGGGAGGCTGAAAACGTCGCGGTGCTGTCGGAGCATCTTGTGGGCTTTTGCTTTTTGTGCGGTAGAAACGTAGGTCTTTTCGGTCATTTTGTTCAGGGCGTATTCCAGCTTTTGTTGGGCGGTGTGGCCGGGGAACGATTTGTCAAGGGCGGCCGGCTCGTGATCATTTAAATCGCGGTCGGCGGCGGCGGTTGCTATCTGACAATTGGCGTGGGCTTCGGAATACTCCAGCGTGTGCTTTGCCATCGCGATGAGCTGATTGGGTCGGAGTTTGATGCTGTTTGGCGTATTGTTAATGAAGAGGAGCGGACAATGACCATTAGTAATGTTGACCACTGCGGTTTCGACTGGAAGTTCTGCGGCTACGTTATCCGTGGCGAGTGGTTGTACAATAACGTCGGGCACTGTCGCCGATGTTGTGGGAAAAACGCTACTTTTGACCCATTGTTGGCAGTGTGGTGAAATCGAAACAGAAACCTGGGCGACGAGAAAAATCGGTTTGGCGAGCTCATTAACCTCCAGCCGCCGAGAGGGCGGTTGGTGTGGACTAGGTTGAGCCTGCCGTATCGGTTGTTCAACTTCGATTTCTTCGGGTTGGCTAAAAATATCGGATTTATCATCATAGAAACTTACCCGTTCGTCCTCTAGTATTTCTTCTAAGACGTTGTCGTTAGCGGCGTTGAGAAACAGATTCGTTCGCGGGCGGACCGAGGCGATTACTTTGAGCAACAGTTTAACGTCCTGAATTTCTATATAATTGTCTTTGAAATTTAAAATGGCGTGGAGATCCGGGTGCGCGAGGAAATCGGTTCCAATGATGCATTGATCGTTTCCGTCGTCGTCAAGGATTACACATTTGATCATGTGCTCTCCGAACGCGGATTCTATCGTAACGACTACTGGGCCGTGAGCGTTGACTATGGCGCCATCAGCTACTTTGATTTTTCCACAAATCGGGAGTTGGAGCGATTGCTTGTCGAAAGCACGTTTGACTAATCCTGATGAGAGGACGGAACATTGAGCGCCTGTATCGATGAGCGCGTGTGCTTTAACGGCTCCAATCTTGATTGGGATTTGAAAGGCTCTCGTAGAAGCGTACTTGCGGACAAACGATTTAGAGGATGGCGTGAGGTTATCAATTTGACAAACGGACGAGCGGATGTGGCAGGGGTCTTGAAAAGCACGGCCCGTTGCGTTCCAACAGACGATGCCGGGGCTAACAATGGGCGCTGCGGAAGCGATTTCTTTATATGGAATAACCATATTGGCCGTTGAGGTTGATTGATTGCTGACGCGTGTTTCGAGCGCGGGTATTGACGCTGTATTTGGTGCCGGTAGGGCGGGTAGGGCTATTTGTAACTCTGAAGATTGGGAGCTAGCTCGCGATGAATCTGTCGGCGTCGTGACGTATGGAGTCGGTACCGCGTTATAATAGATATGTTGTTCCCACGGCGCTGGGAATTGATGATTCGGGTAAACGGCGTAGGTATTCTGAACAAAATCATGTGGGCGCTGTATATGGTTACCTTCATAAAAATGGTTTCGCGCGCCGCGGGCGTAGTTCGCGCCTCGCTGTGGTGGTCCTCCGCGGCGGGGTTGCCAATTGCGTTGTCCACATACATCGTTTGAATTGTTTCGAAAATCAACTTGCCGTGGTTGGGCGGCGTAATTCGTGCGGTTTGGTTCAGGTCCGGTTGACTGTTGAGCGTTCTGCCGCTTGAGCCAGACGCAGTCTTCGGTTGTGGGTGCGGGATTTGTGGGCGTCGCACCAGAGTCCTGTAGGTTGCGTCATGCGTGCACGGTCTCTGCTGGCGGATCGGTCAAAGCGATTTGCGTACGGCTCTCTGTTTTGAGATATGGCGCGGGCTTTGTTGTCTATTGTTGGATATCGTTTCTTCAGGGGGTTGTGGAGATTTTCGTTCTTCATAGTCGCGGTCGTATCGTTGAATTAATTGTTCTAACAGCATCTCTGTGCGCAGCGGCTGCGGCGGAGGTGGCTCAATCGCTTGTGGTTGAAAGGAGACGAATTTAGTGGTTTGCGCGCCGAATTTTGCGTCCTACGGTCCATTGAGGGAGAGCGCTCGCCGTAGCTGTTTTGAGGGCGGTCCATGCTGCGGCGGCATTCGAAACGGTGGTCAAATGGTTGCGGCGACTTCGGTGGTGGTGCATCCGGATTGGCTTGATTTACCAGAATGAATCGTTCCGCGGTTCTGATTTCGGCTTTGGTTGCATTGAGGACACTGCGGGTTTTGGCTACGGCGTCGGCCAGTTGTTGAACATTCGTGAAGCCTTTTGCTTGTTCGCCAATTGTGAGTTGATAGAAAACAGGCATTTTAGTCAAAAAGGTGTCAATTACTTGTTTGTGCCGGAAAGTTTGATCTTCATGCTGATACAATAATTGTACATAAGTCATTACCTTACTTAGAAACGCGGCGGGTTCTTCTCCAGCTTCTGGGGTGATTGACGCAAGTTCGCGTTTAAGAGTCATCGGGTTGCAATCGAGCGCCAACTGGAACATGAGTAAGTGTTTGGCGTCTTCGTACCGCGTCATATCTTGGATCATATCGCTCGGCGTGTCACGGATGAGTCGGCGGAGGGCACTCATCTTCACGTGATTGGAGGCGTCCTAACCGAACTCATTTTCCAGTCGTATGAAGAAGCGTAACAGGCGTTTATTTGTTGCGGCGCCGTCGATTATCAGCGGGTGCATATTGTCGACCATTGTTTTTATGCGGCTATCTTCCTCACGATGAGACGTGTGCGGCATGTCGTACCGAGGATGCGGGTGTTCCTAATAATCCTTCGGTGGGTAATCTGAGAAACCAAACTGGTTTGCCGCTGGCGGTGGGTGTCTTTGAAGCGCGGAACGGTGTAAATCCTTGTCGGTGCGCGTAGTGCGAGCGAATTCGTTATTGTATAAGGTGTCCGTCGACGGTGCTTTGGGTTTGACTTGGTTTGGTAGCCTGCCAAAGACTGGAGCCGGTTCAGTTTCACGGAGAGTTTCGTTTGGAATATAAATATCTCTTGTTTCCTCGCTGTGAAACCGTGAGGACACCGGCGGCGGTCTTGGTGTAGGCGGGTTACGCGCGTGGGTCGCGGCGGCGGTTGTGGAAATCAATTGTTGCATTTGCTCAGCAAGTGCTGCGAAAAGCGCGTTAGTGGCTTTTGCTTGTTCTTGAATTTCGCTTTGGACGCGTAATTGCTGGGCTTGGAATTGGTCGGAGACAGCGCGGATAATTTGATCGATGGTTTTTACCGTAGGAACATTGTTGGTTATGCGCGCAGCGGCGGTGTTGAGTTGGTCCAGCACGTCGCGTGCTTCGATTCGAAAATTTTGAACTTCGTTGGCGTTGGCGATGGCTAGGCTGCTGCGGTGATCATTTACTGAAGCGGGGGTGGCGGCTGGGGCTTGCGGTGGTTCAATATTGACAAAGGATTCGGAGGAGTCAGTTCTGGCGACTATTTGGTCATTATTACTTCGAGTCGGCGCGTTCGGCGGCGGCATTTGCGATGCGGGCGGCGCGTTAAGGCGATTTTCGGCGGCGGTAGGGAGGTTTTGATTCAGAGACCGCGGGGGTTGAGGATCGTTCGTCGCCGCGGTTGCAGGAATTAGCCGTGCTTGCGGTTGTGCCGTCTCGTCCAGCGCAGGAGTGCTGAAATTAGACAAGGGCGGATTATGGGGCAGGAGGCTTACCGTGGGTACCGCTGTCGATTGCGTAATATTTAACGGTCGCGGCAACAGCATCTGATCAAAACTTAAGGCGCGGCGTGCAGCTGTGGCGGCGTTCGGAGAACTGGATCGCGACGGAAATCGAGTGAAGTCCGGCGGTGTGTGGCTTACCGTTGGCATCTTTTTTCGCAAGGTATAATAACCTCTTTTATACCCTTTGGCGCAGCTACGGCGGGGTCGAATTTTGAACTCTTTGGGTTTTTTCGGATGCAACGCAACAGCGGGGAGCGGCAACGTACAATCCAAACGGTCACCAGTGTTATATCTTGGCTTTGGTCAGGGCGGAGATGATGCGGCGTGAGCAGGATTGAGATTCCGAGGTTGCGTCCTTAATGTACGTGCATCCCACACCCACGTTTACCCGATAACCTAATTACTAGTACTTAAACCCCGACGATAATTAACCCAACAATTAAAGAAGAACCCAATTTCTTTAATTGTCTCCCTTACTGCTCAGTACCAAGAGGCGAAGGAGCTTTCCTACCTATTTATTATTACATGATAAAAGTACGAAAACTTACGTGACAAAAATGTAACGGGCGAGGCAAAGAGAAAATAATAACAATAAATCGACTCCCACGTACGGGCGAGAAAACGACGAGAAGGCGTGGTGGGAGGCTGCTAATATGAACTAGTGGTGGCCGGCGGGGCACATAACTAGTAGAAAATAAAACACACAAAAAATACATTAATCAATAAGTGAATAGAGAGAGACCAGCGCACGCGTACCGACATGCGCTACAGTAAGATGGCTGCTGGTGGTTCGCTTTGCTCTCTCCACTTGCCACCTGCGGGCCTGTGATGCGTTTTGACAAAATTATGAAAAATCGGCGGAAAACACACTACAACAACTCTAGTGTTGTCTTATTAATCTTTTCATTTTCCCCATTCAGAAAAATGGGTTTTCAACGCCTAAAACCGACCAACGCAGATCGAATGAAATAATTTGCGATGGTTTTTCCGATGAATTTAAGCAAATTTATCGATTTTGGAGTGAGCAACTAAAAACTTATCTGTGAAACCAAAATTTTTTCTCATGTTGCACATTGCAACCTGACCTGTGCAAAAAAACCCCTGCTGAGGAGAGGCCGGAGCTAGGTAATAAACATACCTGTAAGACCTCCGACCAGTTGGGGGGGGGGGAAATCCGAAATTTTGGGGGGGAGGGTAGGAAAAAGTCGAAATTTTTCCCAAAAAAGGCCAAAAAACATACACTTTTTTGAAAAATTTTTTTTTTCCAAACAGGAGAGGGGGGGTTGGAGGGGGAAATGATTTTGGGTATAGGGTTGGCCGAGTTGGGGGGGTCCCCCCCCCAACCCCCGCCCCGAAGTACAGGTATGGTAATAAATAATATTGATAATTAAAGTTAAATGGGGATCCTATACAAATTTTGAGATTAGGACCTTCTGAAATGCATATGTATTTGATCCATAAAATTTTGTTCCCCTAATAGAGAAACAGCCCAAAATTTTTTTCCTTTTTTCGAATTTTTCTTCGATAAAAAGCACGATTCTTGTGGAAAAACAGTGCGGCCGGCCGAAAAAAACATGTTGAACTACAGTAATCATTGCTCCGGCGCGGGGCCCAACAGCTAGCACCCTGTTTGAAGTTTGATGAGGGAGACACTTTTTCCAAACAAAATTTCATCAAAATCTGTTCTGACATGATTGTAGAGCATCACGAGAGCTTTCGATTGCTATATTTTCATCGAATTTTTACACACAGTTATCGAGAAAATTCTAATTCAAAAACGTTATATGTTTTCTATTGGTTGACTTCAAACACATAAATGGCAAGATAAAGTACATAGTGAAAACGCCGTGTTAAGTACCAGTAATTAGATTATCAGGTAAACATGGGTGTGGGAAGCACATACATTAAGGACGCAACCTCGGAATCCCAATCCTGCTCTCGCCCCATCATCACCGCCCTAAAAGCCAAGATACAACACTGGTGACCGCTTGGATTGTACGCTGCCTCTCCCCGCCGTTGCGTTGCATCCGAAAACACTCAAAGAATCCAAAATTCGACCCCGCCGCAGCTGCGCCAAAGGGTACAAAAGAGGTTATTATTCCTGCGAAAAAAGATGCCAAAAGTAAGCCACACACCGCCAGACTTCACCCGCTTTCCATCGTGATCCAGTTCTCCGAACGCCGCCACAGCCGCATGCCGCGCCCTAAGTTTTGATCAAATGCTATTGCCGCGACCGTCAAATATTATGCAATCGACAGCGGTACCCACGGTAAGCCTCCCGCCTCATAATCCGCCCTTGTCTACTTTCAGTACCCCTGCGCTGGACGGGACGGCACAACCGCAAATACCGCTCATTCCCGCAACCGCGGCGATGATCAATTCTCAACCCCCGCGGTCGCTGAATCAAAACCCCCTCACCGCCGCCGTAAATTGCCCTAATGCGCCGTCTGCACTGCAAATGCCACCGCCAAATGCCGCAGCCTGAAATAACAATGACCAAACCATCGCCAGAACCGACTCTTCCAAATCCTTTGTCAATATCGAACCACCCCAAGCCCCAGCCGCCACCCGTGCTTCAGTAAACCATCACCGCAGCAGCAAAGCCATCGCAAATGCCAATGAAGTCCAAAATTTTCGAATTGAAGCACGCGACGCGCTGGACCAACTCAACACCGCTGCCGCGCACATAACCAACAACGTTCCTACTGTACAAACGATCGATCAAATTATCGGCGCCATTTCCGACCAATTCCAAGCCCAGCAATTACGTGTCCAACGCGAAATCCAGGAACAAACCAAAGCTACTAACGCGCGTTTTGCCGCATCCCCCGAGCAAATGCAACAGTTGATTTCTACAACCACCGCTGCAACTAATGCGCGCAATCCGCCCACACCAAGACCGCCGCCGGTGTCCTCACAGTTTCACGGCAAGGAAACAAGAGATATTTATATCCCAAATGAAACTCTCCGTGAAACTGAACCGGCTCCAGTCTTTGGCAGGCTACCAAATCAAGTCAAACCCAAAGCGCTGTCGACGGATACCCTGTATAATAATGAATTCGCCCGCACTACACGCGCCCATGAAGATTTACACCGTTCCGCGCTTCAAAGAGGGCAACCACCCGTGGCAAACCATTTCGGTTTCTCAGATTACCCACCAGAAGATTATTATGACCATCCGCAACCTCGGTACGACATGCCACGCACGTCTCATTGTGAGGAAGATAGCCGCATCAAAACAATCATCGACAACATGCACCCCCTGATTATCGACGGCGCCGCGACAAATAAACGCCTGCTTCGCTTTTTCATCCGCCTGGAAAACGAGTTCGGCTATGATGCCTCCAACCACGTAAAGATGAGTGCACTACGCCGACTCACCTGCGATACACCGAGCGATATGATCCAAGATATGACTCGGTACGAAGACGCCAAACACTCATGTTCCAATTGGCTCCTGATTGCAACCCAATGACCCTCAAATGCGAGCTCGCGTCAATCACCCCAGAAGTTGGAGAAGAACCCGCCGCATTTTTGAGTAAGGTAATGACTTATGTACAATTACTGTATGAGCATGAAGATCAAACCTTTCGGCACAAACAAGTAATTGACACCTTTTTGACAAAAATGCCTGTTTTCTATCAACTAACAATTGGGGAACAAGCCAAAAGCTTTATGAACGTCCAACAATTGGCCGACACCGTAGCTAAAGCCCGTAGTGTCCTCAATGCAACCAAAGCCGAAATTGGAACTGCGGAAAGACCCATCCTCGTAAACCAAGCCGATCAGAACGCACCACCACCGAAGTCTCCGCAATCATTTGATCGCCGTTTCGAACGCCGCCGCAGCATGGATCGCCCCCAACACCGCTACCACGAGCGCTCTCCATCTACGGATCGCAGGCTCCAAAATTCGACGCCGCCACCCACTAAATTCGTCTCTTTCCAACCACAAGCGATTGAACCACTGCCGCCGCAGCCGCCGCGCACAGAGATTCTCTTGGAACAATTGATCCAGAGATACGATCGCGATTACGAAGAAAGAAAATCATGACAACGCCCAGAGGAAACATTACCAACCAATAGGCAACACAGTCCGCGTCATCAATCTCAAAACAGAGAGCTGTACGCCAATGGCTTCAACCGATCCGCCAACTGCGATCGCGCACGCACGACGCAACCTACAGGTCTTTGGTGCGACGCTCACAAATCCCGCACCCACAACACGGAAGACTGTGTCTGGCTCAAGCGGCAAAACGCTCAACAGGTAACCCGACTTGAATCAAACCGCCCAAACTATGCCGCCCATCCACGGCAAGCTGATTTCCGAACCAATTCAAACGACGTCCGTGGACAGCGTGATTGGCGACCCCGCTGCGGAGGACCGCCCCAAGGAGGCACAAACTACGCCCGCGGCGCGCGAAACCATTTTTATGAAGGTAATTCTATACAGCGCCCACATGATTTTGTTCAGAATACCTACGCCGTTTACCCGAACCATCAATTCCCGGCACCGTGGGAACAACATATTCACTACAACGCTGTACTGGCTCCATACGTCACAACGCCGACAGACTCATCACGCGCTAGTTCTCAATCTTCAGAGTTACAACTAGCCCTACCCGCACTCCCGGCACTGAATGCCACGTCAACACCCATGCTTGAAACACGCGCTAACAATCAATCGACGTCCACGGCCAATATGGACATCCCATCCAAAGAAATCACTTCCGCCGCGCCGATTGTTAGCCCCGGCATAGTCTGTTGGAATGCAACGGGCCGCGCTTTTCAAGACCCCTGCCACATCCATTCGTCCGTCTGTCAAATCGATAACCTTACGCCGTCTTCCAAATCCTTCGTCCACAAGTACGCTTCCACGAGAGCCTTTCAAATTCCAATCAAAATTGGAGCCGTTAAAGCACACGCGCTCATCGACACAGGTGCCCAATGCTCCATTTTGTCCTCAGGTTTGGTCAAACGCGCCTTCGACAAACAATCGCTCCAACTCCCTATTTGCGGAAAAATCAAAGTAACCGACGGCGCCGTTGTCAACGCTCATGGCCCGGTGGTCGTTACAATGGAATCTGCGTTCGGAGAGCACATGATCAAATGCTTAATCCTCGATGACGATGGAAACGACCAATGTATCATCGGGACCGACTTCCTCGCGCACCCAGATATCCATACCATTTTGAATTTTAAAGACAATTACATAGAAATCCAAGACATCAAACTGCCCCTCTAGGTAATCGCCTCGGTCCGCACTCGAACGGAATTGTTCCTAAACGCGGCCAACGACAATGTCTTAGAAGAAATTTCAGAGGACGAGCGACTCAGCTTCTATGATGATAAATCCAATATTTTCAGCCAACCCGAAGAAATCGAAGTTGAACAACCGATACGGCAGGCTCAACCTAATCCACACCAACCGCCCCCTCGGCAGTTGGAGGTTACCGAGCTCGCCGAACCTATTTTTCTCGTCGCCCAAGCTTCCGTTTCGATTTCGCCACTCTGCCAACAATGGGTCAAAAGTACCGTTTTTCCCACAACATCGGCGACTGTTCCCAACGTGATTGTACAACCTGTCGCCACCAATAACGTAGCGGCAGAACATCCAGTCGAAACCGCAGTTGTCAATATCACCAATGGTCATTGCCCGCTCCTCTTCATTAATAACACGCCAAACAGCATCAAACTAATAACATTAATAACACGCCAAACAGCATCAAACTTATAACACGCCAAACAGCAAACAAAAATAACACGCCAAACAGCAAACACACGCTAGAGTATTCCAAAACCTACGCCGTTTGCCAGATAGCAACCGCTGCCGCTGACCGCGATTTAACTGACCATGAGCTGGCTGCACTCGATAAATCGTTCCCTGGCCACACCACACAACAAAAGCTGAAGTACGCCCTAAACAAAAGGACCGAAAAAACTTACGTTTCTGCCGCGCATAGAGCAAAAGCCCTCCAGATGCTCCCAAAACACAGCGATGTCTTCAGCCTCCCCGGTGACAAACCAACAATCACTAGCGAATTAACCGTCAGTATCGACACCGGCAACGCAAAACCCGTTTCCCCACATTATTACCGCGCCGCAATGGAGCAAAGACCGATTGTACGCTGCCATATTCAAGAAATGCTCGACAACGATTTTATTGAACCATCCCGCTCGCCCTGGGCCGCACCGCTATTCCTTGTAAAGAAGAATGACGGCTCTTGGAGACCCATTGTCGACTACCGCAGAATAAACGACGTTACACCAAGCCACAACTTTCCGATCCCGTGCATTGACAATTATTTGGACGCAATGGGACACGCAAAATTCTTCACCACCCTCGATCTCAAAGCAGGGTACTGGCAGGCACCCCTTGACACCGACTCCCGCGATAAAACAACCTTCATTTGCCAAAAAGGTTTGTTTGGATTCAAAGTGTTGCTGTTTGGCTTGAAGAACGCGCCCGCCGAATTTCAACATCTAATGGAAAGAATCCTCCGACCGTATATTTGGAAGATTTGTCTCGTTTATATTGACGATATTATTATTTTCTCCAATTCGTTCGAAGAACATTTGGAACATCTACAAATCGTTTTCGACGCTCTCCGCGCAGCCAATCTCATGCTTCGACCCAACAAGTGCGAATTCCTGCCGCCGCAGGTCAAGTTTTTAGGACACCTCCTTAGCGCCCGCGGAATCGCTGCCGATCCCGAGAAAGTCAAGGCGATTGCTGACTATGAATTTCCCAGGACCAAGAAAGGTATGCAAAGTTTTTTAGGCTTAGTTCAATGGTGCAAATGCTTTATCCCGAATTTGGCAACATTGTCCAGTCCTTTGTACGGACTCCTACGAAAAGACGCCCAATACATCGCCACGGACGAACACCACGCTGCGTTTGAAGGCATCAAAGCAGCCCTCATGACATCGCCTTTCCTTCGCTACCCAGTCTACGATGGCAAAGCTCAGTTCGTTATTCAAACCGACGCCAGTACGACCGCCATCGGAGCAATTTTGTACCAAGAATACGGAAACGATCAATGGGTCATCGCCTACAATAGCCGCGTACTCACCGATGCCGAAACCGGCTACAGTACAACTGAGCGTGAATGCCTCGCCATTGTCTATGGCTTCAGGATGTACTGCCACTATGTGTACGGCCAAAAAGTTATTGTCCCCACTGATCACAAGCCGCTCAAATGGCTCAAAGATGAAAAACATCGAAACTGGCGCCTCCAACATTTTGCGATTAGCCTCCAGGACTACGATTATAAAGTTGAATTCATTAAGGGAAAGGACAACGCTTGTGCCGACTTCTTGTCCAGGAAAGACGACTGCGACAAATCCCCAATCCAGACCGCCGAGAATTTTACTGCCACGATTTTCCGCGAGAATTTCCACCCTGCTGGTGCAACTACGGACACCGACTTAACGGTACCGGAAATACGCCCAGCAGCGGCCTCACCGCCAACGGAAGTCGACACTGAAATCAACGCCGTCACCCGTGCAATGACCAAAAAGACCATCAGTCAACCCACACTCTCTAATTCAATGCCATCAGCTGTCGACCACGAACCGCCACCGACCGAGACCATTACGATTGCCGCTCATGAGGAAGTTTTAAAAGCTCAAGCCGCGGATCCAGCCATAACAAAAATCATCGCCACCCTCAGAACAGACAATGCCGCCAAACAACCACTGATTTTCTTCCTCGAAGACCAAATTTTGTATCGTCAACTGAAAGATGTCAATCGTCAACTGAAAGATGTTCACCAATTCCATGGCGCGAAAATCTTGAACCACCAAGGATCAAACCGCACGCTCGCTGCCATCAAAGCTCACTTTTGGTGGCCCCGCATGGAAGAAAACGTTCCAGATTGGATTAAAACATGCAAAATTTGCCAACTAACAATGCCGCGCACATCACTGCCTCCGCCACTGCTGCCGATTCAACCCAAACACCCATTTGAGATCATGGCAACCAATATCGTCAACATTTCGCCCGTAGGTGAGAAACGTCCCTACGTTATTGTTTTTCAGGATTACTTTACGAAATTCGTGTCCGCGCACCCAATACCATATCAAAAGGCTTCAACAATAGTTGAATGTTTCATCAACAACGTCGTCCTCACGCATGGTAGCCTGCTTGTCCTCCTCTCCGACCAAGGTGGATGTTTTACATCAAAGCTTATGCAAGATATCTGTGAGCTTCTCAAAATTCGCAAGGTTAAAACAACCGCATACCACCCCCAGTGCAATGGAATGGTCGAACGTTTCAATCAAACATTGATCGCCCAACTGAAGAAGTATACCGCCGATGATCCAGACAACTGGGAACGTTACCTGCCATACCCAGTGTTAGCCTATAACGCCACGCCGCATACAGCTACACGCCATTCGCCTTTCAGTTTATTATGAGGATATGAGCCGCGCATCACCTTCGACTACAACTGCGCCCGTCGACTCACCTTGCCGTTGAATTATGATGCCTATCAGCATATTCTTACGCAAGCCCAACTTAAAATGCACGAAAAAATTAAAGCAAACCTCGATGCCGCAGCCGCCACCAGCAAAGAATACTTTGATCGCAAAGCCCGAAAACGCCACTTCATCGTCAACGACTCAGTTCTTTTAACCAATACGCGCAAGGCCAACAAAATTCAACCCAACTTCATTGGCCCTTTTCTCATCACGGACGCCTCCCGCGCAACCGAAAACGTCGTCACTATCGATTCACTCGATGCGCCTGGCTGCCCGCAAACCGTCTCCATAACTCGTCTAAAACCGTTCGTTCCGCGACCCGCAAAGGACGCGTTCGAAAACGAAGAAGGTGGACCACGTAAGGCACCACACTTCTCGCCGGCAATAGTTTGCTTTGAAATTTTTCTTTTGTGATACGGCGCTCATCACGCCGCGTTGTACATAACCTTTACATTTGTTTAATTTAGATCATGGCGACCTCGTTGACGAGCAAAGATGCACAGCAGTTTCAAAACACTTCCCTTCGACCCGTCTCTTACAAACACTCGGCCGACTTTACACCATCACCTTACACTTTGCCCCGGTCCCCAAATTTTTGTGATATGAGGGGGTTTCTTCTTTAATGTTAGGTTCTGTTCGGCGCGAGGCCATTCGGTTTATTTCCGCCCGAACCTGGCCGCTATCACTCTCATAAGACTAATTGGGAAAGGTTGATTGTAGTCCCCATTAACATAGTGGTGTTTGTGTTGCTTTTCGTAACGGTAGTGTTTGCATTTTCTTACTTTACACTTTCTTCACCTTTCAGCGGCTTATTCTTTTACTATTTCATTTCCACTTTTCGCTTCCATCCGCATTAGTCGCATTTTCCAGCGCTCCTCAAAATTTATTTTTTTCAAAATGACGACGCTGTCGACCGGATCCACCTCCACGGCCAATGAGCCCCCGCCGTATCGTGAATCGATCAACGTCAATGAACGATACATACGTTGGGCCGAGCAGCAGCCTCACCAAAACGATCTAAGCTTCGCCTGCGACGGTATTTTTCTCACGTTTTATGCTTTTGCTGCTTATTCTTGCATGCTCTTTTGCTTGGGACCCCATGGGTAACTCCCCCACTCCGTAGTTTTGCGCCAGAGATCCATGGTCAGCCGCTGCGATCCCCGCCATCGTCAAGTTGTGGCCTCCTCAGTCCACTACCAGCCGCTGCTTTGATTTCCGCATACGACAACTCTCGTTATCTCGCTATCGTAGCCCGATCCAGTTGTCCAAATGCGCCCATCAAGGTGACATCGCCGCCCAAGCCAACGTCTTCTTAGAGCATGTGTCCTCCTAACGAACCGAAAGCAACACCCCGCTTCCCTCTTGGTTCACGTTTAAATCATCCTTTAATTCCCATTTCGCTCTTTGGATTTGGTGCCCCTTTGTCACATGATGAATATCACGCTCGCTCTTGTTTAGAAAACAACTTCAAACGCCTGACCTGTGTCGCCGATTTGGAATCATGGTACATATCCATGTACGCACGACCCCCGAATGTGTGGGCCACCACCGATATTCCTTTCACCCGGAAGTTTGGGGCAGGCCTTGGCCGCCCAACCCACACCAAACTTCCATGGCTATACGCTGGTCGGCTTCGACACCGAATCGATCATGGCCGCGATATGAAAAATTTCCAGTTTACCTTGTCCATGCCAGCCGACCCCACGGCCTCTAGCTACCCTCAGTACGTTCAACTCGCATTCCCGAACGGCATGATGTTTGTTTTCGAAACGTTTACCGCTACCCCGGAAGATTGGACCGCGCTATTCTCCCTAGTCGACGGCGAACACACCATCGTAGTTTCCTTCGATGGAGCTGACGACTGGGCGGGAATATACGCTCTTCTGGGTACCCAATTCCTAACCGATCGGCAAAAGAAGAACAAAGACCACGTCGTAAAAGCCATTGATTTTGAAGCATACCGCGTTATTCGAAAGATCGACATATCTCCGCCGCTATATGAGCTGGCGCGACGAATTGGTTTCTTCCCCGAAAAACGCACATTAAAAGCAACCGTTTCCGCCATGTGGGCGCTGAACGTTTCCAAACTCACGCTACGCTTCCCGGCAGCCCTGCGTTTCTTCAACAACCCGACGACGTCGTTTTTGCAATCCGACATCCTTGCCTATGCGGCCCTCGACGCCTACTATCCGTTGTTGTTGTTTTTGGCCTTTGGTCGTTACGGCTTCATCCCCGAGGTTTACAACGCCCCTGCGTTGTTTCCCCATGACTCGCTGGATGTCGCCGAAATCGACCACCTCGCCGAATCCGTCATTGCCACCTTTCACAACGTCGCATTGTCGGATGTCTTACCCCCGGACTACGCCAACCAAATATATCCAACGACATTGCAAGTCGCCTTACCCGCGATTATGCGAGAGGAAGTTCTCTCAGCTCACAAATTTTTTATGTATGATTGCACAGCATCCGACCACGGTCGGTCTTTTTGTTTAGGAACGGTAACCAACGGCTTCCGGGACGTCAAAGTTTTGACGTCCACAACCCATCCGAAACTTCTCCCCGTTCCGAAAGCGCCAAAGAAAAAGAAAAAGAAACAAAAAGACGATTGGAACAAATCACCGGATGTCTCCGAAGACGAAGATCCAGCTCTCAGACCACGATCCATGTTTGACGATCCCAAACGCCTTCAAGCAGCCGTCACGTCAGCCATGAAGAGCAATCTCACCAATCGCATTATTGAGCTGCTCAACTTCCCAGTTTCCCTAATATACAAGTTGGCCATCCGCGATCGGATGCCATACGACGACCCCAGGTTACCGCCACTTCATCACGAGGTTGACGATCTCTGGACAGAACGCGTTGCCGCCAATCAACCCCTGCGGGAGCGCACCTATTACGGTACTCATTATCGTTATCACCCCTCCACCATTCTTAATTTTTTACAGGTGGACGGAGATTGGTTCCGAAAGCTGACTTCTTTCATGCCGTTGGCCGCGCTTCTCGCGTCGCCGTGTTCCGCCGAAGAATACGCCTCTACCAACGACATACTGCTTCGCCATGCTCAATCGATGAAACCAGAAATACGCGCCGCGTTCTACGAGTGTATGTGGTATCCCAGCGACGGCAACCCCAACTCTATTATGATTCTCCATTCCTTGGCCTTACAATCGCATAAAAATTATATAACGCTTTTATTTTTGCCCGTAGGCACACAATGAACAAATAATATTACAGTGGTTATAGTAGTATAACCCCAACTCGCTCCTTACGAATTGGATGAATCGCATCCCGGAACGCGAACCGTGTTTCCCCAGCGACCCCGGCACGTATATCTGCAATCGGTTTGCGCTACGTCCGATTGTGTTCAACGAGGAATCCCACATGGAAACACCCGTCGAAGAAATCGAAATCGATGAATGCGACTACACGGCCAACCCGCACAGCCGTTTCCATTTCTACTCATCGTTTATTGCACTCATCGACTTTCAAAACCATTTTTCGTTCCCCGCGCCGGTGTACGCGTACCCCATGCCGACTATGGCTTCGGTGCAAACGCTCACCGCCGAGGAACTGCTCGAACCCCCTATCGATGTCGAAGTTGAGCCCACCGATGATGAGCTACTCTATACGCCAGTTTTCGACCTTAACATAGCGAAGCTGCCGCCGTCAACAGACGCGTTGGCCCTTCCTATGCCCGCTGCACCATCTGATGTAACGGCAACCGCTACGCAGATCTCCGATTTCTTGAAACTCACGCTCAACAAAATCTCCAATATTGCCCCAGCTCCGATGGACGAATCTACTCCCATCCAACCTGCCGCGATCGATTCCAAGACTATGACGTCAGAACAAATGTTGACCGATATACCCGAAGAAAGCACGGTAGATCAATCTACGTCTATGGACGTCGCCCTCATAGAACCCGCTGCTACGATGCCGACCACGGCACCCGCCGTGGACCCACGAATATATTTGGTGACACCGGCATTTGCCGGGACCTCCGATAATTGCTACCGTTGCCGCAGCCAGGTATAGTGCTCCGGTACGTTTTTCACAGATTATTTCAGCTACTCAATGGAATGCTTTGGCCGCAGCGCTCGCCGCGTATCATTTTCTGCCGCCGCCCGGTATGTTGTTCCCGGAACATCATTGGAAAGACTACCCCAAAGCGTTGAAAGAAAAGATACAACGCATTTTGCTGCCTCCACCGACGTTGATCGCCCCGGTCCCGCAAGTCGCCCAAACGGCTCCGGTAATGCCCAACCCATCGTGCAAACACCGGCTCCTTTACCGCCACCGACCATTTCGCAACCACCACCGATGCCGCAACCACCGCAACCCCTGACTCTAGTGCTGCCGACGGCACCTGTGGATGTTCAAACCCCACAGGCCCCCAGCACGTCCGTGCCGGCTCTAGATCGCTATGGTAATCCTATCCGAAGACCCAGCCGGTATGAACACTCAACAAAGCGAAAACAACACCTTCAGCAAGAATCGGCGTACCGCAAATCTCACAAAACGCGAACAACGGACGAACCGAGCACACGGCGTACGCCACCACCCAGCACTACCCGTGCTGAGCGCGGCAGAACGCCCAGCGAATCCACAACACATCGCCGCGAACAACGTGATCGAAAGAAAGCCTGCAAAGAAGCCGAAAAATCTTCGCAAGCTACCTCGACGCCAAAACCCAAAATTCCGTCATCCAGGACAGCAGCGCCGGCAATGAAACTGCCGCCTGCCCATCAAACCGATAGCCAACGTTCATGTCAGAGTCTCACTCCCGTGATGATCGCCACCGTAGAGAACCGCAACAAACTCAACCAACCAGCCGTGATAGTCATCAACCACAACGCTGCGATGATGTACCGCCGCACCATACTCAAAGGGAACAAACTCGCCAGGTGCATTCGACCTGTTTCTACGAAGAGGCACACCGCCGCCAGTTCCGCCGGTCACCACCCAAGTTGACGGACTTTATTAGCCTGCTGCATAGGGATGCTGAAATCCAACGCCGTCTGGAAGCTTTGAAAAACCCACCGAAAGACGTGTTCAAAGCTCCGCTTCCACCGCCTCCTATGGACGTGGAACCCGCCACATCAACCGCCACCACGATTCCGCCAACGGTTTCATCGCAACTGCCTATGGTTCAGACAACTGGTACTACGACTACGGTAACCCACACCACGTCACTGCTGCCTACGGCCCCGACGTCGGCTCCGGTTGCTGCGTTCAAACAGCCGCCAGTGGTCATCACCACTAGACCGGTTCTTGGAGTTCCTCTGCCACCAAGTTCCGCACCAACTATCGAACCACGGTTGCCTAGTGAAGCTACGCGATTACCAAATTATACGCATTTCCGAACCACCGATTCGCAGCGTTGCGTTACGCTAGTAACGCCTCGCTACCCGCTGCATATCGACCCCGCTGTTGAGTTTTTCTTGCCGCGCACACTGCACGAAATGGTTTTGATCAACTTTTTCAGCCGCCTCGGTATTCGCATCATCATGCCTGTGCACATCCGTGCTACGAATGCTTCGCTCGCGTTGTACCAATATTTTCGAGAACATTACCGCCCCGCGTCTCGAGAACAACACCCGCCAATCTCGCACCACGTGGCCACTCTGATATTGAGATGGGTCGCTGGCCTTTGGGCTGAGGAGCTCGGCGTCGTTGACGCCGTTCACACCGCCCACTTGGCCCTTTTCCTATACGAAGCCTGCGGTTTCGATAACCCCTCGTGTCTGCTACAAGCCTATAACACCGCTGTCGGGTTAATAGACAGTTGGATGGCTTATCCGCGCTACGCCCCGTTTCCACAACCGCCGGAAATCGCCGACATTCAACAAATTTATTTGCAGTATCACAGCGAGACGGATCGTCCCGCACCCCTGCTGCGTCGGCACGACTTTTCTGCCTGGTGGAATCTACTGCCACCGCGACCGTTGCCGCCAACAGGGTTGCCGTCCGATCGCCCCTCACTAATCGCCACTCAACTGCCACCTCGAGGCGTGAATCCGCTCTCGCCGCTTCAACCTCAAACCTATACTTCGTCTTCGCGCCGCCGCGATACCAACGATTACGGTCGAAACCGCTACTCCCGTAATATCCGTTTTGATGGCCACGACGACCCTCGCGATCCACATGGCTACCATAACAATCGATACCGACGAAACAAACGCGACCGCTGCGATTCTCCTCGAAACTACCGATCTGCATCCGATACTCGCCACCGACGCCGCAATTAGGAGCTTTTTGTACAGTAATTCTGTTTTTTCTTTGTTTTTCGTTTTTCTTAACCTCATTTAAAACCGGTTGTTTAATTTCTAATCTCGTTCATGCTTTATTATTTTTGTACTAGTGTTTCCAGCGCACGTGCAGCCGACGCTGCAACCACACAGTAAGATGACCGCCGGTGGCCCGCTACACGCCCCCACTTGCACCGCCCTTTGTCCTTGCCTCCGCTGCCGGACCCACTGTTGTCGCCACCCCAAAAATCGGCTCAAACTACCCCAACAACTCCGCCGGCCCCACTGTGTGACGCCAAAGAATCCTTCCGCAACCCCAGTGACGGCCTGTAGTGGCAGAGCCCTTCCCCTTGCATGTTTTTCGGTATTTCCTGACGATCGCTTAAGGCGATCTACCGCAAGGGGGGAGGGGTGTTGTAGTGTGTTTTCCGCCGATTTTTTATCGTTTTGTCAAAGCGCGTTAGAGGCCCGCAGGTGGCAAGTGGAGAGAGCAATGCGGACCACCAGCAGCCATCTTACTGTAGCGCACGTCGGTACGCGTGCACTGGTCTCTCTCAATTATCGTTATTAGTGTTATAATTTTTATGTTTTCCTTACTAGTTGTGCGCCCCGTTGGCCACCACTAGTCAATACTTGCCGCCTCCCACCACGCCTTTTTCGCTTTTCTCTTTCTTCTTCTGCGTGGGAGTTGATTTTGTGTTTTTATTCATCTCGCCCGTTTGCATTTTGTTCACGTAAGTTTTTTGTGTGTTATTGCGTAATATTAAAAGGTAGGAAAATTCTCGCCTTTCGATCTTGCGCAGCAAGGGAGACAATTAAAGAGAGCAGATCTTTCTTTAATTGTTGGGATAATTAGTGTTGGGGTTTAAGTACCAGTAATTAGATTATCGGGTAAACGTGGGTGTGGGAAGCACGTACATTGAGGATGCAACCTCGGAATCCCAATCCTGCTCTCGCCGCATCATCACCGCCCTAAAAGCCAAGATACAACACTTTAGCTGGTCATTTTGGGCCAAAGAAAACAATTTAATCGATCCAAAGACATTACTATTGGAAAAGTCTGCCAAACGATTTCAGCAATATTGTGAATCTTGGAGGCATGTCAAGAAAATAAACCTTTGCTGAAAAAGATCAAAGCCAGTTTAAAACCCATTCCAGTATCAGATCCTTTTAACCGCATTGGGGTTGACTGTGTTGGTCCGTTGCCCATAACTGAATCTGGAAACATTACATAATCGTATTCATAGATTACTATACAAAATATGTGGAAGCATTCCCTACGCAGGACATCACAGCAGAGATTACTGCGAAACTTTTTGTGACACAAATAGTGTGCCAACATGGAGCACCTATAATTTTACAATCGGATCATGCGCCAAACATTACTTCAAAATTGATGGTTGAGATCACAAAAATTTTTGATACAAAGAAAATTCACACATCAGCATATCATCCAATAGCCAACCGGGAAGTTGAAAGAGTAAACCAAGCCCTAATCACTCGCATCACAATGTATATTGGTGAGAACCACAGCAATGGGGATCAACATTTGCCATATGCTGTTTTTGCTACAAATATAAACACTAATTCCACAACATTTGA
Organism: Romanomermis culicivorax; assembly: GCA_963922205.1. NCBI lineage: Eukaryota > Metazoa > Nematoda > Enoplea > Mermithida > Mermithidae > Romanomermis > Romanomermis culicivorax. Next base: position 939,158 of record CAWUHX010000079.1, on the reverse strand, counting down.
ATTGCTTTTTGGTGGAAACCCCAGACTGCCTATTGATGCAGCCTTAAACTTTTATCCGCCATTGCATTATATTGACATAGATGAATATCACTATACTGTAAAGAAATATTTCACAGAAGCATTAACTCACATACAAAATAGAATCCAAAAATCACTAGAAACCTATAAGCAAACATATGACAAAAACAAATGTAACATACAATACAAAGTTCGAGACCTGATATGGAAAGAATCAAAAGTTATTAAATGGGGCAAATCAAAAAGCTATGAGCAATTTTTGATGGCCCATACAAAATCATTATCATTAATTATCCAAATATCATGATTGAAAACAAAAACAAGCCTTTGGGCCATGAGACCATACATGTAAACCGAACCAAACCATGCAAACCCATATTTGAAGAAAATCCCGAATCGTCAATGGAACTTGATAACATCTCGCAACAAAAGGATAACGAAACGAACAATCATGAGGAAGAAAACGTATCAAACTGAACACGATCACAACCTTCACAAAAATCGATGTCAAACGTGAACGTTTGACTTGTATACTGACGGATTCGCCGTATAGTGCCGTACAGTGCTGTGTGGTGTGTAAGTATAGTAGCTACTTATCATGCATTATACAGCGCCGTACGGTGCTACATGCACCGTTTGGCGCCATACAGCACATAAGTATAGCAGCCACTCATCAGGCGCCATACAGCACCGCACGGCGCCGTATGGCGGTGTGGCGCAGTATAGCTGCTCAAAGCAGTGCCGTAGGCCACCGTACGGCGCCGTACGGGCGAGGTATAGTTGGCCCCTTATTGTAGTTCTTTTATGTTTATTTTATTGAGTTTTAGAAACCCTGTATAAAATAATATTCATGAGAAACGCATGATAAACAATTTGTGCGACTTGATAAGCAAGGTCCAGGATGATGACCTAGACTGTAAATAAAATAAAAATAGAGCAAACTCTCTAGAGATAGTTTCATGCTAGCGTAAATAAGCAGAGTGAAACTTTCGAGAGTCCATTAGCTAGCCTCATGCTTGCGACAAATAAGAAGATACCAAGAGACCAATACACTGGAGTAAACATTTGACTCAGGTCAAATGAGATAAGAAACTGCAAGGAGAAAAAGAAAACATTTTTAGAGATTCTTCTTCAGTCTTAGCTCGGAGTTAGATTGTAGTCAAGTCTGTTTTATTTGTTCATTTATTCGTATTTACAAATAAAGTGAAAGTATACTTCATGTATTATCGTATACCAAAAATTAAAGGTAACAATAATTAAAGAAAAAGAACCATTAGGACTTGACATAAGTAAGGAGATTAATTTGGACGGTAGAGCACTTTTTCAGACATTAGCCGGTAAAAGCCATATATACCGCTGTATTTTGGAGAAAATGATATTTTTTTGAAACCCTTCTTGTCAAAAACGCATTTCAAGTAATTTTTAATATCTTGTTCAAATTGATCCTAGCTTACACAGCTGGCTTGTTTCAGGTTATTTTAGAGCGACCAGCAGTACTCTAGAATCGAATGCCAACTTACTTATAACAGAAAAATTCGGCGAAAACCCAACAAAAACCCTTGTCTAAAAATTTTGATAGGTTTTTTGCAGCCCTGCACTAAGTTCCCATCACCATGGATCTGTTAAAAACATCATATATAAATATTCGATGTGGATAAATTCTTAAACATTTGATTATATCGCACTGATTCGATACTCATCAGTGTCAAGAAACTTCAATAATAGCGTCGCGAAACACGGATAATCCTTCCGAAATTCAATCGACGACTTTAAATGAAGCCTAAAAATGAAATAAATGACTCCCCTCTAGCATACTTGAAAAATCAACAAGATTGCAGAAATAAGCTGAGTAAGACTACGACGATTGAAATTTGAAATATCCACAAAAATCATCGAAGTGATCGCAAACAAACCCAATTTTCCTGCTCCCAAGAATCGAAAAACAAGCAACGCAAAAAAATTTAAATTGGCTCAGCCAAGTGCTCAGCCAATCGGAAGGCATCAAGAAACGCCTATCGAGCAATCAACGATCATCACGTGACGGGGAGTTTCAGCCAATCGAATTCACGAATTGAAAAAACCGATACGTTTTCGCTTTGAAAAACCCGATAGATTTACCTACAGTATTTGAAAAAACTGATAAATTTTTTGAAAAACTTGATAATTTTTTGAAAAATCCAACAAGATTTAGAAAACTTATGTGATTTCCGAAAAATTATACCGGGTTTTTCAAAAAATTTTCGTTAAAAGTCAAGCGTTTCTATTTACATCGGCTTTTTCAACAAAATTTCTTGAAAAATCAAATGGCCCTCGTCGCATTCCGTAACTTGATCTCTAACTTAGAATCACAATGTACCTGATTTGTTTTTTTGGAGTCAAATTGAACTTGATCTTTTTTGTGCAACATGTATTTTTTCATGAAATGACGATGTATTTTGGGATAAAGATGCATTATTTTTTGAAATCCATGTTGATCTTGATTTTTTTAGGAACAACTTGAATAATTTTTTTCGAAATCAAGATGCGCTTGATTTTTTTGTGGAATCAGGATGCAGTTTATTTCGCGTTTTTTAATCAAGCTTTAATTCGGTTTCACGTGCGATTTGAAACAAGTAATGTGTGCGATTTCAGCTTGATTTCTTTTGTCAAAATCTCGACTATTGGGTGTGATCCGAAGCTTAATTTTTAATGACTGATCGGCGGGAATTTGCTAAACGTTTTTCAGGTTTCGCATTAGTTTTTCAAGCTTACGACGAAGGAATCATGTGGCTTTTCTAAGATTATGAACATTTCCAAAGAAACCCCAAAAAACTGACAGATTTTGCGTGCGACCTTTAAAAGATATCAACTTTTATATCCTCAGTCGAAACCGGAATAACGATAAATTTTCGCCCAGCACATTTGAGAGCAAAACGGATGAAGAAACAATGGATAAAAAGAGCCACGCGTTGTATTGTAGCACAGAGCATTCATGCTCCGCACGGATTGACTTGTTTAGTCGGATCAGGAGCGAAAATTTCCGTCTTGTGCGGTTTTTGTACGTTTTTTCAAGCGAGTATATTAATGCAATGCTACTAAAAACCGTTGACTGCTGTTTTACTAGACACTTATTTACGAGGGAATTTGCATAATTTTTCAAATTAATCGAAGTTTTCATTTTATCAGAGGTTTTCGAATGTAAATCTGAAATTGCACTCACTATAGTGTATTCCGTAGGACGCAGCAAATGGAGTAATGCTTACACTAACCATTTCCACCTGGGCTTTACACAAAATTTGCGTGAATGTGCGAAACAGGAACACTTGTTCTGACTATTTAGTCACATCTAATAAAAGGAGTATCTCGCGTGATATAGAAGACTGACTACACTCTTATAGAGTTATAACTTATACATTAATTCAGCATGGCTTATCGCGGAAACTATTACAGGTAGAGGCATGTGAGCAATCATCATAATTGTAGAGGGAAGCAAATAAACGGGGTCAGATTTTGCAGGATCCACATCCAGTGCTCGAGACGGACTTGTCCTTCCAGATCCACAAATTTTGGGGTAAAATCCGAATCCATAGTGTGTTTCTTATGAAATTGAATTGAAAATTCTTATCATCGTCAAAATCATTCAAATGACGTTTACTATGTGATAATGGCAACAGGAGATCGTAAAAACATTAAAAACTAGTTATTTGGAACTAGTATTTAATGACGTCCGACATTAATTATTTAGGAGCACTTAGAGAGGAATAAACTATGGCCTTAGGCATAGGGCTCCTTGTAAGAACCAATGCGAGGAGTCGTGAACAGGTAATAAGGCTCGTTTGCGAAAGAAGGTCAAGAGTGAGGGCGAACCTTCGCCTAAAAAATTGTCAAAGTACTGTTGAGTAAAACACATACTCTGTATCAAAAAATCTATTAGATGACTGTTAATGGCGTGAAGCACAAAAAAGTTAGCGTTTCCAATCCTTTTTTTCGTCAAAAGTGATCATTTTTAATACATGAATCAACATTTTTGTCAGATTTTAGGCACCCTGTCGGCCTTCCTAGGCGATGGTGTCGTTGTTAGATGGTGTAACGTATGACCCATGGCTGGGATGTGCATTCTCATAGTACGCTATTATGTGTGAACAGTTCAAGTTTGTGAAAAATTAGCATTACTTACACTTACATAGACTTATACTTACTATAGAAAACAGCGTTTTCAGGTTTCCCAAAGAACTGACACATTTATCTCTTTAAACTCTGTATTTTTTTATCTTCCATGTAAAAACCAGATATGGTGTTGAATTTCATAGACGCAGTCTGCTCAGGCAGCATAGAAAAGTTTACTCATTTTACTGTGTATTACGGAAGGTACAATAATGGGAATCGACCTGTGGTACCACAATGTTATTCATTGCAATTTCCATTTAAATGCTGTCCACAATCATTTACTATGAGTACTAAATGCTAAATGATCATATATAATTTAAGATTATTTTACTTTGATTTTTTCTGTGCAAAATCTTGATGCAATGTTATATGATTCTGTAGTCAAAATATTGAATACGAAGTTTGATGGCAGATCTTTTCCCAAGAAGGTTCATTTTCATTCTGAATGAAAAATAAATAAGTTCATTTTGTTTCCAATAAGTCAAGTGGATAATGCTAATGTCAGTCTCTTTTTCTCTTTCTTGTAACTTGCCTTGATCTACATAAACAAAGTGATTATTTGTTCGATTTCACTCACTTACCGTTTGAAATACTGACTTTCATCCTACAAAGACTTTCTCTTTTTAAGACGTTTCGGAGGAAAAACTATGCCTAAACCACTCCCCAATCCGATATGGGATTATTTTAGACACATATCCAGTCGCAAAGTTCAATGCACTAAAGAGGGATGCTCCATCTGTTTTACGTGGTCCTCAACTGGAACGAGTAATATACGAAAACACTTGCGAAACCAACACCCAGAACTTTTTGCGGAATTCATGCAGAAGGTTAGAATATCGGGCTTCACCACATCTTCACTTGCAAACGGATCTTTCAGGAAAACGGATTTATGCACAGCCTGCTTTTCATTAAATTCCTGAAAATTGAAAAATGACAAATATTAGCACTCTCGCCAAAATCACTTACACAAAGCATTTATTCTAGAATTTTTTACTCAAAAAATTATTGAAGGTTTGTTTCAGTGTGCTAGTTCTATATGACATACGGGTTAGCAGAAAACTTTGAAATCACGAAATACAACTATATTCCATTCATTTTGAAATGATTGATGCAGCGATCCCATGAAAATAAGTTCAATTAAACTAGTAACCTTATTACTATAATCAATCGAGAAAATTTTTCGTCAGTGAGTGGCAAACAGAACAGCTGAAAATTTCCATCAATAACCCGACTAAGTGGTCTAAGTTTCGCGAGTCGTATCCATGCTGTTCTGACCAAATCGACAATGAATAAGCATGATGTTTTTCCAATGATTTTTGCCTTTCATCATATATGCACAGCATGGAAATTCTGCTGGGGGTCAGCCAGGACAGGAGGATGAGATAGAATTTTTTCCTTTCTTGATTACCAAAAGAAAGGTTTTCTAACATCCAATCAGCAAATTCTTAGCCAAATATATGAAACTATTTGCTTAGTCTGTTTTTTAAAGGGTTTAATGTTACTTCTTTGGAATCATGTATGCTTTGTTCAGAAAAACTGTTAAATTACAGCATTATTTTTATTCTTATGACGCTTTAGTCTTCCTTTCTTTCTCATTTTCCTTCATCATCTTCTTGATCAATGTTGGGGAGCAGAATCTGCTGGGGGTCAATCAAAACCTGATTGGGTCCAAACCTCCCAAACCCCCGATGTGCATATATGCCTTTCCCCTTCTCATGAAGAAATTTAGTTTTTCTGCAGTATAATGTGTTCCAGTGAATGAAAATTTTATCTGAACCCACTTTTTTGGCTTTGGCTGCGTCTGTCATTCTCAATTGAACGGGATAAAGTACAACTTTCATTTTAGAAGCATTTCTAGAAAAACAGATGATCCTAATAACCGTAGCAAGTGATCGGCAACAAGGAAAATCTGGGTGTGGTTGATTAGATTTATTTTTTCTTTAATAACCTGTATTTCCATCAAAAATGAAGGTACGTTATCTTAAATAATATATTGAATAGATTACAAGGAGATCTATCGATTGATACCCATTTTTTTACATTTGGGAGAAAAACTTATTAGTCGCCCTGAAAAGGGACTATTGAGGTGAGACCAAACATTCATCTGGGTATGGTCAAACATTTTCAAGTTGAGTTAAACTCCAAAACACCACGCTGATGTATGTAAATGATCTATGCACCATTGTAAAATGATGCAGACATACACTGACTACAAAACCATTTACATTAGGCTCTTACTCTACAATTGTCTACTCAAAAGATTTCTGAGACTAAGTTGCATGACCTCAAGAACTTTCAATTTTATATGATATGTGGTTTGACAGAAATGACAAAAATATAAAATAGTACTTTAATTTTCTAGTTTCGTCATCATGAAGCATTTCAAGAAAATGGAAGTCTCAGACGCAACATTATTGATTTTCTGAGATATTTTCCTTTCATCTGAAATCTCCACATAAATTATCTGTCAACGTATTTTAAGGGCATATATATTTTTTGAATATTTATTGACAGCTTATCACTTGCAATGATCACTTCAGATAAAATCAGCGGAAAGCAAGTTCAAGCAAAATTTCGCAAGTTTTTTAGCAGTGAAAAATATGCAAATTGTAGTACTTATGAACTCTAGCGACCCCTGGATTTATATTAAGTTTTTTAACGTGTAAGGTATATATGTACAGCGTGCATGTACAGGCAACATAGGCTACCTGGTTTTTCAACGCGTAAGGAACACGCAAGTTTACCCACTTCCGTCCATCAGCCACCTACCATAAAAAATCTTTTTGGCAGTGTAAGTATCAAAGTGTGAACTTGGATTTGTAAACCAGTAAATGAACAAAAAAAGCACCGATCATTATACACTCCCTGCATAGCTGTCAGAACGGATTTCATTTTTGGAGATAACCCTGACGGGACGGGCGCTACGCGCTCGCCTATGTGGCACCGCTTCGCTCCGCCCAAATCTGAGCCTAAGAATTGAATGGGTAAATGCAATACACCGTAGTTTACTTTACTCTGGGGCAGATAGTCATCGTTAGACTAAGATCAGTTTACTTATGGGGTAAACCCCCATACCTCAGACCCTGGCCACCTCCCCTGGCCAAAAAAGTCGTCAAACACCCCTCCCTGAACTTTTTCCAATACAGCTTTTTTGATGATTTTTGTGCATATTTTGTATGAAAAACAGGCGTGTAGGACTTTTTTATTTTTTGCTCACCTACCCCCCTACCCCCCTGAAAAAAGTCCATGGACCCTCCCCCCTGGAAAATTCTTGCCGTGCATGTCTGCTACCAACAATGGTGTAAATTTTTTCTTAGATGACGAAAGATTCAGGAGCAGATGACCCATCGGCGGATGTGAATATGCCGACCATGGCCTACGACTTTAGTGTTAAAATGAATGAAAATACTGTCATGGCTCTGATTGATGGCGTCAGGCGACATCCTTGTCTGTGGCAAACGTCCCATGTGGGCTACAGGTCCAGGAGCTTACGAAAAGCTGCTTGGAAAGAAATTGCTGCTGAAACTGGCCTTACTGGTATACGCTTACGAGTTTCATACAAGGGCACTAAAATCAAGATTCACTATTTAAATATTAGTGTCAGAATTAGAAGTAGTGTAGTAATAGTTGTAGTAATAATAGTAGCAGTAGTAGTAATAGTAGTAAAAGCCAGAGCACCCCATGGGGGGTATGGGGGGTATTACCCCCGTCTTAGATTTGGAAATTCATTTACTACCCCCATAAAAACAGCTCACTATAGCAAAAAATTTTGGTAGACTTCATCCTCTCCCCAGTAGGTTATACTAATTCGAGAAAAATTGCAGAATGTGTGATTTTGAGGAATTACTCACTGCTCTTTTTGACAAATTTACTGAGCAAATGATAATGGGAAAGTATGCAACTTCTGTGCCATATAGCGATTTTTAGGGAAGGATATCAGCACATTAAGATATACTACTTGTAAGAAATCATTATAAATATAATTGGGAGATGAAATAATGACTTATGTATATGTGATTAATCAAAAAATTGCCCCTTGGGAAGAAAAACATTATGTTCTTAAAATTCTGCCTCTTCAAGCTCTCCTTTTCTTTTCCCCGCTTCTGCGTTGGGTCTTCTGTGCGCATATGGTTACCCAAGCTGTGGCATACTTTCCTGCTATGAGTTGAGACATGTGAGGTCTGTTGACATGGATCAGGAGTGGTACTTGGTTTCAAACTCGTAGTTCATAATCTAATGGGATTAATAATACTAAAGTCACATTCAGCATCAGGACTTTCAAATGGAAGCACTGTTCCAAGCCTAATCAGTGATGGGATAAGCCCATACTGCTGAAGATGCTGGTTGAAACAATGTTTCCAAACGTATGTTGCGCCCGATTCTTGAAATGTGCAGGAATCAGTTGGCACAACAGTCTTCAAAGTGTGACTATTCTGTACGTATAATTAGTGCATTAAAGTTGCATGATTTGGAGCTGGAAAATGGAGTTGATATAGTAAATGTTTTTTGACTGTAAAAAGCATAAAGTAGGGGCATTATTCATTTTTGTAAGTTCTATGTGGTTAGAGTACTAGAACGCCCCCCCTCCTTCGCAAAAAGTTGGGAGCAAAAAAAAAAAGGTCACGGCATATTCTAAGTACTACCCTTGAAATTCACGATTTTACCCCTACCTAATTTTTCGACCTTGGGGACCTCTGGTAAAAGCAGTAGTACTCTGTGGTTTTAACAAATGGCCTATGTAAATATTTTGTTGTACCTCAGGCAGTCAGACTAGTGTTCGGATTTTGCTCCTAAGAACTGTAGTTTCTGGTCTTAAAATTTCATGTATTTAGCTAGAATATACCAAAAGCGGTATCGACACATTAGAGCGTGGACATTGAGTGCAGGGACATTAGAGCACAAGACAGGTCACAGAGATACTAGAGCGCAAGACAATAGTTCATAGAAACATTAGATCAGAACAAAATAAAAAATGAAAATGGAATAATTTGAAAAATAAGTATAGTTCAGCTCAGAAATGCTAATTCTTCATATTTTTCGTGACTCTAGAGAAGCTCATGTCGATACATTTTTCCATGACAGTATTTTTCCAATCCTTTGTTTTTTCTTTATTTTTCTTTTTTTCACATTTCGCCTCTCTTACTTTTTTTGTCTTTCATTTTTATATAATATCTGTTTTCTCTTTGTTTTCATTTTTTAAAATTTTTCTTTTATTCTTTTCATATCTCTTTATATTATTGTTCACTCATCCTCGCCGGACTCGTATTCTTTCTTTTTACTTTTTTATTCAGCTACCATAGAAATTTTTTCTGTCTCCGTTTGTGAAAATACTTTGTAAGTAGATGAACGGTAGAATCAATCAAATGTTCCTCTGCGCTCTAATGTTCGCCATCTAACGTCTGCGCTTGCGCTCTTTTGTCTATGCGCGCTATTATCCTGCGCTCTAATTGTCCCTGCGCTCTATTGTCCTGCGCTCTAATGTCCGCACTCTATTGTCCGCCCTCTATTGTCCTGCGCTCTAATATCCGGTCAGGATCAAACGTATCCATAGTACACCTATGTTTTTTAATGCAAATTTTAAATCTTTCATTCGAAATTAAAAGTTTTTGGCTATCACAATGTATTTTTATGACAAAAACAGTTAACATAAATGGAAACTGAATGGAACCGCGAAAATTAGTTTCTGAGCCACAAAGATTAATTATGATATCATGAACCAAAATATTGCGATTTCTTAAAGTTTGCAATACAAATTTGATTGAGAACTGCATAACATCCAAAATTGGGTTTAAATTACAATGAAATCAAGTTTAAGGATCTCATTGTGCGTTTTATTTTATAAGCGGACTCTTTAGTATTTTGTATTGTATTTGCTGACTTTTTTGGCATCCGTGTAATATAATCCACGACGACTGCAAAATGTATAGTTTTGCTTTGAGTCATACCAACAAACTTGTGACTTTCGAACATGATTGAAATTCTAAACTGTATTCAGAGTAATTTTGCCATCGAACGCAAAAAACGAATGTTGTGATCTGCTCTGGCTACCATACGATAGCACTTTTAGGCGGGCCGTTGCAGTAGTAGTAGTAGAAGTAGTAGTAGTAGTAGTAGTAGTAGTAGCAGCAGTAGTAGTAGCAGTAGTAGTAGCAGTAGTAGTAACAGTGGTAGTTGTTATTGTATTAAAAGCAGTAGTAGTAGTGGTACTAACAAGTAGATAATAATGATAGCTACATATTATGGTAGTAGTTGATTTCGACTCCTGCGCTTTCAATGATAACTCTTTTAAAAGTATTACAAAGCATTCACTTGTGAAAAATCACTCCATGAAATATGACGTAACTCTTCCCTTTAGAGGACGTGGCGGTAATGAAATATCAGTATATGCGGGATCATTTCGTTCGTAAAATGAATGGCTATCCGGAGACAGAAGAATCGGCCAGAAAGTGGCAATATTTCGAGCCGTTGCTTTTCCTACGGGACGAAGTTTTGAAAAAACGAAGCGTTTGCAAGTTAGCATTGAATCAATCTGAATTTCCTCATTGAAATAAGCTTATGCTATTTCGATTATGTAAATAATGCTGTGGCATTGCATGAAAATACTGGAACCGGTTTCATCAAAGAGACTTAAGCTCCAGCTGAGCTGCAGCTTAGACTGTAGCACAGCTCTTGACATTAAAAATATACAATAGTGTGCGTTGAAGTTACATCCGCATTACGTGAGAAAAGGTAAAATTAAAAAAGGATCTTGTTGGCTGAAAAGCATACCGTGTTTCCATTGGTGAGCATGTTCAAGCATTCTGCTGTGTTTAAATCGAAAACTTGCCACAAATTATGACAAAATGTAAACAAATTTCCTGAGGTATTCCTGAGTAAAAATTTTGATAAATTTCGAAAAATTCATGATCTGAAATGAAATCAGTCAAGCTTTTTTTTCACCAATTTTTTCAGATAGATTTTTCATCAGTTCTGCAAGTGGGTTCAACTTGACCAGTAATAGTTTCCTCTGTTTTCTATCATATTTGAGTAATGATAATCAAAAAAGGACAAGACACGCAGAATTTCCACTCTTCGGCATTAATATTCTAGAACATCAATGAGCGAGAAAATTAATTCGGATATAAACAACAGTATTGCTCCGGCAAGTTGAATCAGCAAGAAATTGAGGATTTAAAGGTTCTATGCCGTTGAAAACATATCCTCCAAATATCTTTTCTGATACAATCGGCCAACATTTTGTATGAAATTACTACTATCCTAGTTTTTTTAGCGGCGTACTCATTGGCGCAGCCCTTAATTTTCATTAGCGCAGACTGCAGACCCAAATTTATTAGCGCCGCACCAAAAAGGAGTGTTAAATTTATGACTTAAAATGTTCATTGGCCATTTTAAAAGTGAGAACAAAAACTCGGTGCTGAAGCATTGAGGCTTGAAAACATTCATAATTCGAGATGAGAATGCCGGAAAATGCAGCTTCTTTTAAACTAATTTCAGAGTTTACATGAGCAAAAGGACGAAGATACTTTCACGTTCATATGTTTTCTCATTAAAATAGAAAAATGGCAATTCGGAAATGAGAGGAAATATAGAATGTTTTTTCTTTAAGACGAAACATGACATCGTAAAAGCTTGGAAGGAATCCAAAAGTGAATGAGAAATGTGTTAAGCCCAATTCAGAAGTGCAGTCGCCGACAAAAATCCTAGGATTTTTCACTTCTGAATAGGGCTTAAGACCTACTGTAGCCATGCTTGACGTTTTTTTTTTTGTTTGAAGGCGGCACCTGTAAACATCATTTTTTGGCAAAAAACAAAAAATTGAAAGATGACAAAAGATAAATGTCGAAATCGATGTAGACTAAACAATGCTTTCACCGTAGGATTTTGTACCCAAAAAATTACGGCTGTTAGATGATAAGGCTTACGAATTTTCAATCCTATATGACATATAGTTCAGCACAAAATAATCTGAAATACTGCATACTTTCCACTCTTAATAGTCACTGTCTGCTTATTCTAAGAACTAATATATCCGCTCAGTCACCTGGAAACGTCGACGTGAAGCTATTGGCTGCCGACGAATGCTTGCCTGAATCGGACGACAATCAACCTTTGTCCGCTGCCGCTTCCACTGCTGTCTTCGTTTCTGATGCCGGAACTAATGAAGCCTTGGCCAGTAATGGAAGGCCGGCACCAAAACGACGTTGTACTCCTTCAGCAAGTGGAGATCAATGTTCATCATCATCTAAAGAAAAATCCTTGACAATGAATTATCGACAACAAGAAACGCCATCGACATCGGCGGCAACGATTACGGAAAGATACGTCAATACGTTGGAATCATTGATATATCAGCGTTTGGCGGTTTGCCAAATGGAGGAAACTGAAGAGCAGCATATGGGTACGGTTGTAGCAGATTTATAGGACAAAAAATTAAATAATCTAATGAATATTCATTTTGCCTTCACATTTGTTCTTCATCTGAAATTTTTCATTTGGTTCGGGGCTCATAGTGGGAAGCTTCATTAAAAAAAGTGTAAGGCTTATTTTCCCGCTCAGGAACAGTTTTTATAATGTTTTGATTCAGGAATTTAGAATAAGTAAAATTCTTAGTAAGATTTGTTGAGTGGTCAGAATAGGCATCTCAACAAACGATTTAGTCTCCAGTAGGGATGGGGCGGGTATCCGGATCCGGATCCGCGGATATCCGCCTAAATTTTAGGATCCGGATCCGCTAAACCTAATTCTCTGCAATACTATTTTTCTACAAATCGTGCTTTCTGGAGAAAAAATTTCTGGTAAAGGGAAAAAATGTTGGTGGTCCTCCTGTATCGAAAAGGCGAATTTCGGTCCATTTCAGAACGTTAAAATCTATTTTTTCCAACTTTCTTGCAACTGTAATTTTAAACATGAAGCTGTGTTTGAATTGAGAAGCATCATGGAACTAATTTTCAGAAATTTCAGGTTTAACTTGAAGTTTTCAGATCTATGAAAGTTATGAGTATATTTTGTTAATTTGTAAGATGATTATCAAGGATGAGAACTCGAGTGCTAGATCATGGTTTTTTCAGTGTACAAAAAAAATTTCATCAAACAAAGACTTTTTGGCCGATCTTTGTACAGGTACAAACAGACTTGTAGAAAAAAAAACACTGCAATGGTAGCAAAATTATACTTGAGAAACAGTAATTTTTCAACAGTATCACCCTTCAAACGATTTTTGGTAGGATCATAAATTTGACCAGCACCACTGAATAGCTGTTCATAGGGGACACTTTTCGCTGGTGCTAATTTAAGTTTACTTTCTGCATGAAGCAGAGATTTAAGTTCATGCTCTAATTTGGTTTTTGAGTTGCTAGGTTCATTTTTTTGGCTATCTTTAAAGAAAACACAAAAATTTATTCTTTAACATTTCTATACTAGTAGCAATTTGTTCCACTATTACTTCTATTTTCATTATCTTCTTTTTATTTAGGCGCAAACTGCTTGTTTCCTCTGCAAATTTTTTCTCTGACATCCAGTAGCACAACCTTTTCTGGATAACTGTATTCTGCATTTATTGCACTTTGCCTTTTCTTCATCATCTGGGGACACTGCGAAGTAGTCCCACACTCTGCTAGTTAATAGATTATTTATGATTGAGGTGTTCGTTTATTGAGATAGTTAAGATGTACTAATTAGTAATTTTTATTCATTAAATTGTATTCATGCTTAGATTAATATTGGTTTCATCAGAAAGGAAAGAAATGGAAATGGAAACTTTTTTCAGAAATTATGGATTCAAGTTCTTCTTTAATCTATTGACACCAATGAATATAAATTCATACAACTCAATTTTAGACAAATTAGACATCGTACATATACTTATTGAAAGATCCGGATCTGATCCCGATCCGCTCGGATCTCTTCCTCAAGATCAGGATCCGGATCCGCTGAACCAAATTTTTTTGGATCCGGATCCGATCCCGATCCGCTGAACCAAATTTTTCAAGATCCAGATCCGGATCTGGATCCACTGTCGTTAAAAAAGTCGATCCAGCCCATCTCTAGTCTCCAGGGCCCAGATTTATGTAGCTGGACAAACTTCTCTGGATAAGTTGACGTCTTTGGAGAAATTGTCAACTTTTCGAGGATAAATTTATCCTACCCAAAAAAGGGTTTTATGAAAATGGAGAGAAGTTTTCAACTTTACCGAAGAAGGTTCAGCAGAGAAGTTTTTGTGGAGTGTGTCAAAAAGCGACTATCGATCGTGAGGTCATGCCGTTTTTGCATTTTATTCACCTTTCATGTGATTACTGTATAAATCCGAAATTTTTGACTACGCTCTATTTCTTCCGCTCATGTTTGATCTCCCGTTCCATAGGTTTACTGTACTTGAATATTGTTTTTTCCTTTAATTCAAGAAGAGGCGAGAGATTTAGCCTTCAGATAACCTATAATATTTTTGAACCATTATAATGCATTTTTGGCGACCCAACCGATGTTGAGTTGGTCGATAGAGTAGGATGGAAAGAAATAGAAAAAACCAATAAAGACAATTGTTTATTGCCGTTGGTTTCACTAGACAAGTGATTGGGTCTATGAGGCCTAATGAAAATTCATCAAAGCTGGTCACTACAGAGTGTACATAGCTTTCTGAATCCTACCAAAATACACACATTTTTCAACATTTTTCTCTGAGCATACAGCAGAAACATGATCTACTCACTGTTCAAAAATGCCTGAGAAAAGTTAATAGCCGGTAAAGAGAGACCATACAATATAACATAGAAATTTGGAGGTCATCCAAGTTTCTGCCCCAGGTCAGCCAAGATTCAACTCGGGGTCAGAACCACCAAGAGAATGTACAGGCTTTTCAAACTCTTTCACTTTTCAAACTTTTCAAACTCGCAGGCAGCCCTGTGTAAA
Organism: Romanomermis culicivorax; assembly: GCA_963922205.1. Taxonomy (NCBI): domain Eukaryota; kingdom Metazoa; phylum Nematoda; class Enoplea; order Mermithida; family Mermithidae; genus Romanomermis; species Romanomermis culicivorax. Next base: position 924,089 of record CAWUHX010000079.1, on the reverse strand, counting down.
AATTCATCAAAAGTAGATTTAAAATGTACCCAACAGACAGGCAAAATCCACTCCGGGTCCATTAGGTTTTTCCACGCGCTATTCTGCGTCACATCATTAAGACACGATTTCTGAGAGATTTGACCTATTGCTCCATTTACCTATGATAAGTTGGAAATTAATAATATCTGAAAATGAGATATTTCGAGTGATTCCACATGCTGAGTATTGTGAAAGCATTCATTCGGTATAAAAGTCGAAATTCGCTTACCTACAGTACTTCAAAAGTCGGGTTTTACAGTTTTTGGCATTTTCCAATCTCTATGCGTGTTTTGAAATATATATCTCCAAGTGTTCATTATATGCAGAAGGTATGAAAGAAATTTTTTGGCATCTTACTTTACACTGTTTACACCATTTTAAAGTGTCAAAAATGAAGTCGAAATAACCTGAAAAAAATCATTTGAAGCCTTTTTTGGGCACCCTCCTGCAAGGTGGCGCGAAGTTTTTCCTTGATTTCTGTAGCCACTAATGTCCAACACATTGTATTAAAATTTAAATCAGGTTTGTGTACCGCATTGGGAGCTGTACGTGTCTGCACATCTTGAAAATTGATACAAAAATGCTGTTTGATGCCACTAAATATGCCATCAACGGAATGCCGGAAACATTAAAAACGTTCAGATTGAACGAATAAAAAGAAAAGATGTTGGTAGAATCACTGACACAATTTCATCGATATATTCTTAACATACATGTAACGGAGCCCCGAGGTCTGGGGGGTTGGACCACTTTTTTGGGGTCGGGGGTCAGAAATCCTCCAATTTTGGGGGGGGGGGTGGGATCTCTCAAGGGAAAAAAATCGATTTTTTTTCACGAAAAAAGTCCGAAAATAGTTTAGAAAATGGTAATTTTTTTCTAAAAAGACCGAAAAAATGTATTTATGGCGCGAAGCGCCCGGAAAATTCACATTTTTGACCATTTTTGTTCAAAAATGACATTTTTCATCAAAAAATTAACATTTTTCAGTATTTTTCTGACCAAAAGTATGGGGGTTCCTGCGGCTACCATATAGCTAGCCATAGGATTGGAAAATCCTGGGGGGGGGAGCGGTCGCCCAATGGCTAGTCATATGGTCGTCGATTTCTGGAGAGGGTTCCCATAGCACTTCCCCCCAAATTACATGTATGATTCTTAACAGTTGTGCAACAGGGTGTCTCGGAAGAGATGCAACAGAAATGATTTTTTCACAGAAAAAGTCCGAAAAATGTTTTTAAAAATGGCAATTTTTGTCTAAAAAGATCGTATCGAGAAGCGCCGAGAAAATTGACGTTTTTGATCATTTTTTTCTTCAAAAATTGACATTTTTCGTTATTTGTCCGATCAAAAATATGGAGGTCCCTAGGCTAGCCATAGGATTGGAAAATCCTGGGGGTTACCCAATGGCTTGCCATATGGTGGACGATTTCCGGGGGGGGGGGGGGATTCCTATAGCACTTTCCCCCAATTACATGTATGTTTTTGGGTGTGATTCATTTCAAAGTTATCATATTCAAGATCGAACTTCTCAACAACTGCATCTTAAAATGAATGTTGGAGAGACAACATCATATCCAAATCGTATGGTTTGGTTAAGACACAAATAATCAATTCGAGTCACTAATCTTTGGTGAAATATGAGTGACTAAGCATTTCTATAATTTCATTTTTGATCCTTACACTAATATTATCATTAAACATCTATTGAAAAGACGACTACAAGGAAAACGACCGAAAAACTATTTTTGAAATATAACTTGGTTGCTGTAGATTTTAAATCTAAGTTAGTCTCAAAATGATCTAAGCAATGAAGTGTTGATTTGTTACTTTTTCTATTTCCATAGCTAATTGGTGTTTCATCACATTCTTCAACATGGGTATTTGTTTTCAGTTGAATGACTGTTATTTTTTAAGAATATGAATCCAAAATTTTTAGAATGTCGGGTTCAGGTTCAACAAAATGGTTGGCTAATCTCGAGTCTCATTTCGGGTCCGGGCACCCGATTCATCTCTAGTGAACACTGATCAGTTGAAACAACTTTTTTCCAAGTCATTCACAGTGCAGATAACCCAGGTTCAGGAGAAGCATTTTTTCCAAGTATTTTTTGTGAAACATACAGTGAAGTGCCCCTAGCACATTGTTCACCCAGAACACCGGCTAGATCCCCCAGGCCACGGTTAAAAAAAGTCAAAATTTTTTCTGAGCTTGAGAAGTGGCGAAATAAGTGAGAGTGGAGCGCCAACCCGGCGGGCGGGTGCGTAGCGCCAAGCTTCCTCGAAACTACGTCCATGCTGATAGCTGCATCCTGAGTATACGGCTTTCACGTTATTTTTTGATTTTTACACCATACACGCTGTATACACGTTAAAAAACTAGACGGCCTGCTTTGCCTAACCGATACGACTTACATGATGAAAAACTTGGAAAGAAGGGGTCGCTAAGGTGTCCCCCATATATTTTAAAATGATCGATGCAACGGTCGGAGTTCTGGTACACGCAGAGTCGCCCATATATTTTAAAATGATTTTAAAAGTCCCCCATATATTTTAAAATGATCGATGCAACGGTCGGAGTTCTGGTACACGCAGAGCTGTTAGAGATTAGGAAATCAATTTCGATAATCTTGAAATGGTTGAAAAAAGTTATCATCGAGGAGTCTATATCATGAAGGAAAAATTTATTGAACACAGTCAACAAAACTTCCTTTGAATTAAAGTTTGGCCGTGACGTCACTGCTTCGATCATTTAGGGTATGGCTAATCGGCCCGATGGCGGATATGGTCTAATCGGCGGATACAGATACGGATGGCGGATGCAGATCCACATATCCGCTGCCTAATCAGCGGACTGAATTGGTGGAATCCACACTTTGAGGATATTGAGGTATAATCAACGGATGCGGAAAATGACGTAATCCGCCCTCCTCAAGTCCAAAAAGGCGGATATGCTTGGCGGATAGCGGATATTTTCTCCAAGTTTTTGAATTGTTTTGACCGACTTCAAAATTTTTTTGACGGATATGTGCGTCTAATAGGCTGGCGGATGTAGCAGATTAGATGTGGCAAAATTCAATTTTTAATTTTGCGACAAGATTCTAATTTTAAATTAATATTTAAATTAAATTAAATTATAAAATTAAATTAAATTATAAAATTAAATTAAATTATAAAATTAAATTAAACTATTAAATTAAATTAAATTATAAAATTAAATTAAATTATAAAATTAAACTAAACTATTAAATTAAATTAAATTATAAAATTAAATTAAATTATAAAATTAAATTAAACTATTAAATTAAATTAAATTATTAAATTAAATTAAATTATTAAATAAAATTAAATTATTAAATTAAATTAAATTATTAAATTAAATTAAATTATTAAATTAAATTAAATTATTAAATTAAATTAAATTATTAAATTAAATTAAATTATTAAATTAAATTAAATTATTAAATTAAATTAAATTATTAAATTAAATTAAATTATTAAATTAAATTAAATTATTAAATTAAATTAAATTATTAAATTAAATTATTAAATTAAATTAAATTATTAAATTAAATTGAATTATTAAATTAAATTAAATTATTAAATTAAATTATTAATTTAAATTAAATTATTAAATTAAATTATTAATTTAAATTGAATTATAAAGTTAAATTAAATTATAAAGCTAAATTAGATTAAATTTTAAATTGAATTAAATTTCAAGTTAAAGTTTAAATTGAAATTTCAATTGCGGTTTGAATTAAAATTTTGAATTAAATTTTAATTAAACTATGAAAAAATTAAAATAAATTAAATTGAAGTACAAACTAATCAAATCGTAAATATAAAAATAAGCCACTGAATTAATTCTAGTACAAATCCAGCATGTTAGATGATTTTACTCTGAGAGAGAGCTTCCTTTTCAGCGTTTGACTATTATTCTACAACAGAAAACTCGCTCGTTTGGAATCGCCCTATTGGGAATTTTTTCACTTGGAAATTCGCTCAATTAGGAATCGCTTACATGAGAATCGCTCAAATAGGAATTCGCTCACTTGGGTATCGCTCACACGGAAATCGTTCAATTGGGAATTCTCTCACTTGGGAATTCGCTCACTTGGAAATCGCTCACATGGGAATGGCTCAACTGAAAATTAGCTCACTTGGGAATCGCTCACCTGAGAATCGCTCACTTGAGAATAGACCATTGGCTCAGTCAGTTAGAGTTTCCAAATTGGTGAAAAATCATTCGAGTGTACTTATAGTCTATTATAGTTCATATGCCTATAGTCCATTTAATTTGAAATGATGGACACTGCGACAACCGAAAAATAGGCTTAATTTGACACACTATTTTCGTGGGGTGGAAAACCTTATACTGCAGAAACGCTAAATTTCTTCATGACAAGGGGAAATGCCAGAATCATAGAAAGACGACGATGCCTATCCACTTTTGATTGGCACTTGAGTATTTTTTTAACCATCCGAGGAAATTTTTGGTTGTTTACTGTAACGACCAGATTTGTGTGAGGTACTTTACTTCTAACCAATCGGTCGATACGGCGGGGACAAATAACGGGACGGGGGCGCGGGCGTACGGTTACAATAACAACGGGTGATCGACGGTCGCTTGAACGTCGACAATAAAACGCGTTTCGATTTATAATACGAACGGGGGCCTCGGTTTAAGTTGCTTTCGGATAGTCGGCCGCTTGCAAATGTATAAAAAGACGGGGCGAGCGTGGAAGTCAAAATGTAAAAACCACAAGAATAAGAATCACAAAATCACGCTTTGCTTCTTCTTTTATACGGCGATTTTGGCCACTCCCTGGGCGTTGCAGGAGGTCGAGCTTCTGTCCATCTTCTTCCGCCAATCGTCGTTTCCTGCTACGCTTTTTATGCTTACTTAGTTACGCCTCTCTAACGCTTTCCTGGTACTGTATGCTTTCTGTGCTTCGCTTGCTTTCTACGGTGGGCTTGGCCACACTTTTGTGCTTCTGTGCATGCTTCCTGTATCGGTTTCTCTGTATACACATGTTTTGTGGGGCCGCCGCTACCGTTACACTTGAGACTACTGTCTGGCGGGGCTTCTATGTATTTTACTGTGTGCAGGTGTTGTTTACGATTTTTATGGGGGATTACGGTAGCTCTGGAATGTGCAGTTTAGTGTAGGTTCTAGGGGAACAGCTGCCCTTTATGCAAATTAATTAGGGCATCTTAATTGGGCTACCGGGGTGTGAACGGATCAAAATAAAGTACTTCACGTAATTTTATAGGAATGTTTGGGTGTGAATCCCAGACATCCTTGAGACGATAAAATGTGAAAATAAAATAATATCTAATAAATGTCTATTGCATACAGTATGCTACATATTTACAGTACTGCTTTAGCAGGTACGTTACATTTCCCTCCTTCCGGAGTTGAACGTCCTCGTTCAAGGCTTTCGAGGTTGAGGAGGGGTGGGGGTAGATTCGATAGTTGCTTTCCGAGGGTAGAAAGGGGTTGTCTCGTTTACATGCACCGTAAATGTAATATTCTTATGGGGGTGTTTAAGTGTAACGTTGGGGTACATGAAATTTGTGACTGTATAGGGTCCGTTTTGGCGAGGGAGGAATTTGGGAGTCAGCCCTTGTTTACACGAATGATTTTTGTAGAGAATAAGATCACCTGCCTTGTAATGTATGTCCTGAGCATGCTTATTATACTGACGGGTATAGTGGGCTTGGGCTTTTTGCAAACTTTTCTGCACGGTTGAGAGTGCTTCTGTAAAATGCGATTTTACACGAAGGGCGTAATCGTCTAAATCAACCATGTAGGACGTGGGGAAAAAGTTTAAGGCTGCGTCTGAGGGCAGATTAGCTTGCCTACCGTGGAGTAATTCAAATGGGGGATACGATGTGCTATCATTTTTATGGATGTTGATCGAAAAAATGGCATAGGGCAGATAAGTATCCCAATCAGTGTGATTTGAATTGATGTACATGCGGATACGGGTGGCTAGGGTCTGGTTGCAACGCTCAACTTCCCCATTGGCAATGGGATGATATGGGGTAGTGTGAATTTTCTGAGTATTGCATAAACTGGTGATCCGTGAGAAGAGATCGGATACAAAATCGGAGCCACGATCACAATGGATGATTTTTGGGGACCCATGACGGCAAACAATTTTGGTTACGAATAGCTTGGCAATAGTGGCTGCAGTGATGTCAGGAGTCGGGAATGCCTCTACATACTTTGTGAAATAATCGATGAAAACGACAATGAATCAGTTGCCGTCTTCAGTGAGGGGTAACGGTCCCATGCAATCAACACCAACTCGATCAAAGGGACCAGTCGGCTGAATTGGTACCAGATTTGCATGCACTTTGTGTCGGAGAGCTTTTTGTGTCTGGCATGGGTGGCAAGTTTTGCAGTACCGTTTGATATCACGGCTCATTTGGGGCCAAAAATATTTTTGTCTGAGCAAGTGTAAAGTTTTCCGGGCAGCAAAATGACCTGTGAATTTGCTGTCATGATGTGAGGCGATGAGATGCTGGACTTGTGACTTGGGGATGTATAGTTTTGCCTGTTTGTCGACTATACGGAAGAGAATGTTTTGATGCACTGCGAATTTGATCAGAGTAAGGGGCTGTTTTTGGGCGATTTTTGCTAAAATACTTTTGACAGTTGGGTCAGTGCGTTGGAGTTCGGCAAAGTTTTTCTGTTGCTCTTCTTGTTCAGTTGCTTCGGCCTCAAGAACAGAATTGATGGTGGATATTTCGGGGCGGGTTTCTAATTGCTCGATGTCAAAGGATTGTTTTGCTGTCTGTGAGGGGAATTGAGAAACTGCATCTGCGTTGCGGTTAGCAGTGCCTTTCTTGGGTCGAATGTCTAACTGGATACCAGAGAGGGCTAATCCCCAACGGGCAATGCGAGGGGACGGGTTTTCCTTCTGTAAGACTGCTTGAACTGCTGTATGGTCAGTGTGTACAATAACATGTTGCTGGAAAAGGTAGGGGCGGAAATACTTGACAAACTCAACTACTGCAAGGGTTTCTAACTCAGTGATCAGGTAGTTGCGTTCTGCGGGTTTCAATGTGCGACTTCCAAAAGCAATGGGGCGATCCTGACCTTTACTATCGAGTTGACTGAGAATGGCGCCGATTCCGAGTTTTGAGGCGTCAGTTTGCAGAATAAACGGCTTTGTGAAATCGGGATGCTGCAGTATTGGGGCATGAATGAGTAATTCTTTTAGTTTAGTGAATGCGTTTTGCTGTTCGGGGCCCCAGGAAAATTGGGAATTCTTTTTGAGTAGTGATGTGAGTGGGCTAGAAACTTGAGAGCAATTTGGGATGAATCTTCGATAATATGAGGGTAGGCCAAGGAATGACTTAACTTCTTTTGAGCTTTTGGGTGTGGGTATGTCATAAATGGCCTGTACCTTATGGGGATCTGGTGAAATGCCTTGCTGAGAAATGACGTGGCCTAAGTATTGGACTTGGGGCTGGCAGAATTTGCATTTTTGTATGTTTAGCTTAAGGCCTGCTTGTGAGAATCGGGCAAGAATAGTGTCTAAACGTTCCAGCATTTGGGCATGGGAGTCTGCGAATACCAAAACATCGTCGAGATATACAAGGCATGTGTTCCATTGCAGACCCGAAAGAATAACATCCATTAACCTTTGGAATGTGGCTGGGGCATTGGTGAGTCCAAAGGGGAGGTAATTGAATTGATACTGGCCAGCTGAGCAATATAATGCAGTTTTTTCTCTGTCTGCTTGTGCTATGGGAATGGAATAATATGCATTGGATTGGTCAAGGGACGTAAAATATTTCATTCCACGTAGGGTGTCTAGAATTTCGTCTATATGGGGCAAGGGGTAGGTATCTTTTTTGGTGACTTTGTTGAGGCCTCGAAAATCAATGCATAAACGATGGCCTCCATCTTTTTTGGGGACTAAAACTGTATTGGTACACCATGGGGAATTGCTTTGGCTTATGACACCTGCTGCTGCGAGTTGCTCAACTTCTGCTTGTATGATTTGCTTTTCTTTTGGGGAAGTCCGATAAAGTTGTCTACGTACGGGTTGGGAGCCATTGGTGTCAATTGTATGTGAAACGAGGGTGGTTCTACCTACATCCATTTTGGATTTAGCATATAATGATGTGGTATACTTCGATAGGGCGCGTAGGAGTTGCGTTTTCTCGGTTTCTGTGAGGTCACTGGAGGCTAAATTAACATTTTCTTTTAACCATGTGAATGTATCAAAACGGTTGGGCTGGTTTTGCGTTGAAGGGGTTAGATTAGCGGGAGCATTTTGTTTTGGGATGTAACATGAGACTGTACCAATGCATGTTCCAGGGTAAAGAATTTGGGCTGTTTCTTGTGTGTTTAGGACCGATATGCGTATGCGACTGTTTTGATTTTCCGAGATACAAGCTGCGAAATGGACTTTGGGATTCTGCTTGGGTTTCGGGGTGAATTCGAGCTGTTTAACTTGTAGGTACGATTTGGGCAAGGGGACAGTAAATTTGGTTACTGTACGGGGTGGTAATTCTAATTTCTCGTCTAGATAAGTTCCACCACGAGTTGAAAGAGGGCTATATTCTAGGCCATCACAAGGTAGTATGACATTGCCAAATTTGACCTGAGATTTCTGATTGTTGATAGTGTATTCCGAAAATCGACTAAGAAAGTTTTTGCCTAGAAGGATGTCTGCTGTGCAATCTTGTTGGACATGAACCATTATCGTTTCCTGGATTGTTTGGGCTGTCACAGTGACAAAAGTGGTCCCTACAAAGTGAATCGGAAGATTATTTGCTGCTTTTGCTTGGACTAGCGGGGGTTTCATGTCTAACTGTAGGATTTGAGCGATTCGGGAATCAATGAGTGAGTAAACTGCACCAGTGTCAATCATGCCTTTTGTCATTAATTTGCCGTTAAGTGTGATTGGAATATGAGGGGTATGTTTCTCAGGTACATTCTGGGGTGGCTTATTTGATGCAGATTGGTGAATTTGATTAATGAGTTCGATTGCAGGAGTTCGGGGGGTATCAATATCGACAAGGACGTATTTCTGCTGTGTTTGTGCCCCACGACGATTAGCTAATTCTAAGAGAGCATGGCCGAATGATGGGGGAATGGTCTCATGTAAATGTCTGTTGTTTGATGGTATTTCGTATGCATGTTCATGTGTGACCTGATGCTTTGGGGAGGGGAAATATTTTCGAAGAACGAGAAACGAATAAAAGACGCCTGCAAGAACTATAGTAACAACGGCTAGATTTATAATGATTTGCAGGGGTCCTTTGAGTAAATTGTTTAATCCGTCCGTGAGACTTTGGGTGGTACCGGTTATTACATGTTCTATGCCTTGACCGGCGCCAGAGAGTGTATTTCCGAGTGCTTGGCCAGTGCCTGAGATCATGTTGTAAACTGTATCGGAATTGAGGGACATTTGGGCGGTGTAATTGACGAGTTTTTTGACGACGTTTTCGAGTGTGTGAGTTTTGTAAATGTATTGTTTCAAAAAGAGTAAGTTGGTTGAAATAGTTGCAAGTTGGTCATGAAAAATGGCGGGTGTATTAAAATGAAAAAGGGAGAAATTTTGGTTCCAGACGATTTCTAAAGGTAAATTTGTGACATGCGGGGATCCTGTTTCACTGACCCATGTATTATTCTGTTTGTAAAGGGCTACATGCATGTGATGGCAGTCAACGGTTTGTGAGAAAGGGGTCAAATCGTTGCCTCCTGGATTTGAAAACATGAGTTCGGTTCCTACGAGGATGGGCAAAAGTTTGTAGCATGTTTGGTTGATTTTATGGTTGTAAAAGACTTTGGATGCGTTTACCTGCTTGCAGGGCCAGACTGTGAGGGCTTCTCCTGTGAATTCTGCTATGATGTCGGTTCGCTGTAGGAATGCACGCGCTCCAAGGGTTGCATCAAGACGTAAAATTTGCCATACGAGATCAAGGTGACGCTGTGCCTGTCTGCATTATTCACTCCATACATTTTTGAAATTTTGAATTTCGAATTGCTGTATTTTGTCTGCTAGATAGTTTAGTTTTGCATTGATGGGTTCAAAATCATCAAAATCGTATAGTGTAGTATGAGTTTCGTTGTTTTTTGGGGTTAAAAATGCGTTACGATGTGGGGTGCTTTTGTCTAATTGTACGATAATGCCTTGTTCGGTTAGAATGCTGTCTTGGATTTCTGGGCAATTGGGGTTCGAAAAAACTGTATTTTTAACCGAGAATGCACCTTGTAGTTCTTCTATTATCATGTGGGTTTGTGTGAGTTTGATGGGATGTGTGTTTTTGTATTCGAAGGGGCATAAGTTTTCAAATGCTGTTTCATTCCAGATAATGGATCCGTCGGCTGTGACACAATGACCTGATGTCGGTTTGCATGACCCTAGGTCACCTAATGTACCTGTCATAGATTTTCCATCCCAAGATGCTATTTGTCCTATTTCTATGATGACGTTAGTGACCGAGGTACAGTGGTCTGTACAACACCATGTGTATTCTACGCTTAGGGAGTTGTTTGTTGACCAAAATCCTGGTTGGGTTTCGTATAATTTTTGACCGTTGTGTTCTTTGTCTATAACGATTGCCTTACAAAGATGTGGGGTTAGATTTTGCATTTCGGTTTGGTCGAAGACAATACCTTTTGATCCAAAAAATCCTGTATTAGTACAAATTTTGCGTTTGCGAACACTGCATTTGTATGCGTCTGTAATGTGGGGCTTAGTGGAGGGGATATAGATTTTTCCGAATGTCTGTACGGGTTTGTCTACTGTGGAAGGGGGCATGCATGATACAAGTTTTGGTATGCTGACTGAGTGACCGCTCAATGAAGTTCCACACATCTGGAATTGGGCACTGCACGATGTGGGGATTATTATACAAAGAAAAATACAAAACATCGGCCAATAGAATGTTTTAGTGGAGGCGGCGGGGCACTGTATGTTTTCGTTGTGGCCGGTTTGGTGTTGGGGCTTTTGGTGTTGTCGTTTTGCGATTTTGAGCTGGGGGGGATGGCCGGTTTGCAATCTGAATATTCTGTAAAACTTTAGAAGTTGAGTTATGGGATGGGGTTTGGACTTGCTTACTTATGGGGGTCGGTAGAAGTGTTTGGCGGGGGCGGAATTGGTAGGGTTCGGGGGTCAGGCCATGTAGAAGGGATAACAAGTTGCGGCCTGTTTTCGACGGGGTTTCGGGGGCGGTGGGCGGCGTAGTGTCTTGCTTTCGGGGGATCTTGTAGCCTACGGGGATGGTGGGCGGCGATTTTTCGATTTTTGCGGCTTCAGGCGTGGGGGGTGGTGACATGGCGCACCAATCGGGTACGTCCAGGTCGAGGACGTATTCGTCACTACGGCGGTGGGTGTTGGGCATGATAGTTCCTAAAGTAGTCTGAGGGCCGTTAGTTATGGCGGGTAATTTTGAGTAAAATGCGGGGTCGTCAATGTCCATGAGGGGTTGGGGTTGCCTGTACTCAATGCAATTTTGAATATTACGACTCTGCTGATTTGGACAGTACCTGCTTGTATGACCTCTCTGCTTGCATATAAAACATTGAAAATTTGAGTGGGGTTTTGAAAGGCAGCTATCAGATCTATGTCCTGTTTGGGAGCAGTGGATGCATCCGCTTTTACAATCACGTGTACTGTGATTATTACGGAAACAGATTTCACATGATTTTCGGGTACCTACTGATTTACAATTACGAGCTACGTGTCCGATTTGTCCACACTGGAAGCATGTGGGTTGCCTGGGGGTGGTATTGTTCCTGTAAGCATTATTCCTGCTGAAAGTATTGTTACTGAAATTGTTGTAGCTACTCTGTTGTGGGGGTTGAGGTTTTTGTTTGATCTGCAACTGTAAATCTTTTACTTGTTGTTCTAACTGATGCAAAAGATCCTGTTGGTCTGTATTTTTGGTTAGGGAAAAGATGGGTTCGGGTTTTGGGGGTATGAAGGGGAGGATGTTGGATTTTAACTCATTTCTAAGAATTTGCTGTTCAATGTAAGCTGCTTCGTCTGACATTTCTTTTAGAGTTGTAAACCTTCTATACTTAATTGCTTCCCTGATTTCGTTTTGCATGCCTTCTACAAAGAGGGGTTTTATGATCATTTCTCGTGCGTCTGTGTTAAAGTTAGGGTAGGCGAGGGTTGCGAGATGTTCTAGATCAAATAAGAATTCCGTTACTGTTTCTGATCGCTTTTGCTTTCTTTCGCGTAAGAATTGTTGATGTAGCTCATTATCTCTATTGTTTGGGAAAAATGCCTGTAATGCGACTTTATACTGCTCGTATGTGTGGGGAGGGTTTTCAGAATTTGCTAAACTTTTGAATTTTGCTAACGGGGCTCCTCCTAAATGAATTTCTAAACATGCCAACTTTAACTGTACGTCTGTATCTTTCATGCCTTGGAGTGCCATGAATTGTTCTAATCTTTTGTTCCATTCACCAAAATGTTGGGTCACGCCGCCCGTGAATACTGTAGGTTTCGCGTAGAAATTATTTGCCATGTTATTACGAATGTTTGCTGTTCTGAGATTGTCTATTAGGGTAGGGTTTACTGTATTCTGATTCAATTGTGTGCGTAGGGTACGAAAATGTTCTGAAAACAAATCGTTTATCTGTTCTCTAATGATTTCTCCTAAATGATCTTGCGTTTGGTGGGTCATTTTTGGTTTACGATGGGATTTCTGCTTAAATGCTTCAATTTTTGCTTCACGCTGTATTCGTTTAAATGTATCGCTTAATGTCTCGTTGGAGGGGATTTCCAGTTTGCTTTCTACGAATACTGTCTTACTGTAGGAAATGATTACTACTGTATTATCTAATGCTTCTAAATGCCCGGATAAGAGTACACCTAATTGGGGGCAGGGAGTTCCAGTGGTTAACGTAACGGTACGGTCACCAAAATATGTAACGACCAGATTTGTGTGAGGTACTTTACTTCTAACCAATCGGTCGATACGGCGGGGACAAATAACGGGACGGGGGCGCGGGCGTACGGTTATAATAACAACGGGTGATCGAGTGTCGCTTGAACGTCGACAATAAAACGCGTTTCGATTTATAATACGAACGGGGGCCTCGGTTTAAGTTGCTTTCGGATAGTCGGCCGCTTGCAAATGTATAAAAAGACGGGGCGAGCGCGGAAGTCAAAACGTAAAAACCACAAGAATAAGAATCACAAAATCACGCTTTGCTTCTTCTTTTATACGGCGATTTTGGCCACTCCCTGGACGTTGCGGGAGGTCGAGCTTCTGTCCATCTTCTTCCGCCAATCGTCGTTTCCTGCTACGCTTTTTATGCTTACTTAGTTACGCCTCTCTAACGCTTTCCTGGTACTGTATGCTTTCTGTGCTTCGCTTGCTTTCTACGGTGGGCTTGGCCACACCTTTGTGCTTCTGTGCATGCTTCCTGTATCGGTTTCTCTGTATACACATGTTTTGTGGGGCCGCCGCTACCGTTACACTTGAGACTACTGTACGGCGGGGCTTCTATGTATTTTACTGTGTGCAGGTGTTGTTTACGATTTTTATGGGGGATTACAGTAGCTCTGGAATGTGCAGTTTAGTGTAGGTTCTAGGGGAACAGCTGCCGTTTATGCAAATTAATTAGGGCATCTTAATTGGGCTACCGGGGTGTGAACGGATCAAAATAAAGTACTTCACGTAATTTTATAGGAATGTTTGGGTGTGAATCCCAGACATCCTTGAGACGATAAAATGTGAAAATAAAATAATATCTAATAAATGTCTATTGCATACAGTATGCTACATATTTACAGTACTGCTTTAGCAGGTATGTTACATTACCGCTCATGGACGGGAAATTTTTTACAGTAATTAGCTTTACTAATTTTTGCGGGCTGAATGAACTAATTGTTGAATCGATCATTTTAGAATTCAAATTAAAAAGGCGCCTCAAGAAGCTTGATACAGTAGCATTTGTTGGCTCCAACCGGTTTCTATTTTTATAAAATGAGTAATATTTTTCGCAATAAATGATCTGACGTCATCCATAGATGCATTTTATTAGATCGCAAGAAACTTGTATATTCCGAGGCATGCCTACGGAAGTTTCGACAGGAATTCTTAGAAATAATGTACAACATTTTCGTTTAGGATCTTAGACAATTATTAAAGTGTTTCAGGGAAGATGATCGAACAACGCTTGTCTCAATACCCCAGAAAACTGAAATCGAAAATTATTGTGAAAATTATGCAAATTTTTCACGAGGCGGATGAAGAGTTAGAGGAACAACAACATTCGGTTTATTCTGAAGGCCTGAGTCAATGTTCTAAACAACTTTGAACGTTACCATCATTTTTGAGTGGTTCTGTTAATATTGTTACGTTCTGTATAATTCTTTCGCAATAAATTCTTTTAGAGATATTCCTAACGATCAAGGCATAGTGTTTGGGAGAATTCGTCCCCTCGATTCGCGGCAATTTGGGAATTGTGTAGCGGCCTAATAAAATTGCACCTTTATACGGATTTGGCAGACTAAAATAATTATGCGTGTTTCTAAATTATAGCCTAGTCATGTTTGTGGATTTTTACACCTTGTTTCTTGAAATATGTTAAAATTACGAAACTGATGAAAGCAAGTACTGTTTCATACTTTTGCATTTTCTGCACAGCTGCACACAATACGAACCTCTAATTTGGGTACTTCAACAGCCTGCAAAAATTTTTAGTAAAAAATTCTACAGTAAAACCTTCGTATAGACAATTGTGAAGACATTGATTTCTTTTGCTGGAGTTCGATTTACAAGAATTTTATAAAATTTATAGCTGTTCATTAATTTTATAACGTTCACTATGAGTCTATTCTTTTGTGATCGCCGTCTTCTGATGATCATGTTATCAGAAACACGTAAGAAAAAATGCAGATTTCAAGACAATAGTTCGTTTCCTAGAAAATCATGTGATGTGGGTATTGTTCACTGAGTGTATATATGATCGATCAACCATAGTCCGTTTTTATAAAACGCTTGTCAAAGAATGATCAAAAATAAACACAATTTCAAAGTCAAGGTTTTTACGACTGTAAGATTTCCTGCTCAAAAAGTTGTAAGGGTTGGTTGAGCAGATTGATAATTTTGCAATTTTATTTGACATATTGGTTCAACAAGAAATTTAAAAAATATGCGATAGTAGCTTTCCACTCCAGTATTTCACGAAAAACAAAGTTTATATACTTTTTAGTCAAATGACGATACAAATAAAACACCACTTTTAACTTCTTTTTCACGACGATTTTATAGCAGAATTTTTATGCACAAAAAATTAAGTTCTAAGTGCCGAGCCAAATTCGAGTTAAAGTTGACAAATTAGCAACTCATACACTGTAAAAATATTTTTAGGATTAATGCGACTTTGTTGAGTGAAAATAGCTGCCTCAGCATTTCTACCTTGAAACAACTCAACTTTTGTTGGGTGAATCCTACGCAAATATTGCATGTCTTGAATGTATGTAACAAAGTTAAATTCTTTTCCAATTCCACCAATTCTTTTCTTGTTCCTATCAAGATTTTATGGATTACTGCAAATGCTCTAATCAATAGTGGCGCACAGTGTTCTGAATTATCCTCTGGATTGGTATAAATTACTTCTGATAACATTGATACCCCTCCTTTCTGTCTGTGGTCACTTACATGTCACAGATGGTGCAGTAGTCAAAGCCTATGGCTCAGTTCTACTTACTATAGAATCAGGATTTGGAGAACCCTCAATTTGTCCCCAAACCCAAATTCACTACCCATAGTCAATTCGACCTTACCCTGGGCAAGGTTCAATTGCCAAATTTTCAGTGTTACACAATTATCAGCTTTGACATGAAATTGATTACCACATCAGAAGTGTGAAAGCATGAAACCACTTGCAAGATTCCCCTAAAAAAGGAGAAAAAACCCTTCCTGCTACATCCAACTCCCCTATCCAAATGGCCAGACTCTCATCTTTGAAGCCATGGTCACAAAATAAGGAGACTGGATTGCTTCGTCAACATAGATTGTGACCACAAGATTGTCCACAGCTTTGATGGTGATAATGACTAGAAGACCTTTAACTCCCTGTTAGGATCTGTCTATCAAATGGTTGGGAAAAAGAAAGACAGTATAGGGTTCTTTGAGATTCTTTAAGAAGCCATATGTCAACATCTTTCACCTAATCTCCAAAATTGAAAAATTGAAAAGCACCCAACCTTTCAAAAAAACCATCCCATTGGTTTTGTGCCTGAATGTCACATCCTAAAGACAGTCATGTCTTTCATGTGGGTCTAGGAAACCATTTGCTGCACTCACAATGCTTCCGGTGCCCTTTCTTCCTTTTCTTAGCCATCTGAACAGGAACTGTGGGATCAGCAACTTTTCTACACTGGACTAGATGCCCTCTATCTGGTCGTGCTCTATCTCACCATTGGTTGCTATGGCTTTTTAGGTAAATTTTTCACTACTGCTGAATTATTCCCCCACAATCGCTTTGATCTGCAGATTATTAATAACATGTCAATAGTACTTATCAATATCAGCTTTGGCAAACAACACTGTCCAAGCAATTCTAGCCAGCAGTGATGTGTGGCAAGGTACTGTTGCCTACCAGTTCATGTTTAGAGTCACCCAAGAACGCCATCACAGATGTCACATGTGCTCTGTCACATTATCCAATGATAAATCCCCCTTAGTAAAATCCACCATGTACCCTATCTCCCACCTCCTGAAAAAGTTGAAAAATCTAAATGAAAATTTCATCATACCACTCACTCTTTTGACATCTTGACATTGATTCCTCGGCTGAAGAGCCTGAGAGAATCTGTGATAATCCTCTCAAGCTCCAACAGAATGTAGCCATGTTGATGATCAATGGCACTTTTGCTTATTTGTATCACATTGTGGGAGCACCTATGTCTGTCCACTACCTCCGAAAAGTCTTCACTGACCTCACTACTGCACCCTTTCTGACTCATTACCTATTCCATATATGGTTACCAATTGCTTTGCTGAATGCAGAGCTAAGGATCAACTAAAGCATGGCTGCAACTGTAATGACAGATACCCATACCTCCCCGAACAATATCTCCACTACATAAAACCTGAAAACACTCACATTTTGACCATCCTCATCTTGGATATGCCCTCTAATCACTCCTTACTTCGCCCTGTTTCTACAGCCAGTTGGACGTGGTTGAAGACACCATCCTCAATGCTATCAAAAATTTTACCTTGGAATAATGTAAGTGTTTTAATTTTCACTGTTGGAAACTCGAAATTGGCTCTATCCCCAATATTTCTCAATAAGCGATCACTCTGCTCTCTGCCCCATTAACCATTAGGGTTTCCTGACTAAAAATGATGGTAGAAGAAGATTACTGGTTACACTGTGATGATTGGTGCATCATTTATCCTCATTTTGACTTCTCATGATATTCACCACATCTGCATGCATTACCGAACTATTTCCATCTCTGCCCCCTTCATCCCACTCAATTTTAACATCATTTCCAGTACTTCTCAGAATCTTAACCAACTCCTGTCTGAAGCTAAGCTGATACAGAGTCTGTGACAGCTTGTGCCAAAACAATGTCAGATAGCCATTATTCTCTCTGATACCGATACCAAAAAATCTAAACAAATCTTTTCAGCCACCATTCACTTCGAATCCCATCCTCTTTCCAAAGAGGAGGCCCAAATGTCTAATCTTACTCTCAAAGTTGTTGAACCTGAATTTACCCAGTCTGAAACTCAAACTCTTGACACTGGAACTCCACAATGTATCACCAAATGCAAAATTTCTCAACCTCCTCAATCTACTGAACCTGTAGAAACTCATATCTAACCACCTATCAAGCCACTGATGTTAGCTCCTCAAGTTATTCCCCCTCATCAACCTTTTCTTTCCCAGCCATCTTCCACCACTCCTTCCATTCAAATTTTCCCCCAGCTCTTAATATTAATGAACAACACACTATTGACTCTGCCATGTACAGTATTGTTTCACCCTTTCTATGCATGCTACCAACAATGTCTACCAACTTGCCTTTACCCAGGAAATGCTTGGTGTCACTGGCTCCACCCAACTCGACAGGTTTTTGACTCAACCACCACCACGCTCACATGCAGTTGCTCAAGTAAGTGCCACTGGTAATTTCCCTTTTCCTACTCCTTCCTCCAGAAAAAAGTCTTTGCTGAGATAACCTCCTGTTATTGCGACTGTTGCTGTGGCTACTCTTGCCACAAAATCCCCTTCTCAATAAACTTCCTCTGCACCTATAACCTGTCACAAACTCAACCATCAACAACTCCCTGAAACCCTCACCCAATTATTGCAAAAATAAACCCCTAGCAGATGTCTTCCAATACCTCCATAACCAAATCTAGAAATGGAAGGTCAACTCTTCTCTGAAACTCTCAAGTAAGGCTCATAAACCCACTTCCAAATCTAATCCGGTCGACCAAACAGGCATCAAGACCTCTAAATCCGAACCTAAACCTCCACATGCCTCTAAATATTCAGCACACATTTCATAAGTTACTCGTCAAACTCCCCCATCTATTAAAAAACCATCTGGTTCAATCCCTCCTTGCTCACTTTCCAAGATACACCAGTCACCCAACAAACTCAACTTCTCCAACCACCTCAGCAACCTCAATTTCCCTCATACCCTTGACAACCCCAACCTTCACAACAAACTGTACTTTCTCAACCTGTTCAACCTACTCAACGGGCTCAATCCACTCCTCTTCCTCCTCTGATGTCTCTTATAATCTCATAATCTTTTAAAAAACTTCCATCCCCACAGTCTGCAATATCTGCAAAGAAACCTGCCTACTACTTTAACCCATGCAAATCTAGGAAACCTACCAAAACTCCTCAGACCAAAACTTCAACTTCCACTTCTCACCCTAAATCCACCAAATGACAGCAACTGACTAAGTCTGAGATAGCTAATCAAAAGGCCTTGAATGAAGCAAAGCATTTGGCTCTTTTACCCTCACTTGGCTATATTGCCACTATTCAGGGAAAATATGAAGGGGAGCAAGCTGCTGCTGCTGCCCATACTCCACCTGTTACCCCAACTATTCAAACTGCTGCCTAAGTTTCACAACTGACTATCCAAACTTCTCAGTCTGGTCGGCCTACCACAGCGAGCACAGTCTCTACTGCACCTTCTACCTCATCTTCAACTTTGACCACTACTACGTTCACTTCTTCTTCCACTCCTCCTGCTGTTACCTCTTCTTCTTCTGCCCCAGATACCATGTTACTTCCCCACCTACTTTACAAACTGTTTCTTCTACTGCTCCTCCACCTACATCTTTTTTCCACTGCTTCCCAACCATCAGCTAGTAGTGGCATAAAATATTCTACACTGTGAATGCTTCATGAGCAAACTATTCTCAATTTCTTTTTCCACTTTCATGTTTCAATCCAACCTCCTATCGCTCAGAGAGCTAATGAAAGGGCATTTACCCTTTATCAACTTTTGCAAGATGAATTCTGCCCTACCCTTCTAGATGTTGTTGATAGCAGAATCCCGGACTCTCTCCATTGCACCATCCTTCTCTGGATGCCTGGTTGGTCTGTCCAGGTTCCCTTGCTGCTGTCTAAACTGCAAATCTGGTTCTTTTCCTTCATGAAGCCTGTTACATTTCTAACTGTAGAGACTAAATCTCTGCCTGCTCCTTTTCCATTGATATGATCGACCAATTTACTCAACAAGGCTGATCTCCCTGATTTCATTGCCTCCAGTTTTGCAACTGAGATTGCTGCTATTGATGCAAATTTCCACACTAAAGCTCCACACTTTGAAGTACACTCACCCTATTTCAGCCACCTTACATCCAAGATCTACCTACTGTTAACATTCCACCAAATATTATTCCTGACGACCATCCCATCATCATTGCTGATGCCAATATTTTCCTGGCTCAAAGCACTCCACCGCCTGTGCAACCATCCTCATATTCATATTCTGGTCACTGTGTGCAACTGCACGCTTTCTCTGGTGCTATTCCACAGAAACTGCCCACCTCCCAATAAGATAGCCATAAGTACTATTTCAGCAGTCAAGTCAAAAATTGCTGAGTTTTTCTTTTCATCTGCTTAATTTTTTGTATCATTTACTAATTTTTCCATTTTTGGTCAAAATTTTACAGAAATCTCGATAAGCATTGCATAGTTGTATATTTTTATTGTGATGCCAGCACTCACATAGCCCGGTGTAGACAATGTGGCTTCAAGGACCCTCTCTTCAGTATGCCCCCATTCCAGGAGAGGGACATTTCACACTACAACTACTTTTCTCTCCTTCAGTTTTGATTGCTTGAGGCGATTTGCCGCAAAGGGGGAGGAGGTTGTAGTGTACTTCTGGTGTTTATCCCCCAATAACACATTCTTGCACTTTACAACCACAGATACACATGTTCTACTAGGTGATACACCCCATCAGCCGAAATTACTGAGTAATTTCAGGGGTGTGTCCCGAGTGTTGCCAGTGATACTTCGTTTTATAATTTTATTAGTGTTATTCCCACTACATTTGTGACTTCACCACAGGGGCCAACTGCTAAAATACACAAAACACACGAATATTTTTTTGTTATTGCACTATTTTATCTCCATTTGAAAAATCTCAGATTTCGTACATTGGGATAACTTCCAAATTTTCTTTGTTTTTGGCATCGATTTTGTCAAGGTTTTGCATGTAGTGGAGAGTCTATTTGTGTTTAAGGACCTTTTTGGAATCCAAATCGTGCTGAATCGTATAAAAATCTTTTATTTTTGGCGGATCACCAAACCAAAGCTGGACTACTTTTGCATATATAACATATGCATTTAGCCCTGATATTGATGTTTCATGCAGTTACATGGACATCAGCAGCCGGTTCCACAGATATTGCTCTCCCAGAGCCAATTTAAAGCAGAGACAGAGCCCATTTTTTGGCTCAAATCAGACTGTCTCTTGCGAGACGTTGGCTCTGGAAATATGTTCCACAAAAATGTGTTCACGAGCTTGCTCACAAGAGCAAGACTAGAGCAAAAAGAGAGGCAGCTCTACAATGAAATTTACCTTATTTTTATGCTTTTAGTACATCCCTTATCTTTTAAATTGGTTTTGGAACAACGTTTTGTGTGAATGCAATTTCTTATGGCTGACTATTTATAAAATAAGCTAGTTCAATTTTCTGGCAGAAAATATTGATTTTGGAAAAAAATGTCAACTATTGGTAGACAACGGTGACTTTTGAACAAAAAGCGGTGAAAATGTTGATTTTTAGTAGAACACACTCATGTTTGAAAGAAAACAATCAAAAATGTGCATTTTCTTGATAGAACATAATGATTTTTTAACGAAAAATAATTTAAAATGTCTACGATTGCTAGAAAAGGGTGACTTTTGAACAAAACATAGTGACAATATCAATCTTTACTAGGAAATGATCAGATTTGGTCGAACAAAAAACGCTCGACGACGTTAATTTTTTATACTACGAAATGGCATTTTCTCTTCAGCAATCGGTTTGGATTTTGTTAGAAATTGAGATTATTTATTGACCTTCATAAAGTCTTTCTCTCACATGAATTTTTCTGAACTTAGTGAGCACAACGTCTTTCACTGGGAAATGTTGAACATACGATTTTCGACTGAAAATACAAAGCGTCCATTTTAGGGATAAGGGTTGAAAAAAATTTTTCCCAGCGTTCTAAAATATCAAAATCTAGGAATTGAATCAATTTAACTGTAAATTTCTAACTCTAATACAGAAATGTCAGAAACAATTATTTTTTGCTCAATCATTCTAAAATAATGTTGTTGACTTAGAAAAATGGGTTCGTTCGAAGATTTTCTTGGTAATCTACAATTTTCGCTCATTTCGCGCATTTTTTAAATGATTGGCTTGCACCAAACTCTAGACCACTTGACCAGTTGAAAAGTTCAGAGGCGTTCCCTCTTGCTCCAACCTCTACACCTCTGATTTTTAGAAATACTCTGACGACATCTAGGGAGGTGGCTTTATGCCGATAGGTTTCTGTGTTGCACCAAAATTGCTGTTTTAGATTGAGTATAGTACGTTAAGCCGCATTTATACTTCACGCCACGGCCACGGCGGCCGTGACCAATCAGACTGGGCTAGGAAAAACTGGCGTTAAGTATGATTGGTTGCACGTCATGTGCACTGAAATTTGATTGGTCACGGCTGCCATGACCGTGGCCGTGCCGTGAAGTATAAATGCGGCTTTACTCTGTACTTTTCTAGCGGTCAAAAATGACTCGAAGCATATTTTTATGTAAACCATAAGCCCGAGATTTTATACTTCAATGCACTGATACAGTGGGTAGGTCAAGTTTAATTACCACTGGAGAGAATTTTTCCTAATTTCTAAGCAGAATATATGAAAGTTTTGGCTTTTGAAACACTGGTGTTATTGGGAACATTTTTGAAGAATATAACAATTTTCCTCGGTTATTTTCCCAACTAAATGTCTGGAAAACTTACCAAACTGCCATCTCTTCTAGTCATCGCTGTCTTAATCCAAAAGTTATAGCTTTAGATATATCGTGTACCTCCAATTCTACATACGGTCATAAAATTGCTTACACTACTGAACAACTAAAAAATTGACTTTTCTAAACGTCTATGCTTTGCGAAACGTCCTACACAAATTTTCAGCATCGGCATTCATCTCGAAAATTTTCACACGTCAAACAATCATCATATTAATGAGTTAAACTTACGTTTTATGATCAACTGTGCCATTAACCGCATCAAGCTTTTTCCAGATTGGCTGCCATCAATTTTAATCAATTTTTTAACATTTATTTGAACAATTACCAGTTTTTTCATTTGATACTTTTATTGAAAGAACGTAAACCTAAAACGATCTTTCCATGATTTCTTCCTCTTTCACTAAACGTGCCTCATCTGAAATTGTATTCCGTCCATAGCTGGTGCCTTGGTTAAGATGACCAGATACTTCGGAATCAATGTTTTCGAAAGATTGATTCGTTATTCCACCTTGATTTAAAACCGATTGATTTATTTCTTGTGGGCTTTGTTGTCGAGGAGGACATTGCTCTGTAAGCTGCCGGGTGATTATGATGTGACTGGAATTGAACGTTCTCATTTAGGAATGAGAATTCTCAGTTTTTTCAAGTGTCCTACTTTTCTCTCTTCTTTCCTGACCAATAGAAAATGGATACCAAAACAACGCTAATGAGTGCAATGAATAGCATTGCGATAACGAGCAGAACCGGTAATGCTAAAAATTTTCATGTTCAGCAGCTAAAATACAATAACTCACGTCTGATAGCTCTGTACCATTTTCGCATAACAAGCCGGTACGAGTCCAGGGACACCTATGTAAAATTGAAGACTGAAGATTATCTCAGTTGCTGATTGAGTTATGAGACACATTTCAATACTATGTACAACCCAGTAGTTCTGCTGGGCGTCAGCCTGCGTTGGAGGTGGGTTTTCAGGAAGAAAAGAATGATTTATATTCTTGAATCTTTGCAACATACTCTTTCATCTAAATTAGTTAATATTATGCTTCAAAGTCCCTCAAACCCACTACGTGAATGTGTGCATGTTTATCATGGTTTTTTAGCACCGTGCTGATCATGCATGAAGAAGAGGAAAAATCTGCCGGGTGTCAGGGAACACTATTTTTCGAAAAAGTCGGAGAAATTTGAAATTTTATATCAAAAAATAGGCTAAATTTTCTGGGGGTAAAGAATAATTTGCGAGGGTGGTATAGACCCCCCATAAGAATGGACCGAATCGACTTTTTTGGTGACAGCGGATCTGGATTCAAAAAATTTGGTTCAGCAGATCCAGATCCGGATCTTGAGGAACAGATCCAAGCGGATCGAGATCTTTCAATAAGTATATGTACTATGTCTAATTTGTCTAAAATTGAGTTAAATGAATTTATATTCATTGGTGTCCATAGATTAATAGATTATTAATGATTGGGGTGTTCGTTTATTGAAATAGTTCACATGTACTAATTGGTAATTTTCATTCATTAAATTGTATTCATGTTTAGATTAATATTGGTTTCATCAGAAAAGAAATGAATAGAAATGGAAACTTTTTTCAAAGTTTGTGGACTTAAGTTTTTCTTTCACTAGCAGAGTGTGGGACTACTTCACAGTGTCCCCAAATGAAGAAGAAAAGGCAAAGTGCAATAAATGCAGAATCCAGTTATCCAGAAAAGGTTGTGGTACTGGATGTCAGAGAAAACATTTGGAGAGGAAACATATAGCAATATACGAGTATAAGCAGTTTGCGGCTAAATAAAAAGAAGATAATGAAAATAGAAGTAGTTGTGGAACAAGTTGCTACTAGTATAGAAATGTTAAAGAATACATTTTTGTGTTTTCTTTAAAGATAGCCAAAAAATGAACCTAGCAACTCAAAAACCAAATTAGAGCATGAACTTAAATCTCTGCTTCATGCAGAAAGTAAACTTAAATTAGCACCAGCGAAAAGTGTCCCCTATGAACAGCTATTCAGTGGTGCTGGTCAAATTTATGATCCTACCAAAAATCGTTTGAAGGGTGAAACTGTTGAAAAATTACTGTTTCTCAATTCAAGTATAATTTTGCTACCATTGCAGTGTTTTTTTTGTACAAGCCTCTTTGTACCTGTACAAAGATCGGCCAAAAAGTCTTTGTACGAAGAAAATTTTTTTTGTACACTGAAAAAAAACATGATATTTTATGTATTTTCGCACAAAGTTTCTTCCTAATAGGACTAGAGTTCCCGTCCTTCATAATCATCTTACAAATTAAGAAAATATACTCATAACTTTCATAGATCTGAAAAACTTCAAGTTAAACCTTAAATTTCTGAAAATTAGTTCCATGATGCTTCTCAATTCAAACTCAGCTTCATGTTTAAAATTACAGTTGCAAGAAAGTTGGAAAAATAGATTTTGACGTTCTGAAATGGACCAAAATTCGCCTTTTCCATACAGGAGGACCACCAACATTTGCTCCCTTTACCGGAAATTTTTTTCTACAGAAAGCACGATTTGTAGAAAAATAGTATTGCAGAGCTTTATAAAATCCGGCGCAAAGCGTCGGAAAATTTTTGGTGTTTTCTCATACTGCAAAATTTTATGTGAATAATAATGAATAAAGATCCGATTATGACCGGATACTAATCATTGACAACAGCGGATCCGGATCTTACAAAATTTGGTTCAACGGATCCGGATCGGATCCGGATCAAAAAAATCTGGTTTAGCAGATCCAGATCGGATCCGGATCCTAAAATTTAGGCGGATATCCGCGGATCTGCATCTGGATACCCGGCCCATCCCTAACCTTCCAGCAACCCCCCATGTGCATGTATGGTGCAAATGAAATCATAACTGTGCTATTAGAAATTTCTGATTTTAGCACGCGTGTTGAAATTTTCAACAAGAGTTCGAAAAGAAAATAAAACAATGGATATTAATAAATTGTGGTAAAATATCAAAAATCGTCATATTCTAACATTTATTCCATAATTTCCACAAAATAAAAAATTTATTCTGAGTGCTTTCTTCTTCGCTCAAAATCCTTTTGAAAGTTCCAACATGAAGAATGATTTCATGTATCGATAATACAGTAATAGAGGTTATTAAAAAATCGAAAACTCGCACATTAGTTTCAGACCAACGGGGTATCATTTGTCAACTTTGCTAACTGTGCTAATGAAATATTTTTTATTATCGCTAGTGGTAATGTGACTCGTGCTTAAAAAACCCGTGCATATCACCACGGATAATGATGCTCTGATAAATGTTTATACCAGCAGAATTTTCGTAACCGGAAGTGATGATTAATTTGGAGAAACAAGCTTTGAGGAGTAGTCATACTCTGACGATAGTAAATAAGACTTGCCATGAACGAAACCAAGGCTTTCAAGTAGACCCTCTTGACATCAAATAAGCCTGATATCAGATATTCTATAGTTATTTTATTTCATGAAGTACTGTTGTTTTTCACATTGATGAGCATGACAGCTTTTCAATATCTTTGCTTATTGAAGTGAATTTCAGTTCATAGAACCATGACTATGCAGATGTCATTGATAAGATTAAAACTCAGTATGGATCGCACTTTATCACGTGTAATTCAGAATTCGCACAGTGTGTAGACTCCATAATTAAAAAAAGTCGGAAAACTTACTGACAGTGGAAACCATCTGTATTTTCAGTGCATTTACCAATGGCTCCACAAGGATTGGGGACGCACAGAGATGTTACTCCTAGAATGAAAGCAATGATGCATGACCGAGTAAAAGATTTCGGATTACTCGTCATAGGTTTTCGGGCGTTGCATAAATTTTTCATAGCTGAAATCTTATCAGAGTCTGATAACAAGGAGATGGGTGGCTTTTTTGTACTACACCATCGCTAGTCATGCATGCGAAAGTTTTGGTCTTGCGTACATGTAGCCGGAGTCACTCACCTTCAATGTAGTCAAGTTTGTGGAGTATTTCCTTGGATACTTGGGAATACGTCATTCTATGGAATTCTATAATTCTATATATTCGTGGTAATGAGAAAGCATGAAATTGCGACGAACTTAAAAATCTATTGGGGCTGGAATATGCCGCGTGTCAGCCAGAATTTAGCATCGGAGAACATGTCTGGTGTAGAATACAATGGAATTAATGAATCCTGCATAGGTCATGGAGTATATAGCAACTTCGGAAAAATGTCTGCAACTTCATATATTGTCATTTATTTGTAGTTTGCTGAACAATTTGCAGAACCCATGCGTTCTATGTGACTCTTGACTGACATCACAAGATCATATTTATTATGCTTTTCATGTCTCATAGCGTACACCAACTTACTCCGACAAACAAATATTGTCCCATCATTTGCTGTGTATGACTGCTCGCTGGAAAAACCAGCTTCGCATTGACATGCATATTGTCTGCTTGAACTTGATTCATGATGGAAAGTCATATTATCCACACAGACGGTCTTTTGGTAATTAGAACACAAGTTTGGATTTATTGCACACAAGCTGGCCACTGAAATTTTGACTTGTTACTTGCTAAATCACATATATAATATAATAATAACAGCATAATATTACCTCGGATGCTGAGCAAATTTGCTGACGAAGGAATACTAAAACAATACGTTTGACATTTGAGTAGATAATTTTCGATTGTGGTCTTTATCCTTTCGATTTCAGAGCCTGCACGGCTCCATACGTGCAAAGTTACTACGGTTGAAATACTTTAAAAATTTTATTTCAAAATAAATTACATTCTGAATAATGGTCATGTCTGGTCACTTAAGATTATAAGAACTGGTTCATATAAAACAGTGTAAATTGTACTTACCCTTGTTTATATGTTAATACAGAATCAAGGGTTGTATCGATATAATTTTCCGACATTTGCATTAAGTTCTCTAGCTGAAAAACCCATGTTTTTATATCATGTAAATGCTTTATAGTCATACTTTTTCATGTACGACTTTCGCCAAATGAAGAAATGCAGTGGATGAGCGATTTTCATATGATGTCAAATAGGCATAATTGTCAATACTGATGTTCAAATAAATGGCATTCTCTGAATACATTCCAACGTATATTACTTTTCCCAGAGTGATGTCGGGTTCATACTTATTTGACATTGGGAAGTTCTCACGTTAACCTTTAATCCTGGCGAACAAATGCACTCAAATCTGCCTGCATGCTTCATACATTGAGTAGCGCCTATAGGACAGAATATTTCTGGATATTGGCATTCGTTGATACCTGAATAAATAATACCATAATTTTTGGTTCTCTAGCTACATAAATATCAAAAGATCATTACTGGAACAGTCTTTGCTCGTCGAGCCATCCAGACATTGTGTACAATTTTGACCCGGATCCATGTATAAGCTATTACAGCCAACACACACACCTCTATTGTCACATTTACCATTCAAACAGGCGCACTTGATCAGGGTGTCCTGAAAAAATATGTTGTAAATATATGTTTTTATTTCAATCGAACTATAACTAAATAGTTAATATACGTGCTGAATTGATCTTTTACTCGAATGAAATACTGTGGTATCACTTTTGATATGAGTACCTGAAAGTAAAGCGGTACTATAAATCGATTGTATCACGCATCATGGTTCGAAGTTCAACCCAGTACAGTTCAATTCAGAAGTCAAAAAATTCCAGGATTTTTGTCGCCAACAGTCGCTGATCGTCACCAACATACATGCACGACATAGAAATTCTGCTGGCGGTCTGCCAGGACAGGGGGTGGAATACAACTTTTTTCGTTCTTGATAACGAAAAAAAAGATCTTAGATAGGTCTTCTAACATTCAAGCAGCATATTCTTCATTTTATATTAGTCAGGTATATGAAATTATTTGCCTAGACTGCACTTTTTAAAGTTTTAATGTTACTTTTTTGAACTCCAAGTATGCTCTGTTTAGAAAAATTGTTAAACTGCGGCATCATTTCGATTTTTATGCTGACTTTCTTTTCTCTCTTGCTCATTTTCCTTCGTCAACTTCTCAATCATTGCTGGGGGTCAGCAAGAATCTGTTCGTGGTCAAACCCCTCCCGACCCTCCCCCCACGTGCATGTATGGTCACCAACTGTCGCCGATTGTTGCCTACTATCAACGATTCCGTGGGAATTTAATCGGCGACTGTTCCCGATTTAACCTATTCAGAAGTGAACAAATCCCAAGATTTATGTCGCCGATTGTCGCCGATTCTAATCATAAGAATCGGGGATGAAATCCGGGAGATAGATAGGACACTGTTCTATTTTTTAGGACAGTCCCTGATTTTAGACATCCCAAGCATAAGAAACTACGATTGGGTTTGCCTATACAATATAAAACCCACCCAGTGTGCATGTGTTACAATCTACATGTATGGGGAGAAAATTTTGTTTGGGTATTTTCTGGTGCAACCTTATTTCGTTTTCTGTGAGAGAAATGTTTACACTCGTTCTTCATTCCAATAATGTCATCCTTTTTGATTGTGTCCTCATTCTGCAAACGTCCTTTTCCCCAAAGGTCCCGATTCTCCGAAAGTCTCTATCCCCGAATAGCCCGATTCTCCAAATAATGAATAGAATTCCCACATCAGTCCCTAATACTGAAACTTCCCAATTTCCCGAATACTGAATAAAATAACATTATCGGTTCCCCGAGTTTCATTCTTAAAAATCGGCGATTGTCCACGATTGTCATCGATTAAATCCTATTAATCGGCGATAGTCGGCTATTCTGCCGATTTCCGATTCATTCCTTAAAATTTTCAACTGTCGCCTATTGTCGCACATTGTCGCCAATTAAATCCTAGGCATCGGCGACATTCGGCGACAGTCGGTGATTTCACTTCTGAATAGGGCTTAAGTGTTCAGTGCAGTAAATATTTATGTTGTCAATACTTTTTGCGCCATATGCATTGAATTGCAACATGATAAATTCACTAGTTGAGAACAATATTATCTATGGTTTTCCTTGCAATATGAACTCGATGAAAATTTTGAACTTTACCACTTGAAAAAACTCACAAAATATACGGGCAATGAACAAAAATAGAAATTTTCTGACAGTAGGCATCCACAAATGGTAAATCTTCCTAACTTTCCGAGAACTTCGATAAGAAAAAAACTGCGCAACAATTTACATGAAAGTTTTGGGAGCTTATCAGTGGTTTTAGGAACAGGAAAGTAAACACGTTTTCACGTTTCTAAGTCATGTGATGAAATGATCCAAAAAGTGGTGGTTTCGCAAGTCTACAGAAGCAGTTAATGACTATGCTCTTAAATGACGCAACTCACTTTCGCACCCGTCTTACTTTGCCGCCCAATTAAAGGTGGCCAAGTAAGACTGTTGTATCAACTCGGCCTTTGTCCCACTTTGGCACTCGTCTTGCTCTGGCGCTCTTCTCACTTTAGCGCCCCATCTTTCTTTGCTATTTCAAAACGCAATCTAATCATTTATTTGCATAAGATGCGGTTACCACCAGGTTATTTTATTGTCATACTAAATCCTATTCAACTCAATGACGATCCAGATAAGTACTTATCGTGATTAAGGCTCAATTTCAAACAACAGCGATATTCTCAACAGTTTCTAAAAGGCTTAGGCTTAGGCTATTCAGATTGGCGGAGCTTTTTACGCTAATTATGGTAATGTAAAGCTGCGCTTTAAATATGGATAGATGAAAACACATTCCTTTTACATCAGGACATGCCAGGCGCCAAAGTAAGACACTCACCAAAGTAAGATGGGCGGTAAAATGAGGCGGATGCTTAAGTGAGATGGGTACCAGATTGCGACATAATCAAAATGTAGAGCATCATATCCAAAAGTCACAATTTCTTCCAGTATTCCCTTCTCGTTTAAAGGGAAGTCAACTACTACTGTTGGTTTTACATCTGCCCTGTTCTAGGATGAGCACCGCACATAGGACGATATTTGTTTTATACCCCGAGCATTGAGTGGGCGCCCTCACTACTTGGAAGGAAAGAATGCCGTAGAGGTGGCTGAACTTTTGATCCTACAATCATGCCTACACATCACGATTACAATTATCGAATATTTGAACAACTCATCTGGCCCATTTAGCACAATTTGGTAACGTTTCTGCCCAGACGATCGAGTTTTCATGTTCCACAAAACATTTATCTATCCATTGCCAATGGATACATTGGACTTTATTATTTGACAACACTTGCTTGCGAAGTGCAAATCTTCCTCGTGTTCCGTGTTGGCAATTCCGATGAATTACCATGAATTACCTATGTTAATCTGCATCCACTCAAGGTTATTTCTCTAAACATAATCCCCATATTATGCACAGACCTTCTTTTTTTCGATTTCAGAAATTGATAGAAAATCCAGCTTAAGATGTGCCAACAGTGACGCGGAGCTTATACAACAGTGGGTTTCAAAACATTAATCCAGATGATATGTAAGGATGCGTGGAATAGTTGTTCATCTTTTTTCTAACATTTTATTCTACAATGGATATTATCCGATATGAATAACACTACTTTGCCGACTCCATACATTGCTTTAGTACAGAATCAAACTCTGTTCACGTTGACATTATTGACAATTTTATTCAATTATACAACAATTATATTGAAACTAGTTGTTCTTTTCGGCCTATGCACAAAGAAAGTTTTTC